>CM040129.1:103389216-103828889 GCA_022559845.1 Amorphophallus konjac | reverse complement strand
GCGGGGGCGAGATGGAGATTTTAGAAAATCGCTCGAGGAGCGAAGGAGCAATCGGGAGGGAAATCTGAATTGAATTGGGAGATAAGTTGATGGTAATCGGTGGTGGTCGCGGCACATGACCAAACCCACGGGAATAGAGAGAAACCAACACAGACGGATGCACAGAAGTGAGGGAGAAAAGGCCGGTCCACAACCTATCCACGGAGAATCCTTCTTCAAAGGGGACATCTGGCTCTCCCGTATCTGTGTAGTCACTTAACATCTGCCTTTTATCTGTGATTGCGGCAGGCATTTCAATCAGTTCTTGAATCAATGGCGGCCATTCCGGATCTGTCGGCATGAACAGGCGGCTTAAAGAGAAAGTGATATCATTCATGTCAAACCACCTGTACCAGTCACATTCCGGGTCACCCATTTTTCTTCTTTTATCTGGCCTTAAAGTCTCCAAGGCTTTGTAAGTGGCCAGTGGGGCAATGTGCCGCGCAAACTGTCTAGCGTGCACATCCTGACAATCAAGTAATGAAGTAACGACGGTAGTCTGTTCATTATTCTGAACGCCACCGGTGACAAAATGTGTCTTTAAAGTCCAGGTGAGCGGCTGGCGATCTGGCTTGAAGGTGGACGTCATAACAGCCCACGGCTCTCCTTCATTCTTGTCCGGTGCTTTGTAGCCTAAGCCGCCTCGTGCAATCACTTTTTGAGGCTTAATGGGCCTAATCTTGCCCTGGAGTTTGGCACCCAGGCCCTTGCCATCTTGATATCCCATCCTTATCAGAATGTTCCAGCCGGGGGTATTCATCATATTTTTCTTTTTCTTCTTCCCCTTAGAAGGCAGGGGTGTCATGGCAACGGTGGTAACAGTCTCAGATAGCATCGGTCGTGGACAGTGAATGTCCAACACAGATAATAACGGCTTGTTGGCTGGCCACATGGAAGGAACTGATGAAGCTACATGTATGTCCTCCTCTGGTAAGATCGGCACGCTGGTCACCTTGATAATGCGGCCCTTGTGCGGAAACTTAAGGCACTGATGGTTTGTAGAGGGCACTGCGTCAAGCTGCTGAATATAAGGGCGACCCAGGATACCATTAAAGGTCGGGTCCATATCCAGAATATGGAAATCTGCCGTAATGGTGGCTGGACCCAAACTGACTTTGAGAGTAATCATACGTAGAGGGGGTTTCTTTGTATTGTCATATGCTGTGACAGTAATGGTGGATGGCCGTATCTGGCTCTCAGGGATACCGCATAGCTTCAGAGTGCTCGGAGGCAACACATTGATAGATGCACCGGTGTCTACCAAACACTGCTTAACGGCTACTTTGTTGATATCAACCGTGATACATAGGGCATACTTTCTTGCTGGTAGAGGTGCTAACTCATGTTCATGGAATGTGATTGCCGGCTGACTGCTGGTAGGGGTTAAGACTGTAATTATCTGTTCAACCGGGAGGTCCTCATTGACCATAACCTTCTGCAGGTATTCCTTCAAGGCCAGCTGATGAGTGGTGGACCTCTTGATTAATTCAAGAATGGAGATTCTGGCTGGAGTGCGATCCAGGTGCTTTAACAGATCATACTGAGTTCCCGGCACTGAATCCTGTTCTTGTTCTTGCTCTTGCGTCCCCTGTACGGGCTCTAGCTCTCTCTGTGGGAAAACACGGTGGAACATCCGTCCACTACGGAGCGGCGCTACGCCTTGACGCGCCTCTGTCGGGGCAATATTAGGAGGAGGGTTGGAAGAGGAGGAAGGAATGTCAGTAGCAGAGACCCTGCTAGGGGATACCAAAGGGGAATTCAATAAAAGGGGCGCCCCCGTAGGAGGCATAGTAGTGGTGGTGTTTAATAAAGATGCCCCCGCGGGAGGCATGGGAGGAGTATTTGAAGAAGGTACCCTCGCAGGATGCGTGAGAGAAGAAAGGGATATCCGAATGCGAGGGGTATTGGCAGGTGGTGGAATAAGGAGAGATCGTGGCACAAAAGGTGGTTGTACTGATGGTGGAGGAACTCTTGCCGGTGTAGGAGTGGTAGAGGGGATAGCGGGTGCTGGCGGTGAACGGAGTAGGAGTGGCCTGGAGGGCGCGGATGTAGGATTGGTGGTGGAAGGTGGAATGGCAGGTTGCTATGGTGGTAAGCGGTTAAGAAGAGAGCGAGCCGGCAAGGTCGCGGAATTGGTGGTGGTAGGTGGGTTGACGGGGCGTAAAAGAAAACGTCCCGATAGGAGACTAGAAGGAGAAGGAGGAACGCGCAAAAGGCGCGGAATTTGATTTTGGTTTGGATCATGGTGGAATGCCCCGACAGAGGCGTTTTCTTCGTGCCATCCCTGCCCTCTCTCCACCTCATAGAGAGATGTGACAGGGTTCACGTGTTGATTAGGAGCGTGCTCCGGCAATGGATTACGGACAATCCCCATATCCTGCTGGGGTGCTGGAGCTTGCTGTGGCTGAACTTGCTGCGGAGCTGGCTGCTGTTGTTGCTGATTTTGCTGTTGCCGATGTGGCCTTCTCTCTTTCATGGTGGCGATGACTTGTCTCATTTCATCCCAATTAATGCCACCCTGGTCATTCAAATCATAAATATGATCTCTGAAATGGAAACAACGATCAAGGTTGTGACCAGGGGCGCGGTGAAATGCACAGTAACGGGATGTGTCAACATTGTCGGGCCACACCGTTCTTTCTTTTGGTAGGACGAGCAGGTTGGCGGCCATCAAAGCATTAAAAATGTCAGGGAGACTCTCTGGGAGTGGCGGATAATGGGCCCTTTTGGGGCCAAGTGGTGGTCTCCGTTGTTGTTGGCCATAGTTAGAAGGTGGGGGGACCTGGTGGTATTGTGGTGGTACTGGAGGGTCGGTGCGAGGCGCTTGGCTCGGTGATGGAGCAAAAGAAGGTTGGGGTGTGAAGTGGCGCTGTGGAGCGAAAGTAAAATGGGGGTTTTGCTGTGGAGGTGGCGGAGGTCGTGGGTTTGACTGGTGGTGGGGGTGGCCAACTACGCCAACCTGCTCGTTTGTGACAGTGCCCTCAGTCGTGGGCCCACTATTGACATTTGTATTCTTTTTAAACAGCCGAGGCTTCGGCTCAAACATGCCCATGATGGGCGAATCCTTCATTTGTGTTTGTATATAACGAGCTCTTTCATAGAGCTCTTCCATAGTTGTCAGCCGATTCATGGCCAAAATGTGCCGGAATTGAGGAGTTGCATTAGAAATGACCATTTTTACTTGCTCTTGTTCCGACAATGTGTCCTTCAATTTTTCGGCCATAGACCGCCACCTGTCAGCAAATATAATGAAGTCTTCATCGGGCATCATTTTCTCAGCGACCAGATCTGTAACAGAAAGGGAAGGTCCCACCCGGTCTCTGTACTTTTGCAAGAATTTTCTTTGGATAACATCGAAATCGCCGGCATCAGCTGGCTCCAGAGAATAAAACCATTCGAGGGCGGGTCCCTCAAGAGATCTTCTGAATAAATAGGCCAGAGAGGCCTTATTGTCTTGCCAGAAAGAAGTCTCATATCGGAAGTCCTTTAAATGAATGAATGGGTTACCGGTCCCATTATATCGCCGGAAATTCGGCATTTCAGAAGGTGGTAAATGGAACACTGGCAACGTAGGAAGAGAAATTTCCGGAGCATTCTTAGTTGCTGTAACCTTCTTGAGCTGCTCCTCCATGCTGGCTAGCTTCTAAAGCAAGAGAGTGTTGGTATCGGGCTCGACTGGGGCCTGGTTTTGAATAAAAGAATGTGGTATAGGCGTTCGTAGAACCCGAGGAGGTTGGGAGGATTGATGCCTAACTGCTGAATAGCTCGCCTGCTGGGCCGGCATGGCCGCAGTAGGCGTTTGTGGACGAGAGGAGGGAGGATGCAAGACCGCCTGGTCATTAATGATTTGATGGCCACTCACGGCCGGAGGGGGATTAGAAGAAGAAGAAAGGACGGATTTCCCCTTTAAGGCGGCCTGAATGGCTTGCCGCTGGGAGTCGTCCAACTGGGAGAGAGCTTGGATCAAATCTGAGACATTAATGGATGGGGAAGGGTTCCCCGAAGTGTTGGAAGATGGAACTTGAGACGAAGGGTCCGCCCCATGGACAGTGGTATCGACCACATGGACTTGTGAGTAATGGGGGTGAGGAGGAAGGTAGTTCCCCTCATAATAAAAAGAATCCTGGGGAGGGTCCTCATATTGACCAAATATGTTCTCATTCTCATCATCATAAGAGTACCCGTGGCCTGACATGTTGATGGTTTTACCTGAACGGAGCTTCATTCTTAAGAAAGAGGATGTTCAATGAAGGAACTGTCACAAAATATACAATCCAAACAAGGCAATCAAATCACTCAACTATGTTTATGCAAACAAGGTTGGCGAGAAACGCAAGATTTTAATGTTTGATGTTTGAATTTAGGGTGGATTATTTGTGAAGGTTCACTCTTTTTGCCAAATGAGACCTAGTTTGATCCGAATGTAACCTCCGGGTCAACTAAGTTCTTCTCTCTTTTAACAACGTATAGGTTCTCTAAACTCCAGGTACTTCGAGGGTACAACCAGCCCGGCGTCCGTGAGGGAATCCACGGGTGCGGGGACTTATGGAGGTCTTGGAAAAGGGATTTCCGGTCCAAAGAGATGGAATGCTCAATGGAGGGTCGTCCCGATTCCAAGAAGGGTGTGTGGATCCTAGGATAGAGAGAGGAGGTCTCTCAACCAAGCCAGCAAACCAAGATGATCCAAGCAGTAATATAATATCAAGACAAATGCTAAGCAATGAATAATAGCCAATATGTGGAAAAGAACAGTAAAGACACGCCCTTGGAAAGGTCGTGTTCACAGCAAGAGGAAAGACACGCCCTGTGGCAGGTCGTGACTAAATGAAAACACGGCAGCGTGGCTGTCGTAAATTCTGTGAGGGGCTCACAGACCGTAGGAAAAACACGCCTTAGGATTAGGCGTTATAAATAAAGGACGCCTGTAGCTGAGGGCATCAAAACTCAGAGACACGCCCTGATGGAAGGCGCTGATAATAAATGAAACGCCTCTGAGAGGGGCGTTAATTCACAGACAGTATAATAAGGGTGCAGCGAACGGTAGTTATGATAAAGAGAAACGCCCTAATGACAGCCGTTGACAAGAAATGAAACGCCTCGAAGAGGGGCGTTATTCCACAGACAGTATAATCAGCATGCAACAAACCGCAGTTATAGAAACAGACGCCCTGGAGATGGGCGTTAATCAATGAAACATGTCCCTGTAAGGGGCGCTAAATATCAGACGAGAAAATAGTGAAGATCAGGCAAGCAGATGCAATAAAGACACGCCCTTTAGGGTGGCGTTAATTAATAAAAACACGGCCCTGTGAGGGGCGTTAAATCAAAAGACGCCCTCGTCGAAGGCGTTAATAAGCAGCAATTGACTGATCCGGGGAGTGTGCAGGGTGCACAATGGAGGGTGCCCGAGGGGCACAAAGGAAAGGGTACCGAGGGTACCGAGGGGAAAGGGCACGCGAGGGAGCCTAAGGGGAAAGGACACACGAGGGTGTCAATGGGAAAGGACACACGAGGGTGTCAAAGGGGAAAGGGCACACGAGGGTGCCAATGGAGATGGTAATCAACAAAGAAAACAGTGGATGTCCCACCGTGATCGCCAATTTGTGGATTCCTTTAAAATCCACACTTTGTGGAAAGGTTAAAAAGGAAGGGAAAAGGGAAACATTAAATAATGGTGGAGATGAAACAATGCACGAGGTGCACAAGGGAAGTGTGTGATCGCCAGAGGGTTTACCTCAATAAAAAAAAGAATAAGATCGCATGTACCTGGTGAAAGATGGGATGCGGGATGAATGTGGATCTCCTCCTCCAACTCCAATCGGCCGGCCGACGAAGTGGGTTTTCTTGATTGATTACCTTGTAAGAAAGACAATGAAAGACAAGCAAAAGAAAGGGGATCAGCCAAAGTGCAGTAATACCACTCCGAAAACAAACAACATAAAATGATGAAACGACGTTAACATGCGCACCTCTCTTTTGTTTTCTTTTTAGAACCCCTAGCAGAGAACTAGGGAAGGAGCTAATATGCTAAATGCAGTAAAAGAACTGACGACAGGAGACAATAGTGATGCCAAGAATATGATGAACAACAAACAAGCTATATATATCGCCCTGCTCTCCCTGACGAGAGTAAAGGGAACCGGAGAGACGCTGGACGGATGCAGAGGGATGAAGAAAAAAACAATGCTCGAAGGAGGAAGCTCTGCGTGCTTGAATACTTAAAAATCTTCAACCTTTTGAGTTGTTGTTGTTGTTAACCTTTTACACGATCAAACCATATTTTCCTTTATAGTGTCAATCGGATGTGATCAAACAAGGGAATTGATAAGAACGGGTAATGAGGCATCCAAGGAAGGATTAAGATCGAGCAAGAGTCCAAGGATAGCAGGGAACTGTGAGGAAAAGATGGAAAAAGGAAGGACTCTGGAGTGAAACACGCCTTAATACAGGGCGTCTTTTATGAATTGACGACCTTCACAGAGACGTTTCTTGAAACACGACCTAGGAAAGGGCGTTTCTTCGTGGATTTAATTTTGGAAATAAAACCTTGCCTTGTTTGAAAACTGAGATAACACGCCTGAGATAACGGCGTTAATTAAAATCACGCCCTGAGAAAAGGCGTTACTCACAAAATGCCTTTTATTTTGAAAATAGATAATTCCAGAAATTAAGGGATAACACCAGGAATTGACGCCCTTACATACGGTCATCCTTTCTTTGAAAACGCCCTACAACAGGTCGTTATTTTTTAAATTAACGCCCTTACTCAAGTCGTGAATCACAAAAATACAAGAAAAATGCAGAAAAACTCACAAAAATAGAAAAACTTTATGTTATAGGAATATTGAAGTCCACTTGGGGCATTTATATAATAACATGAGATTTGATCAACAAAACATCAATTTTGGCGTGTCTACATGCTCGAGATATCATTCATTGCTAAAATGTTCCTGAAAGTTGGTGTAGCATTGAAATTAATAACTTCACTTTTTCTTCTTCCGGGATCTACCCAGGCACACGTGAGGCCATCTGCCTCCAGCGGTCTGCGTAGGTTGCGAAGTCTTCTTCCGGCTTCATCTTCTCTGCCACTAAATCAGTGAAGGAGTATTCGGGTCCAACCCGATCCTGAAATCTCTGTATAAACCTCTCCTTGACTGTCTTGAAATTCTCAGCCTCCTCCATAGGCAAGGTGTAGAACCATTCCAGAGCGACCCCTTCCAACGACCGGTGGAACAAATATGCCATCAGGCGATCGTCCTGCTAGAACTGAGCTGACTCGTACAAGAACTCCCGAACATGGATGAACGGGTTGCCATTCCCGTCGTATTTACGGTACACGGGGAGCTCGGACTGTGCTGAAAAATGAATGTCCCTGAAGTTAGGGATAGGGATGTCAGCAAGGATTGCGGACCAACCCGCCTTTGGAGGAGATCAATCTGTTGCTGCATAGCAGCCCACTTGTCAAGGATCTCCCGTTCCCGGGAAGGAGGATAAGAAGCAGGAAGAGCAATATTTGGATAGGAAGCCGGAGGGTGAGCCGTCTGAAGGGGTGGCGCGTAAGAGGGATAATGGGTTGAGGAGGGGCCCATATCCGCGCGAGCTAGCTGAGCCGCCCCCGGCTGCAACCTAACGAAATCCGCCGGGGCCACGAGGGCTTGCGGCGATGGAGAAGCTGTGGTGTAGGGATCAGGATAAGGAATGGAGGGGATCTGAGATTTCCCCTTATCAAGCTATTGATGGACCGAGGTGGAGGCCTGGCCTATTTCCATGTTAGAGGAGCAAAGGATCTGAGGATGGAGAGGAGTAAGATCAATGGGTGCCACAGAGGTGGTCCTGCTAACAGGGGAAGTGGTGGCAACAACAGTCGTGCCATGAGAAAGAGCTGGGGTCGGGGCATCGCCCCCTTGCAAAGCCTGCCGAATGAGGTGGAGCTGGGTCAGATCCAGCTGAGCCATCATATTGAGAATTTGACTGGCGGGATTCTGAATGGAGGGATTTAGAAGAGAGGGTTGAGAACCGTCACCAAGAATGGTCGGGAGCGGAGGGGCATTCCCCTCTCCCCCTTGTATATAGGCGACCTGAGGTGGGTCCTCGAGAAGGCCACGAGGAAGAGAATCCTCGTGAGACTGAGAGAAGTCGTAAGATGACATCGGGTAGGCTGAATCAAACAAGGGGTTGAAGTAAGAATGGAAATGAGAACGGACCCTAGGAGATGATCCTGAGGGACAGAGACAACCCCACATGCACTAAGAGACCTGAAGAGGGGAAAGACATATAACCCTAACCCAACTGAATCAAACAAACAAATCAAACCACGAGCATGCAAAATGGAATGGAGAGATGAGAGGAGAATCACCCCAAATTGTGCAATCAAGTTATTAAAATGATGCTCGTCGGATTTCTTAAAATTTCCCTTTCGAACCTTAGTGGATTAATGACAATATGAATTCTCTCAACCACTAGGTGCCTAACTGGGATGGGAAATGGGGAACTGTGTGAGTCTACTAGGATTTCTCACCGGCGAATACAATCCTATACTGGGGGTGGATACGGTACAACCTGCCCGGCGTCCGTGTGGGAATCCACGGCTCACGGGGGCTTACGGAGGTCCTCGGCGGGATCCCTAGTCGGCTCCAAGGAATATGGAGACGAGAGGAAACCCCACCTCGGTAGGAATGCAGCTAATATGAGAACATGTGAATGTTCCTATGCGCACCGGAGTGCATGCACAATCTAGCCTAGCAGCTAACAATCAATGAATAAGCACACACACGAGCAATAAAGAAACATGGTGATGCAATGATGATAAGGAAATCAGGGGGATCAATGAATAGCGCCAGAAATAGCAGACCACATGAAATATGATAATCAAACCATAACGTAAGTACGTTGTGGCAGCAGATGAACGGCTCTTCCTCGACCGCTCCAACAGTAGAACGGTCTGTCTGGGACCGTATAATGCAGGGAGAAAGCAAAACTACAACGTAATCATAGGACCTGAACACATGGGGCAGCAGCGGGGGGCAAAGATAATACCAGACAGACGGTCCATCATCAACCGTGCGGCATCCCGAACGGTCTCCCAGCAGCCGCGTACCTACAATAAGAACAAAGCGAAACGCACCTGTGCTGGAGGACTAAACGGCTAGACCCAGGCCGCTCTAAATATTGGACGGTGTATATGGCACCGTCTGTAATAGGAAAGACCGGCGAAGCTGGCTCGGACTGCAGGGTTGAACGGTGGAATGTCAACCGTGTCTGTGTTGGGCGGCTCTGGGAGAACCGCTTAGGTCCCAGGGGACGAAAACGCACCCCAACCTGCAAATCACTCTTGGGAAGAACAAAAAACTTGGACACAAAGAAAGAGGGTCAGCAATCTTAACAGCACGATGGGCATTAGTTGTCCCACCGTGATCGCCACAAAAGGGGTGTAGATATATATTTTTCCTCTCCTCTCTCTAAGAATCAGAGCGCATCAAGTGCGTGGACCAATGCGTAATGGGCAAATAACGAAAACGAGAGGAAAGTAGAGAACAAAAGAAAGGACCGTGATCGCCACCAAGGCGCCGCACGTGACCGACACGCCGTACCTTGGAAAGGAGGGAGCTACAGCGCTGGAGAGATGAACGGTTCTTTAGGAACCGCTTGACTTGACGCGATCTTACGATAGACCGTCCTTGTACGCTGCAAAGGAGGCGGGAGGAGCTGTTGCCATGGGACGGACGGTGGAAGGTAGACCGCACTCCAAGGAAGAACGGTTGTCAATGAACCGTACCACACGTTGAACGGCCAAAGTGAAGCCGCTCAATCCCTTCACGCAGCAAGCTGACAAGGGTTCGACCTCCACCCTCTCCGGCCAGCCAGAGGGGATGGGCCTCGTGCTGATGAAGTGCTGACCTGTAAAACAGTGTAAAGACACAAGAGAAACACCCAAATTAGAACTAAAAGACGTAGTACATGTTCACATAAGGAGGATTAAGCATAAATTAATGAAAAGGGAAATACCTGGGGGATTTTAAACCCCTAGGGTGACAAAAGCATGGGTGGATGTGTGCATGGAAAGGAAAACGAGGGAAGACGTGGGGGAAAAGCAATGCATGCACCAGACGACGAAGAAATCGAAAGACGACACTATGACTCAACACGCGGACTACTCCCTGAACCGGAGGCTTGTAAGGACATAGAGAGCCTCCCTCCTTGGTGCTATGCCGCTCAAGAATGTGGCAGGGCTTCGCCGTCGACCAAAAATCTCCCCCCCTTTCGACGTCCGGCCACTAGGGTCTATTTATAGAGCCTAGAAAGCCAGCCTCGAAATTAGGGTTTTTTTAGGTATTTTCAGGTCGAGATTATAAAAGATAAATCATAGATATTATCATAATCTCTTATCCAGTCGAAACGGCATAAAAAATGGTTAATTATCCATGGAGAAATCATCAAAACAAACTGGGGATAAATCCATGAATAAAAGAGATAAAAATATGTTAAAAAGCCTCATCCGACGGGATGAGCGGTCTTACGATAGACCGCGCAACATTTGGGCGGTCTGGTTTAGACCGTCCAAGCTGTCGGTGGAAATTCGGATAATCAGAAAATTAACCCAATTATCTCTCTAACTGGCCGAAACGCCCTCCGTTGGACCCTCAAAGGTGAACGGTTCTAGTGAGACCGTTCTAGTGTAGAGCGACCAATAGCCAACCGTTTCACCCTGTCGGTGATAATTCGGATAATTGGATAATTATCTGAGAAAATGGGCGTGTGCGTAGGACTCTGAGGTATAGGTGGTTGTAATAAGCCCGTCCATTGGTTTGAACGGTCCTAATAGGGCCGCACCACAGCCTGTCGGTGAATATTCAGAAAAGACCTCAGAAATTAACAAAATGTATGAACGGTCCATATTCAACCGCTCATCATCTGAACGGCTGAGGTTGGGCCGTTTATTCTATGAAACGTTCAATTGACCAAAGCCAAGGCCCATTAAGCCCTGAATCGCCACGGACTTCACCAAGGAGGGAGACGACCCATAAAATGAGCCCAAGACGTGCCACAAAAAATGGCCCAATGAATGATGGACAACTCGAGGCATCAACTAATGGGAGTAAGAGAAACGACTCAAATTATCGGTATAAAATGGGTGTCAACACCGTGCTCCGCCATCACACTCTCGCTGCCACTTCACTGCACCAGTCTTGGTGTAGCTTGTTACTTTCGTCGTCACAGTGGATGTGCGTTCCTGGGGCCAACGTCAACGGCAATCGTCACGGTAGATTGGAATGTCAGAAGGGTGGTAGGGGAACCTAATTACGCCTACACCCTCCCTTGTCCAATCACCTCTGCAATACGCTCCGATCGAGCGATGATCGTTCGGCTAGGGTTCCTGACGTTCCCCTTTTTTCTGCTCCCGAGGGGCTGTGTTACCACCTCTATTGCAGTGATGTGTTAAATCGGCACACCAATCCCGCCCATCTCCTCTGCGTCCTCCTCTCGGTCCCTTGTCGTCATTGGTTCCTGCTGTAGATGCCCTCTTCCTTTTTTTTATTCGTCAGGGAATTGAGGTTCAGAAAATGGGAAGGTATAAATGCTATGTAGTGTGGGTTGGTCACAAACCCGGTGTATATTATAGTTGGTCCCAATGCTTTGTCCAAGTGAATGGATACCCTGGAGCTCGTTATAAGGGTTTTCACTCGGTGGAGGAAGCACATGCTGCTATAAATGGGGTTGGCAATAGCAGCCATGCGTATGTTGATCATCCTCAACTATAGGAAAGGCCCATGCCTATATATCATGCAAGTCCCGGGCCTGACTATCATTCAAGGAACCAGGCACTACGCCAGCAGACAACTACACAAATATCAAATGTGCCTTGTATTTTTGTTGTTCTATTATGTACTCTAGTAGCGTTGCTCCTCTTCACATTAGTTGCTTTGTTATTACTGTTGTTGTCTGCGTAGGGAAATAATGTACTAGACATTTTACTCATTGTCAACGACTTGGCTTGATCCCACTGTAAATTAGTAGAACTGGAGGTAAATCTCATTTCTTGATCTTACATGAGTTTAATCAGCATCGTTTGATGACTAGAAAAGCTTCAGATCCGTGTTGGTAGAGTTAGAAAACCCATACACGGTTAAACCCTTCAAACGAACTTGAGTTTCTTTAAGTTTCACTGCCATGAGCTATTTGTCACCGTTAAAGAGTTATTTATCACTACTACCAGCTATTTGTCACTCAGAACATCTATTTATCACCCTTATTGCTATCCAGCCGTCGCCTTTGTTTCGCTACAAAATAAACATTTTACTTCTGTTATCCATCAAACCTTTTACTTATGTTATCCATTTATACACAACCTACACAACTCAACATAAAACACACATCCCCCGATAAAATCCACACAACATATAAATCAATGAATAAAATAAATTACAATTACATTAATTCAAATGTGTCATTTTTTATAATTACAATTACAAATCAAGAGATATTCGTTGGATCATCCTCCACCATCACCAGTTGCAGAAGAATCTTCTCTCTCAGACGACTCCTCCTACCCAACAATTGCTTCATTTAGCTCAGTTGGATCGACTTCATCCACTTCGTCCTCTATACACAACCGAAGTGGCTCGACAGATTCGATCAGATAAAAATTAGAAGCAACCAACTCTGCAGTGTCACCCTCGTCTGATTGAAAAGTTTCGGCACTAGAATCCTCTAAGACAGTAATTTTTTAGAATACTCGCCTCATTCAAACCATAATTTTGAAATAAGCTCTTTTCTAAAGCAGGTATCATGATCTCTCTCTTCCGGAGAATCAGCATCGACCAGCCTGTATGTGTAAACCTTTATCACCTATCTTAGTCTAAAAGCACGAACAATAGCTTTGGTATCTCGCCAAGACATTGGTCCTACTTTTAGACCAGGATAGACGAGGAAGGTTTACACATATAGGCTGGTCACTGCTGATTCTCCGCAAGAGAGAGATCATGATACCTGCTTCAGAAAAGAGCTTATTTCAAAATTATGGTTTGAATGGAGCGAGTATTCTAAAAAATTTTGACAGCATCTCCCTTAAAAATTGACTATTCTCCAGTTTTTAACATCCTGAAAAAAATAGATTAAACAAAATATAAATACATCCAACATGTGAACTGAGATAAAATTAGGAATCATGACATGAGGGATTAAACCCTGGCAGTCACACCTTGGATGTGATGTTATAGAGGCCCTGCGCTGGCGGCGGTGGCGGAATGGCGATGGGTGACCGACGACGAAGGCTACAGTGGTGTTAGATGGCAGCCGGTGGGCGGGTCCGGTAGGAACATCAGTCGGCTTTGAAGGCAAGGCACCGGAGGGTGGGTCTGGCAGGAACAACGGTCGGCTACCACGGCACGGCACAGGAGGGGCAGCGGTGCTCTGTCGGCGTGGCTGCAAGGGGGAGCGCAACGGTGGGCTGGTCGGCATTCACGGCGGTGCTAGAAATCGGAGGAGAGGGAGGGTCCGCAGGGCACCCGTGGGCACACGGGGACAAGGTGGCGATGGTCTGCGGCGAGGGGGGGAAAGTAAGGGATGGGGGAAAAACAAATGGCTTCTAAGGGTAAGAAATACGTCGTAAGGGTGACAAATGCTTCTAAGGATAACAAATAGTTCCTAAGGGTGACAAATAGCTTCTAAGGGTAATAAATGGGTGTCTAAACGTGAAAAATAGCCTATAGTGGTGACAAATGAAAGAGACAGAGCGAGAGAGAGAGAGAGAGGGGCATTAACAAACAGAAAAAATGGTGGCTCCTAGCACACGTCTCAACCTCCTACAGTCCTGCAGTCCTGCTGCTGCCAACTACTCATGAGTTGAAGTTTTTAATTTTACTAAAGGCAGTGTAAGACCTAAAGTCGGTGGAACCGTGGAAGACGAAGTGTCTCTCCCAACTAAATGCTGGTTTTAATTTCACAAGTCAAATTGTTAAAATAGAGCAGTTATTATAGTTTCGGGAAGTGTAACAATCTTCCATCTTATCATATTTTTTATATTTTATATTAAGAAAATTATATTTTATAATATATTATTTACATATATATATCATATGATATATAATATAATATTACGAACGGATATTTTATGAAACGAATATTATAATATCCGTTTCCGCTCCGATTCAAATTTGAATATTATCCGTATCCGAAAAAATAAATACTATTTAGAATATTATCCGCTAATTAATACAGATTTGAATTCAAATATTATCCAGCAAAACTATTGATATATTTATATTTATTTTTGTTATTTATTACACACGGGAGGAAAAGCAAGGGATGTGGGAAAAATAAATGGCTTCTAAGGGTAAGAAATACGTCGTAAGGGTAACGAATAGGTCCTAAGGGTGACAAATAGCTTCTAAGGGTAATAAATGGGTGTCTAAACGTAAAAAATAGCATGTAGTGGTGACAAATGAAAGAGACAGGGTGAGAGAGAGAGAGAGAGAGGGGCATTAATAAACAAAAAAAATTGTGGCTCCTGGAAGAAGTCTCAACCTCCTGCAGTCCTGCACTCATATGGAGGTCAGTGCATGTCTGCATGTAAGCACATAAGGTCGGTGCACATGTTTAGTGTTGCATTTCAGGTCAGTGCACATGAACAAAATGCTGCATGCAAAGGTCGGTGCACATTGTCATTGTTGCACACTAAGGTCTGAGCATATGTGCATGAGCGCACACTAAGGTCTGAGCATATGTGCAATTTTAGATCTGAGCATATGTGCAATTTTAGGTCTGAACATATGAAAGACAGGTCGAGTTAGAAAGACAGGTAGAGTTTAATCAGTATCGTTTGATGATTAGGAAAGCTTCAGATTCGTGTTGGTAGAGTTAGGATCACTAGGACACGGTTAAATCCTTCAAATGAACTTGAGTTTCTTCTAGTTTCACTGCCATGAGCTATTTGTCACTTCTAATGGCTATGTGTCACTCATAACGAGCTATTTGTCACCCTTATTGCTCGTTAGGCGTCGCCTTTGTTTCGCTTCATCACATATTGTGACTTCTGTTATCGATTCATTACCCTTACGAGACATTTGTCAGCCTTAAAGCCTATTTGTCACTACTGATGACTATTTATCACCACTATGCGGTGTTAGCAATTGCAGTATCTCTCTTCGGCCTCTCATCTACTATGCGGTTGATGTATCTGGATGAAAGGAACCTCGGTCCAAGCGATCTCATGACCGACAAAAAGGAAGGATCGAGAGTCATAAAAGTTGGGGGAGATGGAATGATCTTCATTGCCCCGTCACTTCGATTTTCATAAAGTTGGGGAGGCACGAACACTCTTTTGCCCTCTGGGGGTTACGTCTCCTTCCTATAAAGAGAGACTCTGTGGGGAACACGAAGGACATCCTGAGTTCCTTTGGCGGTCAAAGACACTCTCGTGAAGATGCCGTCGTCTAAGAAGTCAGTTCCCGCCAAAAGTCTGTGCTTCGAAAGGAAGCCCTGCCGGTGTCGGACCAGCCATCAGGGGAAAGCAGCGGTGGCGATGTTTCGGAGGAATACAAGCAAGGGTACCTGCAAGGGTGGCGGGATGCCTTGGCGAAGGTGGACCGCCTGTTTTGTAACAAGGGGGTGTTGAGCCTCCAACCTGACACGTTCCATCCCAAAGAGGATGAGTAACCGCTTGTACCCTCTCCCCCTATCAATATACTTTCTTTTTCTGCAACCTTTCTCTGCATGATGGATGCTTGATCTTTGTGTGATGTGGTTGCCGTCAAATGAACGATAACATCCATCGCAGGTAGGGGTTACCTTTACGAAGCGGAGTTCTTCCCCTATAAGTAGCAGGGTTTGTCGATGGTTCTAATATTAGTAGGGCTTATCTTCATGCTCATAGTTCATCACTAGGATCCATTTGTCACACTTCATGCGCATTTGTCCCCCTGTTGATCTATTTGTCACCACTAATGGGTATTTTTCACTCTTAGCATGTAGTAGCCGTCGCCTTTGCTCTTGGGAGACGTCGTCTTTGTGCATTTTTCACCGTTAAGAGCCTTTTGTTATCCCTCATGCGCATTTGTCGCCCCTGTTAACCTATTTGTCACCCATAATGTGTATTTGTTGCCTCTGTCAACTTATTTGTCACCAATAATATGCATTCATCACCCTCATCATACATTTTACTCTGCTGCTCTCACATACGGAAAGTGAACCCAAAAGAGAAAATAAATATAATAATAATAAAATTCCATAAAAAATGATAATAAATAAATACATGACTTTCTGACAAACCATGAAAATGATATTCAATTAATATAATAATGATAAAAGTCTAATAGAAGGTGACTGCTGCTGAACAAAGTCTTCAGAATGCAAGGTTGAGGGACATGTTGGTAGGTCGTGGGTTATTAAAGGATTCCAAATATGTGACAACTGCTGAACAAACATGGCCTAATAGTATATGTGCTACGAATTATTATCTGTTTTGTGAACTTGCTTAATTTCTTACCTTGTTATAATGTAGTGTGTCTGTTGTATTTGGACTACGTTGTATCCACCTACTCTATTGTATTTCCTTCATTCGTGAATTTTGTCATGTTTACATAATCACCTTGTGGTATTGTCCATTTCGCAGGGGCATACCTTCACATCCATTGGTTTTTATGCTCTGTTTAGAGAGTTGGATGGCAACATCGTAACCTTTGGTTTTTGATTTTTATAATTTTTATAATTTTTATAATTTTTGTATTTACCTTTTTTATAATTATACTATTATATTTATTAATTATCACTGTTAGACAGAAAGAATAACATGTTTTGAAGTTTTGGAGCCAGTTAGTCAGATAAGTCAAAATCAAGTGCGACGGCTAACACCGCATAGTGGTGACAAATAGTCATCAGTGGTGACAAATAGGCTTCAAGACTGACAAATGTCTCTCAAGGGTGATAAATGGATAACAGAAGTCACAATATGTTATGAAGCGAGACAAACACGACGTCTAGCGTAGGATAAGGGTGATAAATATATCGTTATAAGTGACAAATAGCCCATTAGAAGTGACAAATAATTATGTAACAGTGACAAATAGCTTATGGCAGTGAAACTTGAAGAAACTCAAGTTCGTTTGTAGGGTTTAACCGTGTATGGGCTTCCTAATAACTCTACCAACACGGATCTGAAGCTTTCCTAGTCATCAAATGACACTGATTAAACTCATCTAAATTCAAGGAACGAGATTATCTCCAGTTCTACTAATTTACGGTGCCTGATAAGCGTCTGAACAGATGAATTGCTATGTTTACAGATGAAAGAGTTTTTTATCAGGATTCTGTAAAGAGTCCTTCTTTGTCATAATAACCTCTGGGGGTCTCCATACCGTGCGAAGAGGGAGTGCTTACATAACGAAGAGAAAATCACGTACAGACAAAAAAAATGAGAAGAAAGGGCATGCAACCAGAAAAACCGGGGTGACTTTCGTGTGTCTATGAGAAGAAGGTGACTCAAGCAACATCAAAGGGAATTCCAGTGGATAAAATATTATATTTTTTTGAATTCCCATTGGTCCACTTGCCAATAACCATAAAATAATTACAAAACTGACAAAAAACCATAAAATTGCTAATTAATAAATATAATAATATAATAATATTTATTAATAATAGGAAGGGTGGAAAACAATTTAATCATTTTTCGACAGATATGTCAAAATATTTCGACGGATAAATGTTTGTTGGAGATACGTCGGTAAGTTTCCGACGAATGTTTGACCTTAAATTTATCCGTCGTAAACTATTCATATATTTTAACCTGCATTTATTCATTTTCGACGAAACATATTTTTGTCGGACATACGTTCGAAATATTCGACGTAGTTTCGACGTTAATTTTTTCTGTCAAAAGTTTCGGACGTATTTCAGACAAAAATAATATGTTGAAAAATTATCGATAATTACTGACGAATTTCTGACATAATATATTTCTGTCAGAAAGATAAAACATTCCGACGTATTACCGGCGAAAACTTTTTAGTCGAAAAATACCATCGGTATTTCCCATTTTTCTTGTAGTGGACTGCACTTCCACTGCATTATCATGCATGACCATTATGGTATATCAAATGGTAAGTTACTAAAGGGCATATGCAATCTATCTGGAAGTTCTTACTATGTATGAGGTGATTTTTAGACCAAGTCCTCTACCCAGTACCATTGGTCAAAAATTTGCACATAGAGCTGTCTAGACCTTCATGAGCATATTTTCTTATGGTTCAATGTTCTGCATATGTTGCATTCAGAGTCCCGTTAATAGATGCATATAGATAGGGGGAGTCAGCCTAGGTATTTTCTTGTGCTTCATGGATGTTTGGTTAGAATAACTCCCTTCATAGTCTAGTCATACGTTGCATATAGAAAGGGAGAGTTAAACAAGGCCATATTGTGTCCATTGCATGAATAAATACTAGCCTCATGTATACACTGATTTCAGAATTGATTGCATGACACGTATATTGAAAGTACCAAAAAGACTCTTTGAGTGCATACAGTCAGGGAGAGCATAAATCATGTCATTTCACGCCTTGTTGATTTCGGTCAGCCAATCTGCCCTTTGTGGTAAACCTGTGATCTAATCTTCAGCCTGAGCTGTTGTCCTGGCTATGATCCTATTTGATCAACATATTGTGCTGGTGTGAGTGGCATACATCCCACCTCCTTGAAATCAGAATTTGCAATTCTGAATTTCACTTGTCTATCTTGAAATCCTCTGAATTCATCAGCTATTCTCATGTTCTTGGTATATTATGTATAGTGTTTCTACATTATCTGAGGGGAGCTGGTCTGTCTGAAACCTTTCAGTCTCTGAACCTTGAACATACATGTCATAACTTCAGCCAACTGACTTCAAGTGACACTCATACTCACTGCACATTCTGTTCCTCACATAACTTGGAAAGTCTTTGTCAAACTTGACATTAATCTTGCTGCTCTCCAGACAAATCTTGTTGAAATCTCATGGTCATTTCATTAAAATTTTTAGCTGTATTGCATTATCCTGATCATCTTTGCTACATACTTGAAATTCATGTGCCTTCACATACATGCATGCTCCTTGATGCCTGTGTTTTCAATTCACAATTTGACTGCTACTGAATCTTGTTAAAAAATGCTGAAACTTGAGAAGATTTCAATTTGTGTACCTTGATCATAAATATGAAAAACTTTTAAGGGAATCTTCTATTATATGGTTTTATGAATGTCTAAAAGTTTCAGGTGGTTTAAAATTAATGTGTTCATTAAGTTTGGATGTGGAAAACTTGAAAATATATGAATCATTTTTAATAAATTTTAACCGAATATCTCATATTATTTCTCACAAAATCTTCTGAAATCCGAAAATTTTTAAATTCATGACTATCTTTAGTTGAGATACATGGGGTAAGTGTTGCTTTTGAACATCTGAGTTTTCTGAAATGTCTTAAGGGTTAAAAGCTGTCAGAGCTATGATCTTGGTCACTGAGAAACCATGTCCAAAGGATTGAGTCTTGAAGTGCCATAGTTAACTCTGCTGAAACAATGATTAAAAATTAGGCAGAGCAATGGCTTGCACACTGAGAAATACATCTCACTCATCAAGGAAATGAGTTGAGGTATGTCATGAGGTGTCAAGTTAACTCTGTACATTATAAAGCATGACTGTTAGTCACAGTAAGTGCTTAGGGATATTGGCGTCTGATCAACGTATATCCTCTAGTGACAATGTGTGTACTGAACTAGATTGCTCTTAAAGTTTGAGTGCATAAAATCTCCTGTTTGATCAAATGAATATCTGGAAATTGTTGCAAAGGATAAATTGCTATAACCCTAGATAGTCAAATGATTTCATAGTTGTTTAACCTCAACACTACCTCTTGTAATTCCTAGAGGAGTCATTAAAAAATTAAATGAGTAAGATAGAAGGAGGTTAAACACGAATATCATATGAGTGATTGGTTCATCTTTATTAAAACTTGTTTCAGATAAGAGTATTGAATTTCAGTAACAAACTATGTATGCATCATGCTTAAACCATGCTGGTCAGTTAAGACTTATTCATAGGTTCTTATAATAGAAGAGTCTGAAATTCTTTTATTAAGATTTATGAAATTGGTATCCTATTGAAAATCTTCATGTCTTATCTATTCTTTGGAAATTCAGCCAAAATCTCTGTGTTCAAATCCTGCTCTCTATGCTGTGTGATCTCATCAATTGGTTTCAGTCTAATCCATGTATTTCCGATGATACCTTTCCATTCCAATTCTTCCTATGTTTTTGGCAATTGGGAAAATCGGCTGTCCCTGTGCTTTTTGTTGATCATTGTCCTGACTATCCTTTATCATAACCTTCGCCTCATTTCTTCAGGGAGAGAATAGTCTGCATTTAAGAAGGAGAATCAATTATCTCTTTGTCAATTGATGCATGCTCCTGCATTATTCATATTGGTTTGCATTGTCTGGCAATTCAGGATCATTTGGTCAAGGAAGAGCATAATTCATCATTCAACCATGTCACGCATGCCTTGAATTTCACTACTGATTTTATCAACACTTAGCTTATTTTTGCTGAAGTCCAAGGGGGAGAACCATATTCCTTCTTTTTGATGAAGTCAAAGGGGGAGAGATAATCGGCTGTGTTGCATTGCATGATGTTGTGTATCTCACTGTGCTGCCATAGACTCATAGGGTTGCCATCATCAAAAAAGGGGAGATTATTGTGTCCCTGTGATTTTGAAGATAGCAAACACTATAAGTCATCATGTGGTTGTATGAAAATTGAATGTTGATGAAATATGCATTTGATTATGCATTTGGTCATTGCACTGTGCATTCTCAGATTGATGCATTTTCATGATGCATAGAACTTCATCAGGTTGTTGTTCATACTGTCTGCTCTGCTCATAAGGTCGATGCTAGTATAGACCACATGCAACTGAGGTCAGTGTTAGTCAAGCATTCTGCATGTAAGGTCTATGTTAGCATGGAACAATTCATGCATTAGGTCTGTGTTAGTATGTTTGTATATTAGCTAAGGTCGATCCTAGTATGATCATATAACTAACTAAGGTCGATGTTAGTATGTTTATATACTAACTGAGGTCGGTGTTAGTATATGGGTTCACTAACTAAGGTCGATGCTAGTATGCTTATATCCTAACTAAGGTCCGTGCATATGCTCATAAGGTCGGTGCATGCTGTGTCGACTACATGACTAAGGTCGGTGCTAGTGTCATGTATCTCGCATACATAGTCGATGCTAGTTGCACCGTAGGCATGACTTAGGTCGATGCCAGTTATGTATCTTGCATACAACGTCGGTGCTAGTACTTAGCTGGCTGCATCTAAAGTCGATGCTAGCTGATGTTGTCTCATGCGTTAGAGTTTTTGTTAGCTGGTGTACTCCATGCATCAAGGCCGATGCTAGCATAGCATGTGTTGCATATGAGGTCAGTGCATGTGTATACCCAAGGTTGGTGCTAGCTGAGCTACGTGTATACCCAAGGTCGGTGCTATCTGCGGTGCATGCTTACCCAAAGTTAGTGCTGGCCGCGTCTCATGCATATAAGTCTGTGCATATATGCTCACTAAGTCTGTGCATGTTCTGCATCGCACATAACTCAGGTCAGTGCATGTTGCTTGGCATATGTTACAAGGTCGGTGCATCTTTTTCATTGTGCATATAGGTCTGTGCATATATGCTCACTAAGTCTGTGCATGTTCTGCATCCCACACAACTCAGGTCAGTGCACGTTGCTTGGCATATGTTACAAGGTCGGTGCATCTTTTTCATTGTGCATATAGGTCTATGCATTATAGCTAGTCTGTGCACACATGGTCTGTGTATGTTTCAAGTCACACTCTATGCATCAAGGTCGATGCACATGCTAGATTAAGATCGAAGCACTTATTGTCTTCATGCTACCAAGTCTGTGCATCTTCTGTTATGCTCTAAGGCATTGCGTAGAACACCTGTATGACAAGCCTGATCATATATCTACATTACACTTTTGCTTAAGTATAAACCCTCACACACAATGTGTTTGTTGAAATGCTTATAATCTGATTGACAGAACTTAAAGCAGTGCACATGATCCAAGACTCAATTATTGGAGCACATGATCCAAGGCTTCGTGATCTCCAAGAAAGCTCAACCACCTATACTCTCTTCATCTCATCAGATATACCACATGTACAAATTACGCCATCTGTCACCCGAGGAGCCTTGGCGAGAATCTTCCCTCCACGCGCCCGGAGAGATTCTAGCGGGGTCCACTCTAATCCTATTCTCTGATATAAAAAGAGGGATCTCTAAAGTCGAACACTACTGATATCGAAGGAGTAATCCAGAGTGTGGAAAAAGAGAGCAGAAGAGAGGACAGCTAGAGAGCTCGTGAGAAGAAGAGAGAGAGAGCAGAAGAGAGGACAGCTAGAGAGCTCATGAGAAGAAGAGAGAGAGAGCAGCAGAGCAGCAAAAAGTGGAGAGATAGATCGATTGCTGAGAGAAAGTGTCAGCTAAAGGAAGACGAAGGAGAGAGAGAGAGAGAGAGTTCGCTGAAAAAGAAGAAGCCATAGAAGAATGCTGATGGAGTCACGATTTCTAGATCAAATCTAGAATCATTTTGCTCGTTTGAGCTACATTGTGCTTAGAGCTTTATCTGTTTTCTATCCTTCCTCTTTTGTTTTCTCATTTGTTCATTTTTCATTTTCTTAGTGGTTGCCGATTCCCTGGTGTGGGATCGGGGTTCCTTCTGCAGTAGCAGGAGAAGGGAGAGTGATCTTCGATTTCCCTCTGTGGATTCAGAGGAAGAGAGGATCTAATCCTTTGGGTTTTGGTGAGCAGTGGATTGCTGCTCATGTCTCTTCTACATTTGCAGAAGAAGGGAGACGGTGTCTCCGGCTGCTAGTAATGGGGTGTCACTAGTGGTTCTTCTCCGGCTTGGAGGAAGGGAGGATTGGTCCTCCGGTCTTTGAGTAACTGGGTGTTACTCAAGTTTCCTTCTAATTTGATCAGAAGAAGATAGGAGAGTGTTCCTCTGGGTCAAGCTATTAGGTAGCATTTGTAGCAGACTGAGTTTGCATCTACTTTGGTAGAGAAGCCTCACTCCGGTCTGGAGTGAGGGGTGGATGTAGGCGGACTGGTGTCTGGCCGAACCACCTAAAAAATTCTGTGTGCAGTGGTTTGATAGTGCGTTTGTCCTTTTCATCCACCTCCTTCACAGGGTCGATCTGCATGTTTGGTTGAATGTGTCTTGCTTGATATATGGTTGTTTGATCCTTCGATATTGTGAATTGTCTGTTTGTGAGAGTGAATGATCACTATCATTCACTCGCTCATCAGTTGAGGTTTCTGCTCTTCGAAGATCTTTTTCTATGTCATCCTCTTAATATCTACAGTTGTGAAGTGTTGGTCCATGAGCTTAGCAATATATTAGGTTGCGTGTGCTTGCTAAGTGTTCAATTGTGAGTTTCAATTGAACTTCTATTCGGTTTGATTCAGCTAGCCTTATTTCCGCATGTATCTGATTTTGAAAGCTTGAATTAAACGAAATTTCTAAAAAATCCATTCACCCCCCCTCTGGATCTATTTTCATGTACCACCTATTCTAACAGATGCAACTGTATTAACTGTTGCTAGTGAGGTCGATGCTTTAGACAATCCAACTCTGAATCCCTTAACTTAAATCCAGATCCGATAAGGGAGCTCGAACCTGCTATTAGTAAATTACTGGCACGTGATCTCAGGAAGGGAAAATGAGTAGCACGTGAACCCAGGAAGCAATGATTGGCACGTGATCTGAGGCACTATATCAGAAGAACTTTCCTGCCTCTTGCCACATTTACCAATGGGAAAAGCTAGATCAAATCGGTCTATCTAAAAGGATTTTCAGCACCCCTGTTCTGTAAATATGGGACGTCTTCTTCCGAAAGAAATAAAGGGAATCAGAGGCTGTGGGGAGAGGAATTGAATCATTGCTACCAAGGAAAGAAGTGTAGCCATCTGAGAAAGAGAGAGACCACCAGAAGAAGGGGAAGGCGAGCTAGTGAACGTGATATCAGAAGAAAAGAAAAGAGTGTGAGCTTCGTAAAGAGAGTGATAGCAGTCATGAGAAAAGTAAGATCGTGAGAAGAAAAAGAAAGAGAGAGTGTTAGAGAGAAAAGTGATTAAGAAGCAGCTAGAGCATCTTGAAAATCAGATCATATCGGTGTTGGCCTCTGGATCAGATCCAAGTCAAGTTGCTCCTATTAGAGCTATATTCTTCCTGTTTTCATTCTTAATTTCCTATTGGTTTGTTTTATTTGGTTCCTCATTTTTACAGCAAGGTGTGTTGCTCAGCAGCAAGGATTGATTCCTTGGGATAGCAAAGTTGTAAGGCTCAGCGGATAGCAAGATGTGTTGCTCAGTGGTGTAAGCAAGCTGTGATGCTCAGCGGTTCAAGCTGTGAGTCAGCAGAAGCCTCACTCGGGTTTGAGTGGGGGATGGACATAGGTCTGTGGGTAGCAGACCGAACCATCTAAAAATCCCAATGCACCGTGGTTTGTCATTGTGTGATTGTCCAACTCCATATCTTCTATCTTCTTCACAGGATGTGTTAGCATATTTGATTGAGCACTATATGTTCGATATCAGTTTTGCTTGATCCACTTGTTATGAGATAAGATTTCTGTTCTTCATTGAAGTAGTTTATACAGACAAGGGGATTGTCCATGTGCTTATTAGAGTCTCAGGCTGCGTGTGTTCCCTAAGGTGTTGATCTCATCTGCTGTGAGATTTGATATGTTCCAGTGTGATGCATTGTGTCCAATATTACATCCATTTGTGTGCTTGCTAAGCATTTGAACGTGTGTCGGGCAGAAACACTGCTTAGTGTAAGAGCTATTCATTTCTTCATCTATTAACTATTCGACATTGCTAGTTATTTTCTATTCTGTTCATTTGTAATTTGGCCAAGTTTTTAATCGAAGCAACTTTTTAGAAGGGGATCTATTCACCCCCCCCCTTTAGATCCCTGCCTTGCACCCTATTTTCAGGATCATGCCCCAACCGTTGCACTAAAAGCTCGAGCTTGTAGCGAAGGCGGACCGTATTTTCTTATGGCATTGCAGAACCCCATGTCTATCCGTGCTGTGGGCGGGCACGAGGGGCTTCACACATGGACCCTATAATCCATGCAGCGGGATGGGCTGCCAACGTATCGATGCCCCACGTGGACCCCATAATCCACGTGGAACAGTAAATCCCTAAGGGAGACACAGAAAAATCCAACAATCTCCCACCCAGCGGCACCTGGGGGATTTGAACCCACGACCTCGCTCTGATACCAGTTTTCAGGATCATGCCCCAACCGCTGTGCTAAAAGCTCGAGCTTGTAGCGAAGGTGGACCGTATTTCCTTATGGCATTGTAGAACCCCACGTCTATCCGTGCTGTGGGCGAGCATGAGGGGCTTCGCACATGGACCCCATAATCCATGTGGCGGGATGGGCTGCCAACGCATCGATGCTCCACATGGACCCCATAATCCACGTGGAATAGAAAATCCCTAAGGGAGACGGTGGAAAATCCAACAGCAATATCCAAAAAAAGGAAAGAAAAAAAGCAAGAAAAAAAAGAAAGAAAAAAAAGAAAAAAAGTGAAAAAGAAAGAAAAAAAGAAAGAGAGAAGAAAAAACTTATCAAAGTGATGCGGGACACTAGGCGAACTAAGACTCTATGCAATGACGGGCCTAAACGAACAACTAAGACCAGCAACTTTGCAACAGATTAAATGGCATAGACTCGACACCTAAAGTTCCCAAGAAGGAAATTGCGCCATTCAACAAGAAACTATAGCTCACAGGCGTCCCAAGAGAGGGAAGCGCGCCGATCTGCACGGTTGAGAAACCAGCAGGGTCTAGGGTGGTCGGCTCCACACTCGCAACTCGGACGAGTCACGGGACGGGCACACTCTCTCACTGCGGCAGTGATATAAATAAATAAATAAGCTAGGCGCCTATGATCTCACAAGTAGTGGCGTTAAGAAACTATACTAAATAAGCAAGCTAAACCAAGGGAGGAGCAGACGCATACCTCCATGCTTAGGGCGTGGGGAAGAAGCCCAGCCAAGTCACACGATCCCCGGTACAAAGGTCAAAAGATACAATCCAACAATGCCCACTCCTCGCAGGGAGGTAAAAGGCTACACAACGAAATTCGGGGGACATGCGAAATGGGGTGACGGGTACCGGGTCGGTGAAGCTCATCGTCCACGTACGGCTGCGGATGGAACGGACTGCGCTACTCCCACGAACCGGCCTGAATCCAGCGGCAAGGAAGGTGAATCCCGGGCGCCAAGGAGAGAGTAACGGTCCCTGGAGGCGGGCAGCGAGGGACGACGACAGCTCTGGAAGTAGATGGAAGCTGACGGCGCTGGCTGGAACCTCCGGCGTGACCTTGAAGGGCGGGCAAACTGTTGGCCGGTCTACGCTGGTGTAGGTAAGCAGCATGAAGAAGAGTCTGGAACACGACCTTATGCTTGTCCGTTATTCACGAAACGCGGTGTAGGCGCTGGTGGGGACATCCCAGGGACACTAGTGGAGTATCAGCTGCAACGGAGCACCGTGGAGGTCATGGCAAATTTTGTAGCAGACCCCTGCGTGTTCTGGATTGTCTGCTGGCAGCAGTACAGGGGGTGGAAGAAAGGGTTGGAACCGGGGCTTCCAGGTGGCTATTGGGGTGGGGTTTTCTCTGGTGGACATGTGAGGGTCGTGGGATGGTGGGGCAGTAGTGATAGGGTAGTGTGCATTGGGGGTTTTGGGCGTGAGAGGTGAAAGCAGGTGGAGCTCAGTTCTGTAGTTCAGGGCAGTCAGAACTGAGGGCTATAATGGAGGATGGGGTAAGCTGAGAAAAAGGGCTCAGAAAAATGCAAGAAAATTCTGGAGGAAGGGTTTGGACGTGGGTAAGAAGTGCTCAAAATTTCAGAGCATTTGGAGGCGTTTTGGGGGATGTCCCTTTGGAGGGGTTTGGGCTCTATTTCGGAAGACTTGCAAAGGGACAGTCTGCGCGGGTAAAAGGCTTCTGAAGATAACTTTTGCCATAAGACGAATTAGGGCGTGGGATTTTGAGGAGACGTGGGAGACATGCAGAGGAAGAATATTGTAGAAGGAGTGGATGGGACCAGAGGATGGGAGAAGGATGGGCCAACCTGATCTTTGCGGCTTAGATATGTAGACAGACAACCAGGGATGGGGCGCTGGACAGCAAGGGTCTTCTCCTCCAAGCTTGCAGCACGCCCATGGTCCTTGAACTCCAAACTTGAGGAGAGGTAGGGGAGGTCACCTCCCAGACGTTGGAGCAGTAAGAACCTGCAAGAAGGGGGGCTAGGGCATCGCACCCTAGAGGGAGAGGAAGAGGGAGAGGAAGAGAGGGAGTCGCACCCTCTTGGAGAGGACGGAGATGGGGGCTGCGGCCATCACAAATCTTTTCCAATAAAATTCTTCATTTCAATAGTTTCTCCTAATAATAATACAAGAGTTTAAATTTGGGGAGGGGGAAACCCTAATTACTTTCCTAAAAGAAATACTAAGAAAACCCAATTTAATTCGATTGGCCTACAAAATAGGGAAGGGCGCTAATTACTCTCCTAAAAGATAGGAGAGGGGCGGCTGCTGCCTTCTCCAAGAGGAGAGGGAAGATGGGGCGCGCCCAAAAACCCTAACCTTAGGAGGGGGCATGCCTCCCAAGGTGGCCCATCTAGTGGGGGGTGCGGCCAGCCTAAATGGGCGTGGAGAGTGAACCAAAAGGTGGCCCACTAGCCCTGACAGCCTAGTAAATACAGAAAAAAATATGCTACTAATAAGGTCCAACTGGCCACAGCTCGGCCTAAAAAAAATCCAGAGTGATGAAGAAAATAAAACTCCAGCTCATGGGTAACTCTCCAAGTCCTCTCCAAGCCAAAGCGAAGTCTGTGTGTTCCGAACTATGCTGCACGTCCTGTAATGTCACTCTGCCACATCGCACCTATCTCGAGCTCGGGTGTCCTCACCAACTCTCCCCGGGTGGGAAGAACTCGACCCCGTCGAGTAAGGGTCTCTATCACTCCGGTATCGGTTGAGCAAGTCTGGATCTATCCTCTCAAGCTCTGCCCCAGTGATTCATGTGTCCTCAGACGCGGGCCGTCCTCTCCAACGTACCAAGTAGCGGTGATACGCGCCACTCCTAGTGGTAGTCACCTGCTCATCGAGTGTAGACTCTATCCGGTCACGCTATTGAGGTGACGGTGCTAGAAGTGGACTCTTAGGGGATGGCTCGCTCACATGGGGTGGAGAAGGCCCAAACAACTCACTGGGGATCACTGACGGGTCCCTATATGCGACTAGATCCGAGATGTTGAATGTGGAGCTAATACCATAGTCCTCCGGCAAGTCTACAATATATGCATTAGATCCAACTTTCCACAAAACTCTAAAGGGGCTAGCACCACGAGCCTATAGTTTCTTCACGGCTCCAGAAGGAAACCGTTCCGGTCTGACCCGGATCATGACATAATCTCCCTCCTGGAACTCGCGGGGGTGTCTATGAGCATCAGCCAATTCTTTATATCACGCGTTGCTGGTCTCTATATGGCGGCGAATATCATCATGCAAACCCCTAACATGCTCGGCAAATGACTCTGCAGACTGCGACACTCTAGCATGCATGGGTAAGGGAACTAAATCCACTGGCTTCCTAGGCCTATAACATGTGACAATCTCAAAAGGACTCATGCCCGTGGACCTATTGACTGAGTCATTATATGCAAACTCGGCAAGTGGTAAAACCAGATCCCAGTCCCTCTCGCGTTCCCTAACCAAACATCTCAGGAGGTTCCCCAAACTTCTATTGACTACCTCGGTCTGCCCGTCAGTCTGGGGATGGTAGGCTATGGAGAATTTGAGCTGAGTGGCCATCAAATGCCAAAGGTTCTTCCAAAAGTAGCTAGTGAACTGGGCATCTCGATCTGACACAATGGGCTTAGGAAGTCAGAACCGACTCACAACACTAGAGAAGAATAATCAAGCAACCCTAGAGACATCTGAAGTCTTAGAACAAGGAATGAAGAGGGCCATCTTCGAGAATCTATCAACCACCACAAAAATAGAATCATGCTTGTGGGCAGTCCGTGGTAACCCCAAAACAAAATCCATGCTGATATCCTGCCATGGCCTATCAGGCACAGGAAGAGGAGTATAAGGATCTGAAACCTGCTTCCTCATCTTGGCCACAGTGCAGGTACGACACTGGGCCACTATGCGAGCAATGTCACGCTTCAGACTAGGCCAATAAAATCGATGCTCGACTGTACGATGGTCTTATTCCGACCGAAGTGGCCGGCTAGACCTCCCACATGCATCTCCCAAGTGAGAAAGTCACGAACTGAAGTTCGCGGAACACACAAGCGACTCCCCCGAAAAAGGTAACCATCCTGCAGCGTGTAATCAATATGCTCTCGGGATGGTCCTACCTGAAGGGTGGTGTAGATCGGACAAAAGTCCGGACAATCCGCATATGCCTCCTTCATCCTATCCATCCCTACCACCTCTACACTCTTGGTTGTCAAAAGATAAGCGCGACGGCTCAGAGCGTCGGCTACCTGGTTCTCTGCACCGGCGTTGTTCTTCAGCACAAAGGTATAATCCTGGAGAAACTCCACCCAGCAACTATGACAAGAATTGAGCTTCTTCTAGGCATGGAGATACTTGAGTGCCTCATGATCAGAAAATAAGACAAACTCCTGGTGCAACAAGTAATGTCTCTAATGCCGAAGGGCCTGTACAACTGCGTAAAACTCCTTGTCATATGTAGAATAACACAGTTTAGCATCGCTTAATTTATCATTGAAATATGCAATGGGGTGAGTCTCCTGACTCAGAACACCACCAATACCAACCCCGGAGGCATCACATGAAACCTCAAACACCTTCGTGAAGTCAGGAAGTCTAAGAATAGGTGCTTGAGTCATGCGCTCCTTGAGGAGCCCAAATGCGGCCGAGGCGGCCTTCGTCCATTCAAACATCCCCTTTCGGATGCAATCGGTGATAGGGGCCGTGATGGAACTGAAGCCTCGAATAAAATGGTGATAGAAGGTCGCCAATCCGTGAAAGCTATGGACATCATGAAGAGTACGAGGCTCGGGCCACTCCACTATGACCCTGACCTTCTCCGGGTCGGTGGAGACTCCCTCGCTAGACACGATGAACTCCAAGAAAGTGACCTGACTAGTCATGAAAGCGCATTTCTTAGGGTTGACATAAAGACTCTCTCTCCTCAAAATCAAACAGACCTGCCAAAGTTGGTCTAAGTGGACCTCCCGAGTGCGGTTATAGATAAGGATATCATCGAAGTAGACCACCACAAAGACCCCAATCAAAGGTCGAAGGACCTGGGTCATCAGCCACATAAAAGTGCTGGGAGCATTGGTCAGCTCAAAGGGCATGACCAGCCACTCATAAAAACCATCTTTGGTCTTAAAGGCCGTCTTCCACTCATCACCAGGCCTGATCTGCACCTGGTGATAGCCACTCTTTAGATCGATCTTAGAAAACATAGTGGCTCCCGCCACCATATCAAGCATGTCATCTAAGCGGGGAATGGGAAATCTATACTTCACCGTGTTCTTATTGATAGCACGGCTGTCAACACACATCCTCCAAGTACCGTCCTTCTTAGGGGTAAGCAATGTAGGGACGTCACATGGACTCATGCTCTCACGGAGAGATCCCCTCGTCATCAACTCCTCAACCTGACGCTGAAGCTCAGCGTGATCAGCGGGGCTCATCCTATAATGTGGCAAGTTAGGCAATGAAGACCCCGGAATCAGGTCGACAGCATGCTGAATATCCCGCATGGGTGGAAGACCCCCGGGTAAATCATCAGGAAACACATCAGCAAACTCTCGAAGGACATAAGCATCATCAGATGGGAGATCGCACTTCATCTCTCCAACCACCTCTCGGACTACGATGGCAAAAATAAGGTCCCCTCTGACAAAGTCACGCTCCAACCCCCGAGAGCTGACGAGCATCAACCTCCTAGTCGGAGGAACACTCGGAGTGGGGACATCTGGAGATACGGTCGCAGCCGGAGCCGGCGATGGGGTACTGGGCCCTGGAACAACAGAAATCGCGGTACTAGGCCCAGTGGGACCCCGGATGGATGGACTCCTTGGCTGGGACGGGTGAAGGGTAATCTGATGGCCATTATGGTCGAATGTGCATGTGTTTGAGCGGCCATGGAGGGTAGCATCCCGATCAAATAACCAAGGCCTTCCTAGGATAATATTGCCTACTTCCATAGGCAACACATCACACCAGATCTCGTCCTGGTAGGCGTGGAACTGCAATGGCACCAGACATCGCATCCTGACCGGAATAGAAGTGGAATATATGCATGACACACGATAGGGGGTGGGATGGTCCACAGGGGTCAGCCCTAAGCGTGTCATAGTACCCGTGGAGATAGCGTTGATACAACTCCCGCTATCAATGATCACCTTGCAGGCTTTCCTGCCCAGTCGGTAAAAGGTATGAAAAATGGTGGTGCGACGCCAGTCATCACTCACCAACGGATGGGTCAAGATACACCTGACAACACCCAACTGAACATCATCCTGGCACTACATGCCCTGGACATCTAATTGCTCGCCCTCAATCAGGTCATCAAAAAACTCCCCCGCGAGCTCCTGGTTCGCCTCATAACTGACAGGTACGATCCCAGGTGCGGGCTCACCGGTCGAAGGATCCCTGATGACCAAAGAAGATCGGGTAGGACAACTAACAACATAATGACCAACTCCTCCGCACCTATAACACTCATGACAGGACCCAGTGCCCTAAAGTGCTCCGCCAGTCATCGGTCCCTTTCCCTTGTCATCACGATGGGCCGAGGGTGGTGGAAGCTGGGGTCGGGCAGGTATGATGGGCTCCTAGGGTCGAGGGGCAGGGGCTAGAGCCTGGGGTCGAGGGGGATAATCCCTCAGAGGGGGAGGACGAGGCCTAGGGGCAGTGTGGTCCTGGCGAGTAGGTTCCTGTGGATGGGCCACGGGTCCCCGAGGATAAGGTCCAAGCATAGCATGAGGATCCGACCCACGATGATATGTGGGCCCCGGGCGCTGGACCGGAGCAAACTCGGACTCAAACTGCTCTAACTTGAGAGCGACTTGATAAGCCTCCTCTAGGGTGGCCACATGGCGGTGAAATAACTCATACTGGCAGTGCGGCTGCAGACCCCAACGGAAGCGAGAGATGGTCATGGCACTCTCCTCCGTGACCCCACATTGCAAGTAGTACTCATCAAAGTCAGCGATGTTGGGTTCGTGTCTCTCCCTCTTTGTCTTTGATAATGGTTTTGATGATCACAATATATTGTGTGAAATATTATGTGCTTGATTAGTGGAAAACGTCTTCATGATAAATGAACTCACATGTTGATATCTTGCTTTACAGGTACTACTACAGGGCTAGAATGCATGCGCCTTCATGCATGTTTTAGTGTGGGAATGTTGAGACTAATGTTCTTGTTCTTTTGCCCATACTAGTGTGGATTCATTGAGTATTCATTGATATGAATTGGTTGCATGGCATTGTGTAAAATCATTTCCATTTCATTGTTTATCTTTGTTGACAGGATCATCATCTTCCTTTCACTCATACAAAATCATGCCTCAATGGTAAGTGTGCTTTGATTCTGAACTTTTGGACTGAACATGCAACTCATGTGTGCTTAACTGAAACCATTTATGAGATGTGAGATTTTGTAGTAATTGAATTGAAAATCTTTGAAACATCTTCAAGTGTGGTGTTTGTTCTTTTCAATTGCATTGATTAAAGAATGACAATGTTATGTCTTTGATTAGTGCAGGATCTAAATGCTCTCAGATGATTGGATAAATGTTACTCTGGACTGAAGTTGGAACTCATATGAGGTTCTTGAGATGAAAATGTGTTCAAAGCATTTATGTGCCTCATGCTAATGCTTTCATAATCATATTTCATGTCATTTGGGTCTTGGTCTCAAAACTAGCTCCATATGTTAATGCTTGATCTAAATATTTTGATTTCAATCAAACCTCTTGTTTTATCATGTGTTTCAGGAATAATATTCATGGTTGATCATCATGGGATTACGGTAATATTTAATTATTTATTTTCCCTTGAATTCATGGAGGTTTGATGGGTTTTTATAACCCAAACTGACATGGGTCGACCCATGGGGTCGACCCTTAGTGTTTCTGACAGGACAGAAACAATTACCCGCAGTCTGCCTGCATGGGTCGACCCCTGGGGTCGACCCCCTTGTATGGGTCAACCCCAAGGGTCGACCCCTGAGTGCAAAATTCACAAACCCACACGGGGGGTCACGAGGGTCGACCCCAAGGGTCGACCCATTGCTCCAGAACCCCTTTAAACCCATTAAAACCCTCACGAGGGTCGACCCCAAGGGTCGACCCTTTCAGGTTCGGGTCTGAGCCGTCAAATTGGACTTTCGTGCACACGCACCGAAAGTCATTCCAATCCGGTCCAACTGCCCTAAATCACTCCATGATTTATGGATCTTGTCCCAGGGCTGTCCCTTGACCATCCTAGAAGCATAAATACATCTTATTGGGTTGTAAACCCTAATGAACCAAGCTAGATCTGAAATTTTGAATTGCTTTTTACCCTTGTGTTTGCAGGACGCTGCTGCAGCCCCATGGCATCTTCCACAACGTTTTGGGCATGAAAGTGCAAGGAAGAAGGTTCCTTCCAAGTCTCCAAATGATCTGGGTGTAAAAGCTAAAGGAGGGGCGTGTGCATTTGCTGGAGGAGGAAGAGAAGGTTGCAAGAGACCATCTCTACGACCTTGAGTGCAGATTGGAGGGCGGCTGTGGCTAGTCTCCACCAACTGTTGTCAAGGTGTTTGAATCTACAATGGCAGCGACTTCCACTCCCTGGTTCATCATCTCCAATGCACCTTTCCACCTTATCTAAAAGCTTGATTGAAGATAAAGAGGGGGATCTCTAAACCATTCATTTTCATATTTTTGTTTGAGATTAGCTTAAAGTTTGGGCTTATTATTTATATCTATTCTTTCAGGTGAAAAAGAAAAAGGAAGAGAGGAAAGGGCCTTGAAGGACACATCTGCTCTTGGTGATTGAAGGAGTGCTTGGAGCACGGAATGTGAAGGAGTACACCTTGGACTGTCAAGTAAGACAAACGGCTGCTCCGACACCCTGTGGATTCGACTTCCTCCGACCTGGACTTCAAGGAAGATTTTCATACACCTATTGGAAAACGAAAGGGAAATGTTCTATATCTTTTACCCACTTCCTTGCGTTGGTTTTCTTGATCTAAATCTTGTGTGAACGTTTATTGTTCATCCTTCAGTTTGTCAAACTCTGAATATTACTGTGTGTGTGGACGGAGCTGCGTCTCGGTGTGGTTTTAGTGTCCGGGGTGTGTTCCCCGACATCGTGTGTGTGTGTGCTGCAGTGGCAGCGGTTTGGGGCCAGGCCCCGTGTGTGTGGATTGCTGCGGAAGTAGCGTGTGTGGTGTTGGGGTTCGTCCCCGTGTTGTTACATTTTGTAGCGTGTAGTGAAGCCTCACCGGGGTTCGGTGAGGGGTGGATGTAGGGAGCCCGTAGTGGTTCCGAACCACCTAAAAATCTCCGTGTCGATTGTGATTGCCTGTGTGATTGTCCATTTCATCAACCTCCATTCACAGGTCTATTGATAGGTTTTTATTCACTGCTCTACTACACATTGCTACCTCTGCTACTTGTAATTGAGCATAGTTAACTTGTTCCTTGCATTGATAATCCGTGTGAGATCGGTAAGATTGAGAGAACATTTTAATATCATGTCAGCTTAGGTTAATTAACGTAGTTAATTTTGTTCACGTTGTAATTAGTTCAAATTGGTTTTAGAATCCGCCATCTCGGCTTGGGGATAATTCAACCCCCCTTCTTGTCCGCCATCTCTCTGGGCCAACAAGTGATGTAATCCGTCACAGTCTGATCCCCTTGGCTGAGGCCCTGCCACCTATCAATAAGCCTCTGGCAGTAGGAGGCAGGATGGCACTTTTGCCTGAGCTTTCCCTTCATGGCATCCCATGTCTCAATCTGGGGTTGATGTCGCAGCAACTTCAACAGGGTCTCCACGTTCCTCCAATAGGTTTGTGCCAGTCCTAGCAACTTCATCTTAGCGAATCGGACTCTCCGGTGGTCCGTCATCTCGTACCACTCGAAGTAGCAGTCCATGACCGCCTCCCAAACAAGATAAACCTTAGGGTCCAAGGACCCATCAAAGGTGGGATGATCCGTACGTACGGACCTAAGGAGATGATCATCCTCATCGTCCCTATTGGGCCGATAGCCACGTCGGGCGCGGCCATAACCCTCGACCTCATTATCAGACCCAAAATCATCAAACTCCTGAACACGCTGTCTCTGATCATCGGCCCTAGGGTGTGCGGGCCAAGGGGTCAAGTGGGCCTTGGGCCTGCCTCGGGGCATCCTCCCGTGGAGCTCTACCCGGGTTGGGCAGTCCAACCAGACCTTGAATGGTCCTGTCAGAAGCCTCCATCCGGTCCTCCATGGCCTTCATTCGGCCCTCCATGATGGCAGTGCTGTCTCTAAGGCTCCTATCGGTTTGATCCATCCTAGCCATGAGGGCCTACATCATCTCCTGAAGAGAAAGGTCACCAGGGACACCATTCCTTGGGTCAGCCATAGGGACCGGGCGTTGGTACACGGTACCACGCCGAGTGGGCATGCAATGGAACTAAAGGCAAGCGATGGAGCTAAATGCAAGGGATTTTTGTTTATGCAAACTATTGCAAGACTCTAAGGGACAAAAGGGGTAGAATGTAGACTCAATGCACCCTAGACTAACCTATGGCTCTGATACCAAAAATTGATACGGGACGCTATGCGAACTAAGACTCTATGCAATGACGGGCCTAAATGAACAACTAAGACCAACAACTTTGCAGTAGATCGAACGGTGTAGACTCAACACCTAAGGTTCCCAAGAAGGAAATTGTGCCATTCAATAAGAAACTATAGCTCACAGGCGTCCCAAGAGAGGGAAGCGCGCCGCTCCGCACGGTTGAGAAACCGACAGGGTGTAGGGTGGTCGACTCCACACTCGCAACTCAGACGAGTCGCGGGACGGTCACACTCTCTCACCGCGGCAGTGATATAAATAAATAAATGAGCTAGGTGCCTATGATCTCACAAGCAGTGGCGTCAAGAAACTATACTAAATGAGCAAGCTAAACTAAGGGAGGAGCAGACGCATACCTCCATGCTCGGGGCGTGGGGAAGAAGCTCGGCCAAGTCATATGATCCCCGGTACAAAGGTCAAAAGATACAATCCAACAATGTCCACTCCTCGCAGGGAGATAAAAGGATACACAGCAAAATCTGGGGGACGTGCGAAATGGGGTGACGGGTACCGGGTCGGTGAAGCTCATCGTCCACGTACGGTTGTAGATGGAACGGACTGCGCTACGCCCACGAACCGCTTGAATCCAGCGGCAAGGAAGGTGAATCCCTGGCGCTAAGGAGAGACTAACGGTCCCTAGAGGCGGGCAGCGGGGGACGACGACCACTCTGGAAGAAGATGGAAGCCGACGGAGCTGGCTGGAACCTCCGACGTGACCTCGAAGGGCGGGCAGACTGCTGGCCGGTCTGCGCTGGTGCAGGTAAGTAGCAGGAAGAAGAGTCTGGAACGTGACCTTATGCTCATCTGTTATTCACGAAACTCGGTGTAGGCGCTGGTGGGGACGTCCCAGGGACACTAGTGGAGTATCAGCTGCAACGGAGCACCGTGGAGGTCATGGCGAATTTTGTAGCAGACCCCTGCGTGTTCTGGATTGTCTGCTGGCAGCAGTACAGGGGGTGGAAGAAAGGGTTGGAACCGGGGCTTCCAGGTGGCTATTGGGGTGGGGTTTTCTCTGGTGGACATGTGAGGGTCGTGGGATGGTGGGGCAGTAGTGACAGGGTAGTGTGCATTGGGGGTTTTGGGCGTGAGAGGTGAAAGCAGGTGGAGCTCAGTTCTGTAGTTCAGGGCAGTCAGAACTGAGGGCTATAATGGAGGACGGGTTAAGCTGAGAAAAAGGGCTCAGAAAAATGCAATAAAATTATGGAGGAAGGGTTTGGACGTGGCTAAGAAGTGCTCAAAATTTCAGAGCATTTGGAGACGTTTTGGGGGATGTCCCTTTGGAGGGGTTTGGGCTCTATCCTGGTAGACTTGCATTGGGACAGTCTGCGCGGGTAAAAGGCTTCTGAAGACAACTTTTGCCACAAGATGAATTAGGGCGTGGGATTTTGAGGAGACATGGGAGACATGTGGAGGAAGAATATTATAGAAGGGGTGCATGGGAGAAAGGCGTGCCAACCTGATCTTCGTGGCTCAGATATGTAGACAGACAACCAGGGATGGGGCGCTGGACAGCAAGGGTCTTCTCCTCCAAGCTTGCAGCACGCCCATGGTCCTTGAACTCCATACTTGAGGAGAGGTAGGAGATGTCACCTCCCAGAAGTTGGAGCAGCAAGAACCTGCAAGGGGGGCTAGGGCATCGCACCCTAGAGGGAGAGGAAGAGGGAGAGGAAGAGAGGGAGGAAGAGAGGGAGTCGCACCCTCTAGGAGAGGAAGGAGATGGGGTCTGCGGCCATCACAAATCTTTTGCAATAAAATTCTTCATTTCAATAGTTTCTCCTAATAATAATACAAGAGTTTAAATTTGGGGAGGGGGAAAACCCTAATTACTTTCCTAAAAGAAATACTAAGAAAACCCAATTTAATTTGATTGGCCTACAAAATAGGGAAGGGCGCTAATTACTCTCCTAAAAGATAGGATAGGGGCGGCTGCTGCCTTCTCCAAGAGGCGAGAGAGGATGGGGCGCGCCCAAAAACCCTAACCCTAGGAGGGGGCGTGCCTCCTAAGGTGGCCTGTCTAGTGGGGGGGCGGCCAGCCCAAATTGGCCGTGGAGAGTGAACCAAAAGGTGGCCCACTAGCCCTGACAGCCTAGTAAATGAAAAAAAACTGCTACTAATAAGGTCCAACTGGCCACAGCTAGGCCTACAAAAAATCCAGAGTGATAAAGAAAATAAAACTCCAGCTCATGGGTAGCTCTCCAAGTCCTCTCCAAGCCAAAGCGAAGTCTGCGCGTCTCGAACAGTGCTGCGCGTCCTGTAATGTCGCTCTTCCGCGTCGCACCTATCTCGAGCTCGAGTGTCCTCACCACAAAGTCACTGGGGGACGTTGATTCATCGAGTCCCACTGAAATTCAAAATTCCCCTACTTTGGCTCAGACCATTTCATCTTGGCTGGATGACCAAACTACTGTACTCTACGCAGTAGCAAAAGCCACACGAACACTATTCCATCCTGTCTCACCGACGCATAAACCTTTGGCCCAGACCTTCCATCCTGGTCAATAAATGAAAAGACCTCCTTCCTTCGATCCAAGTCCTCCATCTGGATTCGATGAACAAAGGACCCATTTTCTTGCTTTGAGACTAATCCCGTGTCGATGAATAAACCACCTCAACGTTACAACCTCTTGTCCCGCTAACGAATAAACTGGTGGCCCAGACCTTCTATCTGAAGCCATGAACAAAAAGATTCTTGATTTGGCCCTAACCCCATGTCAATGAATAAACCACGTCGGTCCCCAACTCCCTGTCGGCATCGATGAATAAACCGGTGGCCCAAACCTTCCGTCTGAAGCCATGAACAAAAAGACCCTTGCTTTGTCACTAACCCCGTGTCAATGAATAAACCACATCGGTCCCCGACTCCCTATCGACATCGATGAATAAACTAGTGGCTCAAACCTTCCGTCTGAAGCCATGAACAAAAAGACCCTTACTTTGGCACTAACCCCGTGTCAATGAATAAACCACGTTGGTCCCCGACTCCTTGTCGGCACCGATGAATAAACCGGTGGCCCAAACCTTCCGTCTGAAGCCATGAACAAAAATACCCTTATTTTGGCACTAGCCCTGTTTCAATGAATAAACCATGTCAATCCATGGTGCTTTGTCAGCACTGACGAATAAACCCTTGACTCGAACTTCTCATTCAAACCAATGAACGCACAAACTCCTCCCGTTCCATCGGGCCCCTTACAAAGCCTTCGGCTCGGACCTCCCGTCTGAATCAATGAATAAACAACCTTCCTTAACCTAGCATGATCCACCAATACCCCTCAGGATCGGCCTCACCCAGTCGGCTTAGGCCTTTCATCTGGGGCGACGCATAAAACCCTGCCTCTTTACTTCGGCATCGACCCCATGCCGATGACTAAACCTCTCACTCAGACTAGACACCTTGTTCCGCGTGCCCATTACAATGAAGCGAACTCCTCATCCTTCACTAAAGGAGTGAGCGCTTTCCCGCAAATTTACACCAGACCAATGATCTATCGGTTCGGAGAATAGAGTAATATGTTGAAGAGGTCCACACCAGCGAGCCCCGCGCACTCGTCCCTCGCTTGAGCCGCCCGCGGTTGGGGGGCATTTGTGGACACCAAAAAGAACACAAAGAATAAAGGGGGCAATGGGTGCGGCCCACACACACAAATGGGCCCAAACACGAAAGGAGCCCAATTGAAGAAAAAGGGAGTGGGCCAAATGGGAAAGGGCATGTACACGAAACCAAGGAAAGGAGGGGCCAAAGAGAAAAGGGGGAGGAATTTAAAAAAAAAACAGAAGGAAAATACATGACACTATTCATCTTGTGTCACACCCCCTCCTCCCGTGTGTCCCTTCTCACTTTTTTCTTTCCTTCTTCTTTCTCTCACACGCGGAGCCCCCGCATTGGCCGGCACGTGCGATCGGTAGTCCGCAACGGCGACCAGCAGCCCACTCCCAGCAGCCCATGCGGCCGACCGGCGGGCTATGGCATTGGCCAACAGGCCATCGCAGTGCCCGGCGTGCCTCCGCCCTGGTTCGCACAGAGCCTTCCTCAACCATCCCGGGCATTCAATGCTCATAGGCCCCCCTCTTTGATGCCAGCGGCGCGCAACATGTTTTCGGCAAACCTCGGTCCACCAACAATGAAGGTAGGAGCACGTCCATCCCACAAGGGGAAACCCTCTCCCATTGTGCCCCTGCGGAGAGGCAATGGCTGCGGCAGCAGTGAGAAGAGCACCAGCGGGGACAAGTGACAACAATGTCGGCGAATCAAAAAATGAGAAGAAAGAAGAGTTGAAGGCGGCTCCTTCGAAGGAAGGGGTTTCGAATCCCTTGTAAAAAGGCCTCCACGGTGAGGGAAGAAGGTTAGACGGTTGATCCCTGTGAAAGCCCTGAGGAGAGAGAGTCCCTGCTGTTCCTTCCAAAATCCCAACCCCTCCGGTCTTGCGCGTCCAAAGATTAGGGAGAGCCAAGGGAATACAGGAGCGTGAGGGGGATTGTAAAGAGGGTGGGTGTTCTTTGTAGTTATGATCCCTTTCTGTTTCGCCTCTTGCCCCTTTGGCCTTATGTGGCCTGAAATGTAGTCTTTCGACTATAATTTTTTATTTTATGTTGTTTGAAGAAGAACAGAGCGTGGGGCCTTGACCTCTGATTTCCTTATATGAGCATATTGCCCATTCCTCCACTGTGTGTCTACAAATATGCTATATGCATATGTTTATTATGCTTCTTATATTCCCATATTGAGTCTCCCCGTCTGTGGCCTCTGTCCACACGAACAAGATGTTTGCCTGTACAACATAAATATATATATCTATCTGAAAATTATCTCTGCGTTTCCCGTCTTGCTGTTCGGCTGGTTTAAGGACCTACCACGTGAGATGGGCAAATCTCGGATTCCAAATCGATCAATATTTTCTATCTAACCACCCTTATATCGCCCCAGGGATCTGATTCTTCATAGCATGTTCCCTGGAGGCTGTTTCATCGGAGGGCTACATAATAATGGCCTTAGAGCCAGCAGTAATTGACTATATATGATGCACTATGCGGTTAGGAAAATAGAAATCATCCCTGGATTGGTTGGGGCCCCTCTTGTAGGCTAGCCCTCGAGGTGTTCTCCCTATCCGATTTGGGACTTAAAGCCGTCAATTTTGACTTGCTCATTTTTGCGGGCCATATCGGAGTTTCTCCGTAGGTGCGCCCCTATTTGTACGCTCCGATGCTCCAGGTCAAGGGGAGGTTGATGCGGGACGACAATGAACTCGACTCAGACTTGTTGCGAACCTTGGACTCTCTAAAGACGACGCGACCAGCAACGACTCAACTGGTTCGGCACCTAACATGGTTCTTGAAGAGGCAAGCGTACCCCATACAAAAAGTACTCGCTCACGATCGTCCCCAGCGAGAGAAACGTGTCGATCTGCACGGTTGAGAAACTGGCATTAAGTCTCGGGTGGTCAGCTCACTCTCGTGCTCGGAATGAGTCACGAGACGGGTCTCGTACTCACAACTCATAGTGGTGATTAAATTAACTATCTAGGAATTAAACTACTCACATGCAGTGGCATCTAGAACTTATACTAGCTAAACAAATAAGACAAAAGTAGAGAGGTGAGTGTACCTGCACGCTCGGGGAGTGGGGAAGACGTCCCGGCCAAGTTCCGTAACTCCCGGTACAATAGTAAAAATTAATTTACAACAAAGATTTTACGGCCCGCTCCAAGTAGGAAGGTAAAGGGCTACACAGTGGCATCGGGAGCACTGAACTTGGGTTGGCGGGCAGCAAGGTGGCGGATGCCGGGCGGTGGCGGCAGCGGCTCCGGTTCTGCGATTGCTGGCCGACAGGACAGCGGACAAGGGCCCCCAAAGACGATGACTTCCGGCAAGCTTCTGACGGCGGCGGTTCACCGGGACGAAGGTAGAGGGTCCCTGGTCGACCCCTGGGAGTGTCCGTCACTGAATCTTCTCCGACATATTTTCTGATGAATTTGTACGGTCGCCTTCCCTCCTGGTCTGGGTCTGGGAAGAACTGCGCGCGTCCGCAAAAATGGCCGGCACGACAATATCCGATGTCGGATCGGGGCGAGATTAGCACCGTTGGAAAGAAGACTCGAAGGGCTTCGACATAATCAAAACTAAGGTCCGTGCAACAGCTGGGTTGAAAATGAAAACCTCTACAATTTGGCTGTTGTTTCTGTCTCGGAACACAGGTCTAACAGGGCAGATCAGGTCCTGTCTGACTTTGGGGTTTGACCGAAAATGAAATGGTAGATCTAGGACTTGGGGATTTTTGTGGAGGGGGGGAAGTGGTGATCACGCATATTATTTTTTTGTAATTTTAAGATAAGGTTTTGGGGTGGGAAAAACAAAACAACAAACTACTATCTCGCAGATCTGCAAACTGGCAGATTGTGAGGGGTGGAAATAAAAGACTGGGAAGGGACCTAAACGGATTCTGATCTTCGTGAAATTTAAACTGGGAGTGGGAAAGAAATGGGGGAAGCAACCCTCAAAATCGCAGCTCGATCCAACGGCTGGATTGGGAGATACGCCCTTTTCTTTGAGCTTCAGGTCTGGAATTCGGGGTTCTGGACAGCAGGCCGGAGTTGTTGTTGTGGTGGCTTGATGGCGGCACGAATGGAGGCAGCGGCGGCGATGATCGAACCTGGTACCCTGAAGAAGAGATAGAATTGATAATCACTCCTAAAGAAGGGCTTTACACCTAGATCTTGCTGCTGCAAGGAAGAGGAAGAGGATGAACAAGAACAAGGGGGAGAGAGGGGGGGTGCGCCCAAGGCAATTTCCAATAATTTTTCTTCATTTTTTTTTGCACAAATGACACAAGAGATAATATATACTAAACCCTAGACCTAGGACAAATGACCTAAGATGCCCTTGGTCAAGGGGTCATAATGGGGTTGGGAGAATAAAAAATATTAAACAAATTCCCACATGGGGACAAACAAGGGGGCACCCCTTCCTTGGTCAACATTGGCAACCATGGTCAAGATTCCATCCTTGACCATGGGCCATCATATTGGGCCCTCTATGAATGGAGGCCCACAAGAGAGGGAAGGCCCAATTGGGCTCCTAAAGTTCTTGAGGCCCATTTTGGAAATTGGACCCCTTACATGAAGTTTAGCCTATATTACACTCTTAACCCATATTAAAGCTGAAAATACAAATACACACCAATACACTCAAAATAAATATGGAGAAATATCAAAACTCAGGTAGAGACTCCATACTGTCACCCAGCCACAAGGATGTCGGCATCGCTCGAGTCATGCTGCGTGTCTGGTACCGACAGCTAGCTCTGCTGTCCTCACCAATTCTCCCTAGGTGGGAGAAGCTCGACCCCATCGAGTAGAGGTCCGGGTCACTCTGGTAACGATCCAGCAGTGATGCGGGACGGGACGCGACTTGACGCCAATTTGAAAGCGGACCTTGGGCTCTAGGCAAACTCGCAACTCGTCCCTGGGGATGAAAACATGTGGATGTGCGCAGTTGAGAAACCAGTAATGAGCTAGGGTGGTGAACTCACACTTTCGTGCCCGTATCGGGTCACGGGACGGGTTTCACTCTCTCTCGCAGCGGTGATTAAAAATACTTTAACGAGCTAGGACCTATCACATGCAAGCAGTGGCATATAGAAATATATACGAGTAAAGTAAATGCCAAAGTGAAGGAGCGGACACGATACCTCTACGCTCTGGGTGTGGGGAAGGCGACCCCGGCCAAGACTCATACTCCCGGTGTACAGTAATTAAATAATTATAGCGATGAATTTGATTACCCACTCGACGCAGGGAGGTAAAGGGCTACATGTGGGACCCGGGATTAGCGAACTCGGGTTGACGGGCAGCAAGTCGGAAGAGCTTTCGGGCCGGAGGCGGGCTGCTGGTCCGACTCGGTACTGTTTAAACTCGCTGGATAGCAAGTGAACTCAGCTGCTGGGACGGCAGCTTCCGGATGTCTCCTTGCTGTGGTGGCTGGCTGGGACGCTGTTGGGGGGTTGCTGGTCGATCCCCGGGAGCGGCGGCGGCCGAATGTGAGCCGGTGTATTTTTCCAGAATTAAACGGCAGACTGTTCTGTTGGCCTGTTCAGGGATCAGATCTGCGCGCCTTCACGAAAACAATTGTTGCGCCCAGATTCGGAGGCGGATCGAGGCGAGATCGGCGTCGTTGGATAGAGGACTCAAATATCTACAACATATATTAATTTCATATCCATCCAACAAACGGATTGGAAATGAAAACCACTGTTCCCCAAGTATTTCTGCTGGCTCGGATTACCGATAGTCAGGACAGAACATGATCTGCCTGAAAATAAATTTTGACCGACAGGGAAGGGGTGGATCTGGATCTTGTGAATTGTATGGTGGATAGAAGGGGATGTGTGAGACATGCTCAAATTTTTTGGGATTTTTTGGAGATGGTTAAGGGGGCGGAAAAAATAGAAGAACAAGACACTATCCCGCAGATCTGCTGATTGGCAGACTGTCAGGGGTGGAACTAAGAGGCTGGGAAAAATAACAAACGACGTCTGATTGACATGAAAGTTTAATTTGGAATGGCTAACAAGGAGGGGAATGATCTCTCAAAATTTAAAGATCATCAGACACACGTATTGGGAGGACCAACCTTTTCTCTTAGCTTTTGTCCTGGATCTCGGAATCCAGGACAACACTTCAAAGAACGGGCTGTGGCGGCTCGACGGCGGCACGAACGGAGGTGGCGGCGACGGTGGCTGGAAGTCGCATCCAGCGGAGGTGATAGAGGTGGGAATCACTCCCAGAATCAAGACTTCACACCTTGAATTTGATGCAACTCTCACAGCTGCAAGAAGGGGAGAGAGAGGAGAGGTGCGCCCTTGGGCTCTCTTGGAGAAATTCCAAATTTTCTTTGCATTAATTTGTCAAAATATGAAAAATATATGGGTTTTATATGAAATGCAAATGACCTAAACTAACCTCAGATCTAGGGTTAGGGAGGGGTAATTAAGGGAGAGAAGAATTTTCTCCCATGTGGTCAAATACAACAAATATAAACAATTATAAAGGGGGGGGGGTTATTTAATCCCACATGGGGACAAAGGAGGGGGCGCCCCCGGCCCTTCATGGAGTCAACATGGGGAGCTTGGTCAAGAGTCTATCTTGGACCATAGACCAGCCCCACATGGGTCCTAGAGAGTCTAGGTGGCCCAATGGGAGAGAGAGTGGGGGTCTCGCCGGGCCTACGCGGCCTTTTTACAAGGAAACCCATTGACTTAGTCTAAGTAATCCATTGGCTTATACTTGCCATAGAATTGTAAACCCATTTGACACAAGGATATAAATGTAAATAAAATAGTTAGTGGCCATACTTTTATGTCCCCATCAATTCTCCCTGGGTGGGAGAAACTCGACCCCGTCGAGTAAGGGGTGCGACTGCTCAAGTAGCTCCTGCGGATCCGTCATCGTACCAAGTAGCGGGGGTATGCTCCACAACTAGTAATCGTCACCTGCTCATCCCGTATATCTTCTATATGCTCACGCTGCTGTGGGAATGAGGCTACTGGTGGACACTCCGGGGTGGAGTCACTCTCAAAGGGAGGAGACAGCTCAAAGAGTCACTAGGAATCACCACTGAGTCCCTTTATGTGACTAGATCTGAGACATTGAGGTAGAGTTGATCCCAAATTTCGGTAAGTCTACAACGTACGCATTAGATCCAACTTGCCTCACACTCGAAAGGGACTTACGCCGTGAGTGTGCATTAGACCGACTCTACTCAACGTATGCAGACTCACTATGCACTCGAAAAATGTATGTATAGACTCGGAATGAAATAAAGAATAACATGGACTCACACATGACCCTAGACAAACCTACTGTTAGACCGACCCACACATATGCAATGGTGGACCAGGACATCCGAATGTGTGCCGTGCATACACATGACGCAACCTAATATTGGTGGAATGGAATCCCAGACATCCTAATATACACCGTTCATACACTGACGACCCTTTGGATTTGGGAGGTTTGGGTGGGCTAGGAGAGCCGAAGTCACCTTCTTCATTTCCCCAATGAATGGACTCCTTGCGGAGTGTAGGTGGGCTGGCCCGTGGGGTAGGGGTGTGATAGGGGACTTCCTTAACAAGGTGGAATGGTGGTTGTGGGTCACGAGACTCACTAAGAAAGAGATCGAAGAGATCAAAGAATCTGTGACCCCTCGATTTGGGTTCCCTCATGACACGGTCCCAAGTTTGAAATCCTTGAAGGTGTAAATGATCACCTTCATTCATTATGGTAGATGGGACGGCGGTCATATATAGTAGATATGGTTCCTCCCTCCGGAAAAGTGGAATGAAATCAGGCTCGGCCGGCATGGGGAGGAATAAAAGAACCTCCATGGTGACATGACCCACGGTGCACACGGAGGTAATGGACCCTAAAGCGGGATTGGTGAAGCTATGACTTGGGAGTTGGTCGAAGCCTGGGGCCAACATGTACGTCAACTTCCATTGCCAGTCTAAACCCTTAATAATGTCATCCAATGTATCAACATGGTGACTAGACCAGAATGTGGTATGGAATGAGTTGACTGGCACTAATGGTAGTGTGGGGTCCATGGATGGGGAGGAAGGTGTTCTAGCGACCAAGCCTTTCTTGAGCCAACTAAGTAGTGGCTCGGCGATGAATAGCTTTCCCGTTAGAAACACGGGTGGCTCCAAATGCGGTGGCTCCGGATAAAGATCGGAAGGTAAAGTAGATGGCAAAGGAGCTCTATGGGAAGGGTTCCCCGGATGGGGTGGGTGAGGCCGTGGGGCAGGAGAGTCCTACCTCGTGGGCTCATGTGGCCGTCCGACCGGCTCGGCACTCTGCTGAGAGGTAGATGCTCGCCGAAGGGGCAGCATCAAACCTTGACTCGAAAGGCTCAACCTTAGAGTTACCTGATAAGAATGCTCTAGAGTGGTCACGTCGCGGCAAAGCAATTCAAACTGGTAGTGAAGACGCAAACCTCTCCGGAACTGAAATGCGGTCGTGGTGCTCTTCTCTCCAACTCCACTTCCCAACCGGTACTCATCAAAGTCCCTAATGTACTCAGACACGGAGTTGTTGCCTTGGAAGGGTCTGATCGGGACTTTCTCTTGGGTGGAGACTCGTCTAACCAGACCTTGGAGAGATTGGTCGGTAGCGTCCATCCTATCCTTTATGGCATTAAGCCAAGCCTCAACACGGCAAAAATATTCCCGCGCGTCTCGGTCACGCTTGTCCATCCTATCCATGAGGGTGTGTATCATTTTAATTGGGACTTGGGCATAGGGATTGGCTATAGTTGCAAATAAGTGGGCATGCAAGAGACTCTTTTTCTTTTTCTTTTCTTCTTTTATGCAAAACTAATGCAAGGACCTAGACACGACCCTAAAACAACAATGCAAAGTTGGAATGTAGACTCGACTACAAACCTAGACTCAACCAGTATCCGGTACGTGGCGGAGGTTTGATTTGAAGATCGCACTCACGCAAGTATGCAACCTTCCCAATAGGCATAACCTATCGTTCCGGGAACACCTTTTGATATACCGGAAATGAATGCAATGCAAACTAAGACAAAACGACCCTAGACTCTAACCCGCTTTGATACCAATTTGATGCGGGACGGGACGCGACTTGACGCCAATTTGAATGCAAACCTTGGACTCTAGGCAAACTCGCGACTCATCCCTGGCAAGGGAAATGTGCAGACGTGCGCGGTTGAGAAACTGGCAATGAGCTAGGGTGGTCAACTCTCACTTTCGTGCCCGGATCGGGTCACGGGATGGGTTTCGCTCTCTCTCGCAGCGGTGATTAAAAATACTTTAATGAGCTAGGACCTATCACATGCAAGCAGCAGCATATAGAAATATATATGACTAAAGTAAATGCCAAAGTGAGGGAGCGGACACGATACCTCCACGCTCCGAGCGTGGGGAAGGCGACCCCAGTCGAGACTCGTACTCCCGGTGTACAGTAATTAAATAATTACAGGGGTGAATTTGATTGCCCACTCCACGTAGGGAGGTAAAGGGCTACACGTTGGACCTGAGAGTAGCGAACTTGGGTTGACGGGCAGCAAGCCGGAAGGGCTTTCGGGCTGGAGGCGGGCTGCTGGTCCGACTCGGTACTATTCAAACTTGCTGGACAGCAAGTGAACTTGGCTACTAGGACGGCGGATTTCGGACGTCTCCTTGCTGTGGCGGCTGGCTGGGACACTGCTGGGGGGTTGCTGGTCGATCCCCGGGAGCGGCGGTGGCCGAATGTGAGCCGGTGTATTTTTCCAGAATTAACCGGCAGACTGTTCTGCTGGCCTGTTCAGGGATCAAGTCTGCGCGCCTTCACGAAAACAATTGTTTCACCTAGATCGGGAGGCGGATCGAGGCGAGATTGGCGCCGTTGGATAGATGACTCAAAGATCTACAACATATATTAATTTCAGATCAATCCAACAAATGGATTGGAAATTAAAACCATTCTTCCCCAAGTATTTCTGCTAGCTCAGATTATAGACAGTCAGGATAGAATAGGATCTGCCTTAAAATAAATTTTGACCGATAGGGAAGGGGTGGATCTAGATCTTTGATATTTTATGGTGAATAGAGGGGGATGTGTGGGATGTGCTCAAAGTTTTTGGGATTTTTTGGAGATGGTTAAGGGGGCGGGAAAAATAGAAGAACAAGACACTATCCCGCAGATTTGCTGATTGGCAGGCTGTCAGGGGTGGAACTAAGAGCCTGGAAAAAATAGCAAACGACGTCTGATTGACATGAAAATTTAACTGGGAATGCCTGAAAAGGAGGGGAATGATATCTCAAAATGTCAATATCATCATACACACGGATTGGGAGGACCAACCTTTTCTCTTAGCTTCTGTCCTGGATCTCGGAATCTTGGACAGCAGTTCAAAGAACGGGCTGTGGCGGCTCGACGGCGGCACGAACGGAGGTGGCGGCGGAGGTGGCTGGAAGTCGCATCCAGCGGAGGTGATAGAGGTGGGAATCACTCCCAGAATCAAGGCTTCACACCTTGGATTTGATGCAACTTTCACAGCTGCAAGAAGGGGAGAGAGAGGAGAGGGGCGCCCTTGGGCTCTCCAATTCCAAATTTTCTTTGCATTAATCTCTCAAAATATGGAAAATACTTAGGTTTTATATGAAATGCAAATGACCTAAACTAACCTCAGATCTAGGGTTAGAGAGGGGTAATTAGGGGGGAGAAGAATTTTCTCCCATGTGGTCAAATACAACAAATATAAACAATTATAAAGGGGGGGGGGTTATTTAATCCCACATGGGGACAAAGGAGGGTGAGCCCCCTTCATGGAGTCAACATGGGGGGCTTGGTCAAGAGTCTATCTCGGACCATAGACCAGCCCCACATGGGTCCTAGAGAGTCTAGGTGGCCCAATGGGAGAGAGAGTGGGGGTCTCGCTGAGCCTACGTGGCTTTTTTGTAAAGAAACCCATTGACTTAGCCTAAGTAACCCATTGGCTTATACTTGACATACAATTGTAAACCCATTTGACACAAGGATATAAATGTAAACAAAAAAGTTAGTGGCCTTGCTTTTATGTCCCCATCAAGCAGATCTGTATCTATCCTCTATAACTCGGCCCGGGTGATCCAAGTATCATCAAACGCGGTCCATCCCTTCCATCCCACCAAGTAGCGCTGGTACACTCCACCTCGAGTAGTTATTACCTGCTCGTCCAGTATATGCTCTATCTGCTCACGCTGCTGAGGTAACAAGGCTGGAGGTGGACGCTCCGGGGTGGTGTCACTCGCAAGGGGTGGAGATGGCTCAAAGGGCTTACTGGGTATCACCGCTGGGTCCCTATAAGCAACTAAATCCGAGATGTTGAAACTAGAGCTGATCCCGTATCTCTCTAGCAAATCTACAACATATGCATTAGAACCAACTCGTTTCACTATACGGAAAGGACCGACACTGCGGGCTTGTAACTTCTTCACGGTTCCCGAGGGAAATCGTTCAGGCCTGACCCTGATCATGACGTACTCGCCCTCTCTAAACTCACGATGGTGCCTGTGGGCATCAGCCAACTCTTTGTACCGTGCGTTGCTGGACTTAGCCGACGACTATGCAACTCCTATATGCGCGACAAACAAACTGCATAAATAAACAAAATAGACTGATAGACTATGAAATGAGGACAGATGGAGAGAGACACAACCTATTAACTTCCTAAGATTGACGACAAACACGCGGGACACACTAAGAAAGACCAGGTAAGAATGACGGACACCGTCTGCATATATCAAGTTTAAAGATAAGCTGACCCACAACTTGAGGCCGTGAGTTCTCAACCCTCGTCAACCGTCTCCGGTTTGAGAAGACTCGTCCTCGGGTACAGAAGTGTAAGAGGATCAGGAGGCAGATGACGGGAAGGTAATCCAGACGTTTGGGGTGGTGCATGGAAAATGAGAAGTCCGGGTGTCGTCTCTTGAACGTGTGGCAGAAATCAAACCATACCGCGTCAACATAGGGTGTCGACAGTGGTACGGTAGTCACTAGCGGCTGCGCTACCGTAGGAGAGATGGGTAAAAGTGGGACGACTGACTGCACGGGGAACTGGGTAAGTTGGTAGGACTCTTGGAGGACTAGGAGATCTATGGGTTCCCATGAGGAGGGGTTAAAAGGCTCAAAAAAGGTAAGGGATCCAGTGATGTAGGTCCTTTTCGGCCCCGGGTAAAGGTCCCCAATGTAGGCTAGCTCTTCCTCAACTGAGGGAATCAATGAGGTTGCTGACCTTTTTAGTGGTGTGGGCTTCTCTATGGGAGAGAAGGGGTCATGGGGTGGAAAGTAGAGGAGCTGGTCAGGTAGTGGTAAGATCAAGATGAGCTCACTGGTGTATGGACCCACTGTGCAGACGGAAGTAATAGAACCCAAGGATGGGTATATGAAGCTCATGCACCTAGGTGGATCGGACCTAAGAGCCAACATGCAAGTCAACTCTATTTGCCAACCAAATCCCTTAAGTAGATCATCCGTGGTGTCCACGAAGTAAGAGGATTGGAAGGTTGTGCAAGAAGTGGTGGACACTACCTGTAAGGCTGGCTCTATGGAAGGGTAGCATGGGATCGTGACATCCTAAAATAAACCCTTCCTTAACCAACTCACTAGAGGTTCCCTGATGATTAGCTCCGGGACGACTGGTGGGGTTGGGGTGACTAACAAGATTGAATCGTTGGCTGGCGCCTCACCTTGGCCCATTAGGTACTCTTTGGGATCGCTCTCTAGTTGATGCGGGACGGGACGCGAACATGGGATTCTAACTCGCGGACATCCCTAAGCGAGGGAAACGCGTGGATCTGCGCGGTTGAGGAACCGGCAATGAGTCTCAGATATCAGCTTTTCCACGTGCTCGGATCTAGTCACGGGATGGGTTCCACTCACTCACTCTCGCAACGGTGATAAAATTATAACGAGCTAAGTTCCTATCACTCATGCAGCGGCATATGAAAATATACGAGATAAGCAAAATGCCAAAGTAGGAAGTGGACACGATACCTCCACGCTCCGGGCCTGGGGAAGGCGATCCCGGTCAAGACTCGTATTCCCGGTACAATGGTATAACTTAATTACAGTAAAGATTTTATGGCCCAATCCACGCAAGGAGAGGGCTGCACCCTTGACCTTCTTGAGCAAAAAAATGGAATTTTTCTTTATTAATTGCTATGAAATTCACAAAATACAAGGGTTTTATAAGACAAGAAAAAAGACCTAAACTAACCATTGATCTAGGGTTAGGGAGGGGCAAATAAGGGATAGGATATTAATCTCCAATGTGGTCAAAATGGCCAAAAATAAAAAAATATAAAGGGGGGGCGCCCCTTGGACCAAGGGAGGCAAATTGGAATTTACTTCTTGGTCAACCTTCTCCCATGCACCAAAGACCAACCCATGTGGGCCCTAGAACCTAGGTGGACCAATGGGAAAGAGGGTGGGGGACCCTGCTGGATCTACTGGCATTTTATGTAGAAACCCAAAGATTCTTAAGGACTAACAAATTGGCTTATAATGCCTTACAATTGCAAACCTAATTACCCAAAGAAATAAATGCAAACAAAAGGATACAAATGCAAACTAAAAAAATGTTAGTGGTCTTGCTCTGATGTCCCCATCAATTCTCCCCGGGTGGGAGAAACTCGACCCCATCGAGTAAGGGGCGTGGCTGCTCAAGTAGCTCATGCAGATTCATCACCGTACCAGGTAGCGCGGAGTACGCTCCACTCCTAGTAATCGTCACCTGCTCATCCCATATATGTTCTATATGCTCACGCTACTGTGGGAATGAGGCTAGTTGTGGACACTCTGGGGTGGGGTAACTCTCAACGGGAGGATACGGCTCAAAGACTCACTAGGAATCACCGCGGGGTCCCTTTATGTGACTCGATCCGAGACATTATGGTAGAGCTGATCTCAAATTCCGGCAAGTCTACAACGTACGCATTAGACCCGACTTGCCTCGCACTCGAAAATGACTGACACTTGCGAGCTTGCATAGACCGACTCGACTCGATGCATGCAGACTCCTAACAAATTGTACAAAAGAAAAGCACTCTTCTATGTCATAGACAAACCTAATGCTATGCAGACCCATGCATATGCAATGGTGGACCAGGACACCCGAAGGTGTGACTAGCATACATAAGACGCAATCAGAGGTTGGCAGAATGGGGGACTCCTAGGCATCCTAGTATGTGTTGTGTCCCTATGATTTTGATGATGTCTCACACTATAAATCATTTCTTTATCTCAAGATAATCTCATGTTTCATCATGTAAGTGAATGGATTACACAGTAAGGGAATGTCCTGTTCAATTGAACAATTTGACCAAATGAATTTTAGTGTTGCCTGAGTCATAATGTCTTGATGGTTTCAACACTATGAACCTTTGTGAACAAAAATGTTTCTCTGTGTTAATGTAAATCGTCGAGCCACTTCAGTTAATTTTGGGAGTTGTTTTCGTGCCACTTGAGCCACACTTCGTGTTGTTTCCCCTCACTAACACGAAAAGATTTCGTGTCGTCTGAGCTTACAACACTTCGTGTTGATTTTCATGCTTGACATGAAAACTTGTATGAGGTAATACTTCGTGTTGTTCTATCCTTGTCATCTATGTCTTCGAGTCCTAGTCTCAGTTGTTTAACTTCGTGTCGTGTCTCCCTCTGTCTTCGTGTCATGTTACTGAAGCAGCTCGAATAGTTCTGACGAACTCCGAGTCGCTTCTCTGTGAACCTCGTGTCGTTTCTCTCTGTCCTTTAGTTGCTCATCTCGTGTCATCTTTTATGTCTGCTTGTTTAATTTCGTGTCACTTACTGTTGTTCCTCGAGTCGTTCTTTTTCTTAGTGTCACTGCTTCATCACGTGTCGTGATAGCCGTGTCACTCTTCTATCTTCGTGCTATTTTTCTCTTTAGACTTCGTGTCCTTCTCGCCTTGACCACACTCCGTGTCAATTCCTGTGTTTCATCTTCGTGTTGTTTTCAACTCGTGTCGGTTTCTATTTTCATCTTCGTGTTGTTTTCAACTCATGTCGGTTTCTGTTTTCATCTTCGTGTTGTTTTCAACTCGTGTCGGTTTCTGTTTTCATCTTCGTGTTATCTTCAACTCGTGACGGTTTCTGTTATTTGTCTTCGTGTCGTGGTCAGCCCGTGTCGCCTCGTCTTCGAGTCGTTCATTCGAGCTATTTTGTGCTCGAGTTGTTTTTCTTATGTTTTCAAGTGTTGTTTCACTTCGTGTCATCTTTTGTTGCCGTTTGTTAGTTCGTGTTGTTTCATTCTAACCTCGTCCAGGTTTCTTCTAAATCGTGTGTTCTTCTATTGTTTCACTCCGTGATATTTTCTTCTCACCTCGTGCTATCCTGATCTGACCTCGTGTCACCTTCCTTGATTGTGTCAGTCTTGTCCATTGTATCTCGTGTCGTTCTTTTCTTATCTCGTGTAGTTGTCACGTCGTGTTGTTATCATATACCTCATGCAGCTTTAGTTTTAGTGGCCATACAGCGTGTTAATGGTTTTTATCTCCTTACAGGTATGAGGAAGAATATTCCCAAATAAATGGGCTGCACGTGATCCAAGATAAGAGGAACCAACCCAATGAGGACACGTGGCAGGAAGGTTCTGGATCGAGCGTGGGAAGCACACGCATGTTGTGCCCTATCCACCTGCTACCGCTATAAATAGAAACCTTCGCCCACCAATGAAGGTAGATCAGAGCCAAGAAAGAAAAGGCAGAATTACAGAGAGCTTGATCCAGCAGTGAAGAGAAAGAAAAAGAGAGATAGCAGTGAAGAGAAAGAAAAAGAGAGATAGCAGTGAAGAGAAAGAAAAAGAGAGATAGCAGTGAAGAGAGAAAGAGAGTTTGCAGTATCTGGTTTTTGAAATTGCTTCCCAGGAAGCTACATTTGTATTAACTCTCAGTATTGAATGTTTTCTCGATCAGTCTTTAGTTTCTTTTCTGATTTTCTTTATGTGTTCTTCGTCTAATTCTGATCTGTTCCCCTCCGGTATGTGGAGGAAGGGAGTCTAACTCCGGTTTCCCTCTGGGTTGCAGAGGAAGAGAGATCGCTGATCTCTGGTGTTGCTAGTGACGTGTTGTCATTAGCAGGTTCCCCTCCGGTATGTGGAGGAAGGGAGTCTAACTCCGGTTTCCCTCTGGGTTGCAGAGGAAGAGAGATCGCTGATCTCTGATGTTGCTAGTGACGGGTTGTCATTAGCAGGTTCCCTCCGGTGTGTGGAGGAAGGGAGAGGCACTCTCCGGTTCTGTTCATGCTGGGTGCTAGAACAGGTTTCAAGCTCTGCGGGTGGCAGAACTTGGTTGAGGGATTTGTCTCCCTTGGGTTTTCAAGCTGTTTGGCAGCAAGTTGTTCGCAGACTGAGTCTGCTGTGCTCTAGCAGTGGCTAGTGGAATCCTCACTCTAGTTGGAGTGAGGGGTGGATGTAGATTGCTGACTGCAGTCGAACCACCTAAAAAACCGGTTGTCTTCTCTGTGGTTTGCGATCTTTATTAGCGCTCTCTATCTGTTTGTCACTTCGACTATTTGTTTGCTCAGCTCTTCATCATCATTCTCTTATTCGATCTTGAGTGGTATCTGCATTTGCAATTCTTTGTGTGCTAGTTTAGAAGGGGCATAAGTAGTAGATTTATTTTCTTGCCTAAGTTTTGCAAATTGGGAGTGATCTATTCATCCCCCCCTTCTATATCACTCTTGCTGCGCTAACATTTGGTATCAGAGCAGGTTTACGCCATGTGGATGAACAATCAAGCAAATGGCAGTGGTCCTAGAACCTTCATGGCCGAAGGTCAATCCATTAGTCGCCCTCCTTATTTCGATGGTAATAACTATCTATTTTGGAAGAACAGGATGGAAGTGTTTATCAGGGCTCAGAGTCATAAACTGTGGAGAGTAATCACGGTGGGGCCATATGATCTGCCACCAAACGAGGACGCTTGGACAGATGACCATGTAAAGCTCTCCTCACTCAACTGGACGGCGCTGAATATCATCCAGTGTGCTGTTCATCCAGAGGAGTATGCCCGTATCTCTGCCTACAAAACTGCCAAGCGAATGTGGGATGAGCTGCAATTGATCTATGAAGGTACAGCTCAAGTGAAAGCCTCGAAGGTAAACCTCTACACTTCTAAGTATGAAATGTTTAAGATGAATGCAGATGAGAATATAACCGAAATGTATGCCAGGTTATCCTTGATCACTAACACTCTTAAAGGGCTAGGGAAGGATCTTGCTGAGGCAGATATAGTCAAGAAAATTCTTAGATCTTTATCCCCGGCATGGCACACTAAGGCCATTGTGATTGAGGAGTCAAAAGATTTGACTGTCTTAACTGTGAATGAACTCATAGGATCCCTGATGACCTATGAGATGAACTTCCAAGGAGGTGGAGAAGGAAGTGAGAGGAAGGGTAAAAATGTAGCTCTAAGAGCTTCCCGCAACAAGGGTAGTAACAGTGGGAGCAGCAGCAGTACCCCCGAGTCTGAGTCCGAGCTTGAAGGTTTATCAGATCTCGACTAGGAGGAGCAGGCTATGCTCACTCGTCAGTTCAGAAAGTTTCTGAGGACAAAGGGAAAGACCTTTAGGAAGAAGAACCCACACTCTTTTAACAAGAATGCTGAGTTTACCAATTACAGGGATAGAAATCCTAAGAAACTGACTTGTTTTAACTGTAACAAACAGGGACACATGAAAGGCGAATGCCCAGAACTCCAGAAGAAAGGTCCCTATTTTCAAAAGAAAAACATAAAGGTGCAGAAGAAGAAGAAGCCACAGGCAATGGTCTGCACATGGAGCGAGGAAGAAGAAGAGCCAGAAGAAGCTTCCTCAGAAGAATATGAAGATGGAATTTGCCTTATGGCAAACAGTGAAGAGGAGGTAATAAACATTTTTGAAAATTTCTCAATTGATGACTGGGAGGATGCTTATGGTGACTTGCTAGATAAATTTAATTCACTTAGCAAAGAGCACAAAGTTCTGAAAAGAAAATTTAACACAAATATTGAAGAACAAACTCTGGTCTGTGAGGAAAATGCAAAGCTAAAAGAACAATTAGAAGAAATGACCTCACAAAGGAAAGAGAATGATAAGCTTAAGGGAGAAATTCAGGAAAGTCAAAAACAGCTCAATGAATTCAAAACTAAAATTGAAGAAAGCATGAGTGAAATCAGAATGAATTCAGAGAAATATGAAGCTGTGAAGAAAGTAAATGCTGAACTCCTAAAGAATTTTGAGTTTCTTCAAAAGGAGCTGGAAGACAAACAGAAAGTCTTAAAAAAGTTTGTCCAAGGAAAGACTAGCCTAGATGCTATACTAGGGACTAGGGTCAATTTCAATAAGGAAGGTCTAGGCTATGACCCAACCAACAAGAGACCCTTGCAATTCAAGACCATCACCTTCTGTCCAGAGAAGGGAAAAGAAAAGATGGACACACCATCCAGCTCAAACAGCTCTAAGGAAACTCAAAGTCCTAAAGAAAACACAAAAACCAGTACTGGACAACCATTTAAGATTGGAATGAACTTTATGAAAAATAACATTAAGTCCATTCACCAGAACACAAATGGTAGCTGGACCAAGAAAACAAATCAGAATAAAAGTTGGAATTATAACAATCAGATGGGTCCAAACAAGACCTACTGGAGGAATAACTTTCATGGTCAAAGATATGCCAATCAACAAGCCTACAGGAAATTTCCTAGGAATAGGAAGACCAATGAAAGGAATAGAACTCACTTCTCCAGTTCAGCTGGATTGAACTTTAAAAAACCAGAAAGGAAGGTGCCAGAGAAAATCATGCTGAAACAAATCTGGATACCTAAACACTTGATCAGAGATTTAAACAATGTCCTTGGACCCAACTCATCTTGGGTTCCAAATCACTCTGCTTGATATACTTGTATAGGTCGGCCTGGCAGCTGAAGACAACAAGTGGTACCTCGACAGTGGGTGCTCCAGGCATATGACAGGAGGCCGATCCAAGTTCAGCAAGATAGAGATGAAGCCAGGAGGTCTGGTCAAGTTTGGAGGAAAGAACAAAGGTAAAATTATTGGAGTTGGCACAGTAGGTAAGTCTTCCACAAATTCCATTGAAAAAGTATTACTTGTGGAAGGGCTACAACACAACCTGATTAGCATTAGCCAATTATGTGACAGGGGTCACAGGGTTGTATTTGATTATAGTTCATGTAAAATCCTTGAAACAAATTCTGACATGGTTAAATTTGTAGCCAACAGGATTAATAATGTCTACATTGTAGACTTAGATGAGAAATCTGAATCCACTATTTACTTATCTGCCAATTCTGAAAATGATGCCTTTGAATGGCATAGACGTCTAGGTCATGCTAGCTTTTCAACTTTAAATGAATTGGTCAAGCATGATTTAGTTAGAGGCATGCCTAGAATTAAATTCAACTCTATATCAAAAGCATGTGATGCCTGTGCTCTTGGCAAACAGACCAGAAATTCTTTCAAATTAAGATCTGAGCCATTGTCTTCTAGACCAATGGAACTTCTTCATATTGATCTTTTCGGTCCAACTAGAACTCAGAGTCTTAATGGTAACAGGTTTGGCTATGTCATCATAGATGACTTCTCCAGATATTCATGGATATTTTTCTTAGCAAATAAGAGTGATGCATTTCAAAAGTTTAATCTGTTTTTCAATAAGGTCAAACAAGAAGGGAAGTACAAGGTTAGTTCTATTCAATCTGACCATGGAGGTGAGTTTGAAAATTCCATGTTTACTGATCTTTGTGACAAAGAAGGACTAACTCACAGGTTTTCCTCTCCTAGGACACCTGAACAGAATGTGATCGTGGAGAGAAGAAATAGAACAGTGGTGGAAATGGCCCGAACCATGTTGATTGAAAGTAAGTTACCTAGAAGGTTTTGGGCAGAAGCGGCCAATACAGCAACCTACATAATCAACAGGGCCATGGTAAGACCCATACACAAGAAAACACCCTATGAGCTTCTAAAAGGTAAGAAACCAAACTTGTTTCATTTCAGAATTTTTGGAGCAAAATGTTTTATTCATAACAATGATAAGAAAGACTTAGACAAGTTTGAAGCCAAGAGTTCACCTGGAATATTCTTGGGTTACTCTGAAGTGTCAAGGGCATATAGGGTATTTAATGTATCAGATCAGAAAGTGGAAGAATCTCCACACATTCTTTTTAGTGAAAAGAAAGATGTTTCTAATGTTGAAAATCTTGACAGGGACTCCAATCATGGTGGAGATTTTTTGAAAAATCAACAAGAAGAAGAGAAGACTCAGCAGAATGGAGAAACAAATTCCCCAAATCAGGAAGGTCCAAGAGAAACAGGTGAGTCTTCAACAAATATTAGATTCCTTAAAGACCATCCTTTAGATAATGTCATAGGCAATCCTGAAGAACCTCTTCGGACGAGGTCTCATTTTAGAAATGTGAATAATGATGACTTAATTGCTTTGGTCTCACAAATTGAACCCAAATCAGTAGAAGAGGCCTTAGCTGATCAAGCTTGGGTCAATGCTATGAGTGAGGAATTAGGCCAGTTTGAAAGGAATAATGTCTGGGAGCTTGTCCCAAGACCAGATGGTATAAATATTATAGGAACCAAGTGGGTGTTCAAAAATAAGATGAATGAAGATGGAATCATCTCGAGGAATAAGGCCAGACTAGTAGCCAAAGGCTACTGTCAGGAATTCGGTGTAGACTTTGATGAATCCTATGCACCAGTTGCTAGGATGGAAGCTATAAGATTGTTGCTTGCCTTTGCATGCTCAAAGAACATTAAACTCCAACAAATGGATGTTAAAAGTGCTTTTTTAAATGGAGTTATTAAAGAAGAAGTTTTTGTTGAACAACCTCCTGGATTTTAATTTTCTCCTCAACCTAACCAAGTTTTCAGGTTAAACAAAGCCTTGTATGGTCTAAAGCAGGCTCCAAGAGCTTGGTATGAAAGATTATCTGAATTTCTGATCAGCAAGGGCTACAAAAGAGGTAAAGTTGATCAGACTTTATTTACCAAGGGCATGAATAAAGATCTCATCATAGTTCAGGTATATGTAGATGACATTGTATTTGGATCAACTAGGCATGAACTATGTGATGAATTTTCTACCATGATGTCTGCTGAATTTGAAATGAGCTTGGTTGGAGAACTAAAATATTTTCTTGGATTGCAGGTACATCAACTAGAAGATGGGTGCTTCATCAACCAAACCAAATACACAATGGAACTGTTCAAAAGGTTTGGCATGGAAAACTTAAAGCACATTACTACACCCATGGGCACCAATACATCATTGGATGTAGATGAGACAGGTAAAGAAGTAAATGCCAAACTTTATAGAGGTATGATTGGATCACTTCTTTACTTGACAGCCTCTAGACCTGATATACAATTCAGTGTAGGAATGTGTGCAAGGTATCAGTCTAGACCCACTGAACTATACTTAGCTGCAGTTAAAAGAATCTTTAGATATTTGTCAGCTAGTCACTCTCTTGGTTTATGGTTTCCTGCATCTCGCACATTGAATCTAGTAGCATACACAGATGCTGACTATGCAGGCTATAAACTAGACAGGAAAAGCACAAGTGGCCATTATGAATTCTTGTGTGGGTGTTTAGTATCTTGGGGCTCCAAGAAATAACATTCTGTGGCCCTCTCCACTGCAGAAGCTGAATATGTGGCTGTAGGGAGTTGTGGAACACAAGTTATATGGATTAAACACCAGCTTCAGGACTACCAAGTAGACCTGGGGTGTACACCTATTTACTGTGATAATACAAGTGCCATCAATCTTGCTAAAAATCCTGTTTTGCATTCTCGACCAAACACATAGAGATAAGACATCATTTTATAAGAGATGAGGTGTCTAAGAATAATTTTGAACTGATTCATGTAGGGACAAATAATCAGATTGCTGATATTTTCACAAAACCTCTGGATAATGAAAAATTCACTACATTGAGAAGAGAATTAGGCTTATATAAAGTGTCTTAATTTTGGAGCCTGTTCCTGTTGTGAGGGGGAGTTTTGTCTATCTGTTGTTTAGCCTTCTTACATGCTGGTTTAAGGGGGAGTTCAGAATGCTTACTGGTTAGCTTTCAGGAATGCTCTAAATAAAGGAACGTCTTGAGATTTTGCTGAAATGTTTTATTGAGGAATGCTATATCTTAGGGGGAGCTGAGTTGTAATGTGAGAAGAGACGTTCTTTGACAGATTCAAAAGGGCTGTCCAGATGTGTACCTTTGCTGGTCTTGCATGACTGATTTAGTGTGGTTCTCTCAGAAAGTAGAGTGTCACTTATCTCTTAAGTCTATAAGTCAGTGACTCTAATCTCCAGGTCAGAATCTTTCCTTTGGTACTCCTTTAGAGATCTGGACTAATTGCATAAAGTATATCTTCCTACATTGTCATTGATTATGGTTCAGGCCAAAAAACATGTATGTCTTGATATCTGACCCAATCAACTTGAAATCTAGACTTCAAGACTCAATTCAAGAAAAGTCCTTTTTGGTATTGTCTTCAATCATTCTATCTCTTTAACTCAAGGGCTTAACTGAACAAACATGTTCTGTTTTGATCACTGAGAAACTGGGAGCTTCATCAATGAAATGAATATTTCTCCCAAGTCATGAGGTGTCAAATGCTTAAAATAAATGAAAAGTCATGACAGAGCAATGGTGGCTTGTTGGTGAGTAACTGGGGACTCTGGCCTCTAATCAAGGTGTTTCCTCATGTCAAAAGCCACAGTTACTAACTCTGTTCCTTAATAAAAAAAAGGGGAAGGAAGTAATGAGGTACTCACTCTGAGTATGTGGGGATTCAGGCCTCTGATCAAGGTGTCTCCCTAATGTCAAAGGAAGTGAACTACCAACTTACTCATTGATCTTCTTAAATATCATCTCCAACAAAAATTCCTTGTTGTTATGCAACTAATGGATTGCTTGTCCTCAATACCTTGAGAACACCTCTCTGATTTAGTCTCTTGCTGTCTAGTGGAATAGTTGAATGATCAGCTATTTTTGGCCATACTTGTCAACTCCTGCTCTAAATCATCCACTATGTATGATGATAAACTTGTCTATCATTCCACTTCTCTATTGTGTACTGAAATCTAAAGAATCTTGTCTTGAGATTAGAAACTCACTTATTCTCTTAAGACCTACTCGTGACTTTCTGCACTATGCAGTTACTGCCCTGAGTCCTCATGTTTCCAGCACTGTCACACATTCTGTATTTTTTTTTGCTGATGTCAAAGGGGGAGAGAAGTTTGCAATGTCTACAATTTTAGTGAGAAGTTCTGCAATGTTCTGCAATATCAGTGAGTCTTGGTTTTATCTTGAGCTTTGGGGTAGTCATGTTGCTTCATGCTGATATGTTTATGAGTTGTGGGGGAAATGAGAGTGTGTTGTAGGGAATGTTTAATTCATTTGCATGAGCATGCCTTGAATTTAATCTGTTGTTGAAGCTGATATTGATTTCATGTTAAATCTTGATAAACCTTGATATTGCCTGATTCATAGTGTTGCCATCATCAAAAAGGGGGAGATTGTTGTGTCCCTATGATTTTGATGATGTCTCAGACTATAAATCATTTCTTTATCTCAAGATAATCTCATGTTTCATCATGTAAGTGAATGGATTACACAGTAAGGGAATGTCCTGTTCAATTGAACAATTTGACCAAATGAATTTTAGTGTTGCCTGAGTCATAATGTCTTGATGGTTTCAACACTATGAACCTTTGTGAACAAAAATGTTTCTCTGTGTTAATGTAAATCCTCGAGCCACTTCAGTTAATTTTGGGAGTTGTTTTCGTGCCACTTGAGCCACACTTCGTGTTGTTTCCCCTCACTAACACGAAAAGATTTCGTGTCGTCTGAGCTTACAACACTTCGTGTTGATTTCCATGCTTGACAGGAAAACTTGTATGAGGTAATACTTCGTGTTGTTCTATCCTTGTCATCTATGTCTTTGAGTCCTAGTCTCGGTTGTTTAACTTCGTGTCGTGTCTCCCTCTGTCTTCGTGTCGTGTTACTGAAGCAGCTCGAATAGTTCTGACGAACTCCGAGTCACTTCTCTGTGAACCTCGTGTCATTTCTCTCTGTCCTTTAGTTGCTCATCTCGTGTCATCTTTTATGTCTGCTTGTTTAATTTCGTGTCACTTACTGTTGTTCCTACAGTCGTTCTTTTTCTTAGTGTCACTGCTTCATCACGTGTCGTGATAGCCGTGTCACTCTTCTATCTTCGTGCTGTTTTTCTCTTTAGACTTCGTGTCCTTCTCGCCTTGACCACACTCCGTGTCAATTCCTGTGTTTCGTCTTCGTGTTGTTTTCAACTCGTGTCGGTTTCTGTTTTCATCTTCGTGTTGTTTACAACTCGTGTCGGTTTCTATTTTCATCTTCGTGTTGTTTTCAACTCGTGTCGGTTTCTATTTTCATCTTCGTGTTGTCTTCAACTCGTGACGGTTTCTGTTATTTGTCTTCGTGTCGTGGTCAGCCCGTGTCGCCTCGTCTTCGAGTCGTTCATTCGAGCTATTTTGTGCTCGAGTTGTTTTTCTTATGTTTTCAAGTGTTGTTTCACTTCGTGTCGTCTTTTGTTGCCGTTTGTTAGTTCGTGTTGTTTCATTCTAACCTCGTCCAGGTTTCTTCTAAATCGCGTGTTCTTCTATTGTTTCACTCCGTGATATTTTCTTCTCACCTCGTGCTATCCTGATCTGACCTCGTGTCACCTTCCTTGATTGTGTCAGTCTTGTCCATTGTATCTCGTGTCGTTCTTTTCTTATCTCGTGTAGTTGTCACGTCGTGTTGTTATCATATACCTCATGCAGCTTTAGTTTTAGTGGCCATACAGCGTGTTAATGGTTTTTATCTCCTTACAGGTACGAGGAAGAATATTCCCAAATAAATGGGCTGCACGTGATCCAAGACAAGAGGAACCAACCCAATGAGGACACGTGGCAGGAAGGTTCTGGATCGAGCGTGGGAAGCACACGCATGTTGTGCCCTATCCACCTGCTACCGCTATAAATAGAAACCTTCGCCCACCGATGAAGGTAGATTAGAGCCAAGAAAGAAAAGGCAGAATTACAGAGAGCTCGATCCAGCAGTGAAGAGAAAGAAAAAGAGAGATAGCAGTGAAGAGAAAGAAAAAGAGAGATAGCAGTGAAGAGAGAAAGAGAGTTTGCAGTATCTGGTTTTTGAAATTGCTTCCCAGGAAGCTACATTTGTATTAACTCTCAGTATCGAATGTTTTCTCGATCAGTCTTTAGTTTCTTTTCTGATTTTCTTTATGTGTTCTTCATCTAATTCTGATCTGTTCCCCTCCGGTATGCGGAGGAAGGGAGTCTAACTCCGGTTTCCCTCTGGGTTGCAGAGGAAGAGAGATCGCTGATCTCTGGTGTTGCTAGTGACGGGTTGTCATTAGCAGGTTCCCCTCCGGTATGTGGAGGAAGGGAGTCTAACTCCGGTTTCCCTCTGGGTTGCAGAGGAAGAGAGATCGCTGATCTCTGATGTTGCTAGTGACGGATTGTCATTAGCAGGTTCCCTCCGGTGTGTGGAGGAAGGGAGATGCACTCTCCGGTTCTGTTCGTGCTGGGTGCTAGAACAGGTTTCAAGCTCTGCGGGTGGCAGAACTTGGTTGAGGGATTTGTCTCCCTTGGGTTTTCAAGCTGTTTGGCAGTAAGTTGTTCGCAGACTGAGTCTGCTGTGCTCTAGCAGTGGCTAGTGGAATCCTCACTCTAGTTGGAGTGAGGGGTGGATGTAGATTGCTGACTGCAGTCGAACCACCTAAAAAACCGGTTGTCTTCTCTGTGGTTTGCGGTCTTTATCAGCGCTATCTATCTGTTTGTCACTTCGACTATTTGTTTGCTCAGCTCTTCATCATCATTCTCTTATTCGATCTTGAGTGGTATCTGCATTTGTAATTCTTTGTGTGCTAGTTTAGAAGGGGCATAAGCAGTAGATTTATTTTCTTGCCTAAGTTTTGCAAATTGGGAGTGATCTATTCATCCCCCCCCTTCTATATCACTCTTGATGCGCTAACAGTATGTCCCTAGCATGCGGCTGCCTTTTGGGTTTGGGAGGTTTGGATAGGCCAACAGAGTTGAATGCACCTTCCTCAGCACCCCTATATGTATGTATATCTCGCCAGTGAATGGGCTTGATGGGTGTAGATGGTCCGGCTCGTGGGGAAGGGGTGTGATAGTGGACTCCCTCGAAGAAGTGGAGTAGATGTTGTGGGTCATAGGGTTCACTAGGGAAGGGGTCGAAGGGATCAAAGAAACTGTGACCCCTTGAGACGGGTTCCCTCATGACACGGTCCCATGTGTGGAATTCTTGAAGGTGTAGGTGGTCATCTTCATGCACTGGGGTAGATGGGACGGTGGTCTGATGGAGAAGATAAGGCTCCTCCCTTGGGAAAAGGGGAATGAAGTCGGGCTCGGCCGGCATGGGGAGGAATAGAAGAACCTCCATGGTGACATGACCCACTGTGCACACGGAGGTAATAGACCTCAAAGTGGGATGGGTGAAACTACGACCTATGGGTCGGTCGATGCCCGGGGCCAATAAGTGGGTCAACTGAAACTACCGGTCTAATCCCTTAAGAAGGTCGTCCAATGTATCAACATGGTGACAAGATCGGAAGGTGGTATGGAATGAATTGATGGGCACTAACGGTAGTGTAGGGTCCATGGATGGATAGCAAGGTGGGACCAAGCCTTTCTTGAGCCAACTAAGTAGTGGCTCGGTGATGATTAGCTTTCCCGTTAGAAAGACGGGTAGCTCTGGCTGAGGTGGCTCTAAATGAAGTGGCTCCGAATAAACATTAGAAGGTGAAGTAGGTGGCAAAGGAGCTCTATAGGAAGGGTTCCCCGGCTGGGGTGGGTGAGGTCGCGGGGCGGGAGCATCCTACCTCGTGGGCTCATGTGGCCATTTGATTGGCTCGGCACTCTGCTGAGAGGTAGATGCTCACCGAAGGGCAGCATCAAACCTTGACTCGAAAGGCTCAACCTCTAGAGCGACATGATAAGAATGCTCTAGAGTGGTCACGTCGCGACGAAGCAATTAAAACTGGTAGTGAAGCCACAAACCTCTCCGGAAGCACAATGCGGTCGTGGTGCTCTTCTCTCCAACTCCATATCCCAACCGGTACTCATCAAAGTCCCTAATGTACTCAGACACATACTTATTGCCTTGGACGGGTCTGATCGGGGCTTTCTCTAGGGCGGAGACTCGTCTAACCAGACCTTGGAGAGATTGGTCGGTAGCGTCCATCCTATCCTCTATGGCATTAAGCCTAGCCTCAACACGGGAAAAATATTCACGCGTGTCTCGGTCACTCTTGCCCATCCTATCCATGAGGGTGTCTATCGTTTTAATTGGGACTTGGGAGTAGGGATTGGCCATAGTTGCGAAAGATGGAAATTGGGTCCCCTATAAGTGGGCATGCAATGGAACAAAGTGCAAGAGACCTTTTTTTTCTTTTATGCAAAACTAATGCAAGCCCCTAGACACTCTACATGATTGGGATAAGAAAAATCCCATTTTTCCATGTTTCTTCAACTTGCGTTCACGGAACATAGTCGTGGTTAGTTAGAAACCGCTTCTGTGAGAATGCGGTTGCTTGATAAACCGCGTTCTTGCGATTAGATCCGATTTTTTTTTATTTTCTAATTATCTCCTATTTATCCCCTAATTGGTATATATATCCCATTTTAAATCCGTAAATTACCTAATTTACGTTTCTAGTAATGGGCTTAGGCCAAAGGGTCTTGAAATTTGGTTTGTAGGCCTAATTTAAGTGGGCAATACTCTTTGGTTACTATAGGGCCTTTAAATTAAGTTAATTGACCCATAATTTATTTTTAGATGCTTTAATAATCTTATTTAATTACTAATAATTCCAAAAAAATCAGAGTTGCTACAACTAAGAAGAGACCTAATAAGGGTTTTAGCTCGCAAAAGGGTAAGAAGCTTAAGAGAGAGAAGGGTTGGGTAGCTCCGATAGATTGATTACAAGGAAGGTGTAAGTTTTGTGGTAATTTTAATCATCAATCAGAGGTTTGTTGGTGAAAGTCGAAAGCGTGTCTTTGTTGTGGGAGTTTAGAACATAAGATAGTTAAATGCCCTATTCCGACCAAGAAGCGCCAAGAAGAGACTCAAGGTTTAGTGGAAGCCGAGCCTGCTAAAGAAGAAATTGTAGAAGGTACCCCTCATCCTTAACCTTGAGCTAACTCTTTCCCCATTATGTACATCTTAGATTCTTTTGCTCGCATTGTCACGCCCTGAGATATGTGTATAGCAGAAGAACCTCGGGATCGTGGATAGTCGACAATACGGCTCAAGCTAGCAATATAATCAGAGCGAAAATCATTCACACATAATATGAAGAGACACAATGTGATGTACTCAAAATTCCACTTTATTGAATAATAATCAAAGTTTTACAATAGTGACTATGACTTGACTCCTCGACACACTTGACTCAATAAAAAGGAAAATTACATAACATGACTCAATAAAGCAAAAATTACATGATATGACTCCAAACTAATGTAAGGACTTATGACACTCTAAGTCTTCTCTCGGGCCTTTAGTCATCACTCTCGGATCCCTCATCGTAATACTCAGAATCTGATCCACTAGAGTTTCCTAGAAAGATTGGAAAAGTAAGGTAATGAGCACACTTACCCAGTAGGTATCTTCATATCAACATGAAGGCATAATTTAAGTAATTAACAATTTAGCTCTAGAATACAAGATAAAAGACATGTAGTAAATCATACGATATAAAGCCAAGGTAACATCGCAAGTATCAAGACATAAAAGATATGCGTGCTCATGTAGAATGAGAGCATGATCGAGAAAGAATATAACGTGGCCTTTCATGCAATGAGAATGTACTTTCATAACCATATATGTTACGCACTAGAAAGTCAAGAATGTACTAGCAAACATGTAAATTCACAAGATAGCCTCGTGATTTTCACCCGTTTATAAAAAAAGTACTACCGGCGCAATGTGACGCCAGTGTTCATCATATCCCATAGTTTATAGCATGTTTTCGGCCATCCGCCAAGGGGGCTAGCGTCGAGCCCTTGGACACAGTCCGTGCCAATAACGTACAATTCAAACAATAGTTTTATGATAACAATATCAAGGTAAGAACAATAGTTTTATGATAACAATATCAAGCTACTTCCACGAGATATAAATAAAGTTTCGACCATTAACGTACAATTCAAACAATAGTTTTATGATAACAATATCAAGGTCAGAACGTACCAATTATAAAACATGAGATCAAGGATGATTTAATGACAAGATTATGCTACGGAAAGATTCCAGCAGCATAATGGCACATTCTTTAAATTTAATAATTCATTAGATAGCTTTTTGAACAAAGTGTTGGGATCTAGATAATCAATAGACCATCTAGGAACATAGGAACTTCAACCCTTGGGTCGAAACCCCGAGTTAAGAACACTTGAGATAGAAACGGTCATGCATGGGCCGTTTCTTGAAGAGACGGTCATGCAAGGACCGCTCATATGAAATGGCGGTTCGATCAGGACCGCTATTCAGACAGTCGACGCCAGAGAGAGGAAAGAGTCGACGCAGTGGAACTCTGGAAGATGGCGGTCATGGGAAGGCGGCTACTTGATAGTGACGGTCTCAGGATGGTCGCAACTAGCCAGGGCACAAAAAAACACCGATATGATATGTGCTTTCTAATCCATTGGGCTTTTGAGGGTACAACAAGCTCGGCGTCCTAGTGAGAATCCCAGGCTCACGGAGACTTATGGAGGCCTTGAAACATGATCCCCTAGTCCGGCAGAAGGAATATCCGTCGGAGAGGTTCACAAGTCCAAGAAAGTTTCCCTTTCATATGCAAAGTGTAACTAATAGCATCGTACTGGAATACGTGCTATGTACTTAAGAAAGACATGGAGATGAGATGGAATCGTATAGAAAACAGTGATCAATTCATCTATAAAACAAGTGCATAACCCATATAAAAATAGCTTTAGTACAAACTATATGATTTTTGGGCATGAAATTAATATACATGAAAATAAAGTTAAAACATGCTAGCATGAACCAAGACGTGGCAGAAATCATGAACAACATAAAATAACTTCTAACCTTGAAAGGGGGTACCAGTAATAACAGGGCTAAGGCATGATTTCTTATCAAGTATACTAGGGATTACATATACATATATATATACAGGTTACAGAACATAGTGGCGGTCCAGAGAGGGCCGCTTATTGGAAGTGGCGGTCTGTTGAGGGGCTGCCTTATAAAGTGGGTAGTCTCTACGAGACCATTTTCTGTCTATTTGCAAACAGAACCAGAAACCGAGCTGCAGGCCTAATCTAGGGCATATAAACTATGAAAACTCAAAAGAATAGAAGGTTAAAATATGCTAACCTATCTAGAATAGATAAGATGCATGAGTAGGCATGAATTAGGCTAAAATTATCATCTTTGATTAATGAAATGCAGGGATCATATGCTGTGAAAAACATGCATGCATAGTCATGATAAAACATAAAATACTACGTGTAGAAAGCATGACATCAGAAGAAAATAGAGGGCTTTTACTCCTGACTTAATGTTTGTGCCAATCATGAGATAACCTACCTCTGGGATGGGTTCTAAACTTTGAATTTCTTGTTGGAAGGACAAACTAGTTCCTGTACGTCCTGTGCTAAATCAGCAACTTCCTGTCCCTCTATCTCTTCATCCGCTTGACCTAATTCCCTGAGATTTGGAGGGAAGTAAGAAGACATAGAGGGGAACAAATAACCTTAAAGGATCAACCTGAAAATACCTCGTTTAGGGTTCCTAAATTCCAGGTCTTTGCTGGACAGATGCACTAGTTCCTATGCAATCTGCAGCGAAATCGCTTCTTCCCGGTGTCCTAACTCTTCAACGGTTGGATATCCTAAAGTGAGATTTTGAGGAGAGTTAGTCAACACTAACAGGAACAAAAAGTTCTAATGGATTGATAGGAAATAACACCGTCTTACTGTCGAACCACGCGAGCCAAAACTAAGGGTTCGCGCAGGTCGGACTTGGGACCTATTTATAGGGTTTGCCAGGGTTTAAGAAATTAGATCGAACTTAGAGTCCTAATTTAGGGTAGGATCGATCTCCAATAGTCATAGACATGTTTACATGTCTACACACTTCGATCCATGGGGATTAGGATGTCAAAGATTCAAGTTTTCCACGCTTCTACTACTCTCGCGTTCAGAAGGAGGTAGCGGTCATGGAGAGACCGCCCTCTTTAGGTGGCGGTCTCGCGATAGATCGCCATATGGGGTTTAATCCAAAAAAATTTGATTATTCTATTTATCTATTATTATCCCCTTAATTGGCCTATTTATCCAATTTAAATCCGTAAATAGCCCAAATTACGTTTGTAGAGTGTGAGTGTGGGCCTAAAGTCATAGAATTGGGTTTGTGGGTCTAACTTAAGTGGGCTAAACCCTTTGGTTAAATGTAGGGCCTTTAAATTAATTTACTTAACACATAATTCCTTAAATAGCCCTTTTAATCCCTTTAAATGCTAAATTAATGGTTTTTAATTCTTGAAAAATTCTAGAAAATTCCAGGGTGTTGCACCCACCCCCACTTAAAAGAATTTGGTCACCAAATTCATTGCATTGGTTTTATGGAGAGTATACTTACAATCGAATAGCTCTAGTAATCTCTTGTGCATAGCTTCCTCCGTCTCCCATGTTGCATCTTGGTCCGGTCCTTTACTCCATCAGATTTTTACCATGGGAATAGTCTTATTCCGAAGCTGACGTACCTATCGATCAATGATTTTGATTGGCGTTTGCTCGTATGTCAAATCATTTTGAATTTCCAGATTGTCATAAGTTATGACATTGAACGGGTCATAAACATACTTCTTGAGCATTGAAACATGGAACACATCATGGACTCCAGCTAATTGAGGGGGCAAGGCAATAATTCGATATGCCACCTCGCCAACCCTTTCATGGATTTCAAAAGGGCCGATAAATCTTAGAATGAGCTTGCCTTTGATGCCAAATCTTCGAATACCTCGACCTGGAGAGACCTTGAGAAACACATGGTCTCCCACTTGGAATTCCAGGTCGCACCTTCTATTATCAGCATATGATTTTTGCCTATCTTGAGCCATTTTGAGTCTCTCTCGAATAAGCTTTACCTTCTTAGTGGTATCCCTGATGATTTCGGGGTCGAGAAATTACTTTTCTCCAACTTCATTCCAGCATATAGGTGAGCGACAACTTCTTCCATATAAAGCCTCGAATGGTGCCATTTGTATACAAGCTTAATAGCTGTTGTTGTAGGCGAATTCCACTAGAGGCAAGTGGTCGTGCCAACTTCCACCGAAAGCAATAGCACAAGCCCTGAGCATATCTTCTATTACCTGGTTTGTTCTTTCTGTCTGACCATCAATTTGTAGATGGAAAGTAGTGCTAAAGTTGAGCCGGGTCCCTAATGAATATTGTAGACCCTTCTGTTGAGTATATCCAGGTGATTTTGATGATAACAAAACCCAAGACATGCGTTCTATCACGTGCCTTGTATTAGCAATCAAGTATGACTTTCATACACAATCAAGGTCTAATTTCATCATACATTATGCTTAAGTGTTCATACCCTTCCAAATGCCTAAATCCACCTTGGCTCCAAAACTGCCCAGGCTAAGCTCAACCCACTCATTTTGATTGGAACAGGATATGGTCATAAAATGATTCATTCACAGATTATGATTTATTGACTAACTCTATGAAAAATGCAGGATTGCCAGCCAGCGGTCGACCGGCGATCAGGGGCCAGTCGACCGATTTTCCCAGCGTTGAAAGCTTCATTTCCTGTAAAATTCCGGTCGACCGCCCCCTCCTGCCGGTCGACCGCCAGCTTCGAGGCAGCTATTTTTGACTTTATTTTCTACAATGTGGGAAACCCCTTTCCTTGGGTTTGTTTAATCCCAAAGTCACCAGACCTGCCATGATTTGTGGATCTGGTTCCTGGATTGTCTCTTGACCATCCAAGATCTATAAAAACATCACATTGGGGTCAAAAACCCTAATCACTCAAGGGAGATCAAAGAGGCTATCAAAGGGGAGAAAGAGTGCTGCCAATGTAGCTCCGTAAACAGTGTTTTGGAAAAGAACTTCTTCATCCATCTCCAAGTTTTCAAGATCATCTGCAAGCTATTCAAGTGAAGATCAAGCTGTGGAGGAAACTTCATCCAAGATCATCTTCATCCATTAAGGGGGAGCTTAAATCTAAGTTTTTCATTTTGTGTTTCTCCCTTATTTTTCATCAAGCTTCAAGTGTGTGATCTTGTACTTTTAAACACTTGTGTGTGTGTGGATCTACGTAGATCCGTGTGTGTGTGTGTGTGTGTGTGTGTGTGTGTGTGTGTGTGTGTGTGTGTGTGTGTGCTTCTTCTAGTTTTCACATATCTTTGTGATTCGGTGCTTGTGCACATTCGTGAGAGTTCCAACTTCTCACGTGTGTGTGTGTTTTGATCTTGTAATCCTTTACAAGATAGTGTGGAATCCTCACAGATCGAGAGTTGTGGACGTAGGTTTCCGTTGTTGCATCCGAACCACCTAAAAATCTCTGTCCATTGTGTGGTTTATTCCTTTTCTTCTATCCCCATTCTGTGCAGCACACATGTAGATTTATTTGGTTGTATTTTTCGTGTTAGATCTAGCATAATTTATCATTCTTATATTAGATCGTGGGTATATTAAAAGGTGGGTTCGGATCGGCAAGGCAAACCTTATCAGGAAGATAACATCTTGTGTGAGTTGAATCTTCAGATTTTTACCTCCGCCACCGTACTTAAGATTGGTTGAGTGTGATAGATTTTATTAGATCTAAGTGTTTACATATATATCTTAATTGTTCTTGCGACTATTTCTCACACTTGTTTCATTTGGTCAAGAATTTTGTAAAAGTTTGTAAACACCCAATTCACCCCCCTCTTGGGTGTCATTGATCGCAGGACTTCAATTGGTATCAGAGCTAAGTCTCTATTTCTTTCAGATCTAACGATCTAGAGTAAGATCTAGATCAATGGCAAACAAGGGTTTGATGCCTGAGGGTCATTCCATCCATCGTCCTCCATACTTCGATGGCTCAAATTACTCCTATTGGAAAAATAGAATGCATGTCTTTCTGAGAGCCCAAGAGTATGAGATCTAGAGGGTTGTGGACAAGGGTCCGTATAAACTCTCGGATGATGAAGAAAAATGGACACCCGAGGAAATTAAGAAATGCACTGTAAATTTTAATGTTATGAACATTATGCAATGTGCTATACATCTTAATGAGTTTTCTCGTGTATCCATGTGCAATTCATCAAAGGTGATGTGGGACAAATTGCGGCTTATCTATGAAGGTACCTCCGAGGTCAAGGAGACCAAGGCCAACCTACTCGTCAGAGACTATGAGCTATTCAAGATGAAACCTGAAGAATCTTTCTCTGAAATGTTCGCAAGGTTAAATGAGATTACCAATGGTCTCAAGAGTCTCGGAAAAGAATACACCAATTCTGAGCTCGTGAGGAAAGTGTTGAGATCTCTCCCATCCGCGTGGCACACCAAAGCTACTGTCATTGAAGATTCAAAGAATCTGTCCACACTCTCTCTAGACGAGCTCATAGGGTCGCTCATGGCCTATGAGATAAACATCAAAAGAACTGTTGAGGAGGAAACCAAGAAGAAGAAAACGGTGACACTGAGAGCCCACCAATCTGATGATGATTCCCAAGAAGAGGAATCCAGTGAAGGGAGCAATGAAGAAGAAGGCATTGCCATGCTGACCCGTCAAGTGAAGAAATTTTTGAGAAGAAAGAATAACTTCCAAGGAAACTTCAGAAAAGGGCAAAGAAAGCCTGTTCAAACCAAGGGCGAGCCAACCAAGCCCAACAACGTCATTTGCTACGAATGCAAGAAACATGGGCACATGAGAGGAGAGTGCCCAGATCTGAAGAGGAAATTCAAGAAGGACAAGTTTAAGAAGCCCAAAGCCATGGTCGCTACATGGAGCGACGAAGAGGACGAACCGTCTGACGAGGAGTTGCAAGAGCTAGTGGAGAGCTTGTGCCTCATGGCACACGAAGATGATTCAACTGAGGTAAATTCTAACCCTGATTTTATTTCAAATGAACAATGGGAGTCAGAATATAAAAAATTGTATACAAAATACAGAAAAATCAGATCTGAAAATTAAACTCTCAAACAAAAGATTGATGATTTGACACATGAGGATATTTATGTGAAGTTTGAGAAACTGGAACAAGAATGGTTCGAGTTAACTGAAGAAAAAGAAAGTTTATTACAAACAATCTTAGCCAGTGAGAAAAATCAAGAAGAAGTGATGTGCAAATTTTCTGAAATTGAAAAAGGTTTTGAAAAATTGAAAAATGAAGAAAAGAATCTGAAACTCACAAATTCAGAACTTGAAAAGAAGAACTTGAGGTTGGTTGAAGAAGTGGCTGAACTTCAGTCCACTCTATCTAGGTTTGTCAAAGGCAAACAAAACTTAGACAATTTATTGGGAGTCAATGTTAACTTCCAAAAGGAAGGATTGGGATACATTCCCCAAAATAAAAAATTCTTTGAGCATAAGATCACAACATCCCATGTGCATGAAAAAGAAAATGATTGTGCGTCATGTTCATACTCTAAGCCAATACATGTTCAACCAAAACTACGCCAATTTCCAAGAAGGTCTTCAAATGTCAATTACTTTCATTGTGGTCGTTTTGGACATGTTATTGCTCATTGTTGGTTTAGACAAAACACACCAAGAAATCATGCACTTTGGACCAAGAAAAGATATGCATATAATTGGACTAACTCTTACGGACCCAAACTAGTTTGGGTACCAAAAATAATTGGATGAGAATTTTTTTTCTTGCAGATATGTCTTGAAGCCAAAGGGAGCAAATGGTACTTGGATAGCGGCTGTTCAAGACATATGACAGGGGACAAGAAGGTGTTCTCTACAGTGCAAGACAAGGATGGAGGTTCAGTTGCCTTTGGAGGCAAAGACAAAGGTAAAATCATTGGGATCGGCAACATAGGTAAGAATTCTAAAATTCTCATTGAAGATGTGCTTTTGGTGAAAGGTCTAAATCACAATCTATTTATTGTGCGATAAGGGTTTTAAAATTATCTTTGATGAAACCCATTGTATTGTCATGAACAAGAACATAAATGAGATCAAATTTATTGGAAAAAGAAATAACAATGTCTATACTATTGATATTGATGATGTCTCTTGTGATGATTTGTGCTTGATAGCAAACAATCACGAAAATGCATGGTCATGGCACCGAAGATTAGGTCATGCTAGTTTTGGAGTAATCTCCAAGTTGTCTAGACATGACTTAGGGAATTGATTGCCAAAATTAAAGTTTGAAAGTGATAAAATCTGTGAAGCTTGCACAAAAGGCAAGCAAACGTGAATCTCCTTCAAAAATAAGAATATGGTTTCTACCTCTCGGCCTTTGGAATTGCTGCATCTTGACTTGTTTGGCCCAACTAGGACATCCAGCCTAGGAGGGAAATTCTATGGTTTTGTGATTGTTGACGATTACTCCAGATTTACATGGGTGTTATTTCTATCCAATAAAAATGATGCATTGATGGAGTTTCAACTGTTTTGCAGGAAAATCCAAAATGATAGAGGTTATCTTATCACTACCATCCAAAGTGATCACGGTGGTGAGTTTGAGAATCATGACTTTAGTAATTTTTGTGAAGAGCAGGGATACACGCACAATTTTTCATCACCAAGGACGCCTCAACAGAATGGAGTGGTGAAGAGGAAAAATAGAACCCTGATAGACATGGCACGGACCATGTTAAGTGAGAACTCTCTATCCAAATACTTTTGGGCCGAGGTGGTAAGTACATCATGCTACATCATCAACAGGGCAATGGTAAGGCCCATCTTGAAGAAAACTCCTTATGAGTTGTACAAGGGTAAGAAACCAAATATTTCTAATCTTAAACCCTTTGGATGCTCATGTTTCATCTTGAACAATGGTAAGTCTAACCTAGGTAAGTTTGATGAGAAAAGTGACAAAGGAATTTTCGTAGGTTATGCACTTAACTCTAAAGCTTATCGATTATTTAATAAACGAACTTTGGTTGTTGAAGAAAGTCCTCATGAAATTTTTGATGAATCTGAGTTAAGACTAACCAATCAATCTATTCCAATTGTGAATGCAGATGAAGATCCCAAACGTTCAAATGGTGTTAAGGCCAAGAATGAACCAACTGAAGGGATCCCCAGCAAGAGTGAAGAGGATGAAGATCCTTCAATTGAAACACTTCAAGAACAACAAGAACAACACCCCGACTTGCCTAGCTCTTCTACGTTCTTAAAGGATCACAAAGCTGAAAACATAATCGGTAATCCTCAAGATGGGGTAAGAACTAGGTCTTCACTAAGGCAAGTAGAAGAAGAGGATTTGATAGCCTTAATTTCACAAGAAGAGCCTAAGGATATTCATGAAGCTCTTCAAAATGAATCTTGGATTCAGGCTATGCATGAAGAGCTACACCAGTTCGAAAGGAACAAAGTGTGGACTCTCGTGCCGCGTCCTAAGAATCATCCCACAATTGGAACCCGTTGGGTTTTCAGAAACAAGTTAAATGATACGGGATTGGTTGTTAGTGATGCGGGACGAGACCACGGACACGACAAGCTCGCGATTATCCCTTAACGAGGGAAGCGTCGGACGTGCGCGGTTGAGAAACCGGCATTGAGCTAGGGTGGTCGGCTCTCTCTTTCATGTCCGGATCGGGTCACGGGACGGTAACGCTCTCTCTCGCAGCAGCGGTAATGAATAGATAAAGCGAGCTAGATATCCCTACACATGCTCTCTAGCAGCGGCATAAACAAATATATATGAAGTAAGCAAAATGCCAAGTAAGGGAGCGAATGCGATACCTCCACGCGCTCGACGTGGGGAAGGCGGACCCGGCCGAAACTCGTACTCCCGGGATAAATATTACACAATGATGACAGCAATGAAATATCACCCACTCCACGCAGGGAGGTAAGGGGCTACACAACTGGGCCTGGGAGGACCGAATTCGGGTTGACGGGCGGCTTCTCGTGTTGATTCGGCAACACCTGAACACGTGACGGTGGGGCCCACGTGCCGTCCGGAGGGGCCGTGTGGGACCCGGTGTCACCACTGTGGTGGGGACACTTGTGGAAGTGTTTCCTGGGCTGACGGCACGCTGGTTCGCTGGCTGGAGGCCAGGCGGCTCCGTTCGGCACCGGTCGGGATAACCGGCCACGGATCTGCAGCTTCTGGTTTTCAGCGCGCGTCCCGGCGAGAACGGGCGCTGCGATCAGCCCCGATGTCGGATCCACATGAGACTGATGCCGTTGGAAAGCTAACTTCAAATCCTTCAACCTAAGCCTAGAGATCTGGCCTGTATCTGCACGGCTCTGGGCTTTAATGAATTTACAACTTCCTGTTGTATAGTATCCGAACACTCAGATCTGCAGGGCTATTCTCTAAGAACTACCTTTGACTTCTATGAATACCTTAGATTCAGACTTCGACCGCTTTATGAACGTTGTGGGAAATTAAGCTAGGAAAACGGCAAAACTAGTTTGGACAGGTTTGGATATGGCTACGAATTGATAGGAGTTTTTCACTAACAGTGGGTCAGATCTGGAAGTGGGCTGAAAGCATTGTAGCTGAGATAGAACACGAATTGTGAAAAATGGATAGAGGGAGGATCAAAACTCAAGAAAAATAGTAGATGTAGGGGATGATGGACAGAACTCCCAGTAAAATTGGGAGGGTTTGAAAAGATCAAAAAGAGGGTTGGAGGTAAGAAACACACGGCTGTTGTCACTGTAGACAGAGACAAAACAGATCTGGGAGTGAAAGATGCACGAAAATGGAAAAATACTAAACGAGGGATTTAGGACCTAAATTTTTTGTGGATCATGGGGTGGAAGATAGGAACACACCATAAAAATGGCAGACTACGAAGAGGCCGTGGCTGGTAGCAGGAATTTCTGGAAGACACCTCTATCCAGAAGGACAGAATACCGAAGACGGTTTCGCGGCGGCTCGAAGGCGGCACGAACGGCGGCTGCGGCAGCACAGATGATCACCGGAGATAGAGGGGAAGGGATAGAAGATAGAAATCACTCTAGAACTGGAGGTTGGAGGAGAGAAACCAGAGGGAGAGAGGAGGGGCTCAAGAACACTCTTAATTTTCTAACAATTTTCTCTTCATTAATGCCAACAAATGGAAAATACAACCTTTTATATGCCTTACATCAAACCTAATCTACACCATTAGATCTAGGGGAGGGGATTGGATGGCTGGGATGAAGTGTGAATAACACACAAAAAAACCATAAAATATTAAGGGGAGGGGCGCCCCCTTGACCAAGAGGGGACAAGTTGGAAAGGGTAGGTAGCCTACCTTGGAAAATTTACCCCCTTTGTCTCTCATGTGGTCAATTGGCATTCAACCCTTCTAGATGGCCACCTAGGATGGTTGACCAGCCCCACATGGTCTAGGTGGACCAATGGGAAAGGGGTGAGGGCACCCCCTGGCTTGGGCCTACTGGAATTTTACATATAAACCCACTAAGACTTACAATTACGTACCCATATAACACAAGGGTATACATACAAATATGAAAGGACATAAATGCAAACAAAATGCGGACGGTCTTACCTCGATGTCCCCATCAATTCTCCCCGGGTGGGAGGAACTCGACCCCGTCGAGTAGGGGTATAGATGCTCGAATACTCCGGTGGATCCGTCACCGTGCCAAGTAACGCGGGTACGCTCCACTCCAAGTGACCAGCACTTGCTCATTCCATATATACTCGATATTCACAAACTGCCATGGGCTAGAGGTGGACACTCCGGGTGGGGCACTCTCAAAGGGAAGGAAGCAGCTCGAAGACTCACTAGGAATCACAGCTGAGTCCCTGTAGGTGACTGATCCGGGTATAGATGTAGAATCGATCCCATACTCATCGAAGGAGTCCAATCACCTCTTACTCATAAGAGAACGACAACGAGCTTACACAAGACACATGCAGACTCTCAAACTACACACAAACCATGCAAACAAACCACACAAGGAAAACACATGGACTCATCTATGACCCTAGACACACCTAATGTTAGTCCGACCCGTACATGGATGACGGCGGACCAGGACACCCGAACGTGTGCCATGCATGCATTTGACGTAACCGGAGGTTGACGTCATGGTGAACTCCTAGACACCCTACGATGCACCAATCATGGACATTGGGCTTGGATGTGGGAAGTTCGGGAGGTGCGGGTGGTTTGGATGGATCGGAGAAACCAAAGTTTTCATTACCCCCATATGAAAATTCGGACCTATGGCTATGTGGAGGTTGCTTGGCCCGAGTGGAAAAGGTGTAATAGTGAACTCCGCGGAGGAAGTGGAGTGAAGATGGGGGCTCGGGAGATTCACTAGTGAGGGGGTCAAAAGGGTCGAAGAAGGTATGACCCTGTGAGGTGGGTTCCAACATGACATGGTCCCAAGTTTGGAATTCATAATCACCGCCATACATTATGATCGGTGAGACGACGGACATTTGTAGAAAATAGGACTCCTCCCTTGGGCAAAAGGGAATGAAGTCAGACTCGGTCGGCATCGGGAGGAGTAGAAGAATCTCCGTGGTGACACACCCCACGGTGCACACTGAGGTAATGGATCCTAAGGCCGGATGGGTGAAGCTAAGACTAGCGGGTTGGTCAAAGCCTCGGGCCAAAAGATGCGTCAACTTCCATTGTGAATCTAATCCCATAATAAGGTCATCCAAAGTATCGACATGGTGACTAGATCGAAATGTGGTATGGAAGGAGTTGACCGGCACTAAAGGGAGGATGGGGTCCATGGATGGAAAGGGAGGTGGGACCAAGCCATCCTTGAGCCAACTAAAAAGCGGCTTGGCGATGTATAGCGTTTCTGTAAGAAACACAGGTGGCTCGGGGTGAGACGGCTCCAAGCATAATGGTTCCGAATGTGGAGTGGACCGCCGGGGTTGGGTGGCTGGACATGTGAGGGTGATCTTGCCGGGTAGGTAAGGTGGGTATAAGGTGCTAGTCCGCTTGCCCCAGTCAAGATTGGCTCTTCGTTCTCCTAACCACGTTTGTTCTAAAATGATGCATGAACCAGCAAGTGTGCCGATCCTACACCATGCGCCATCGGTGTAGAGAACAGAGCCGATCCTCTTATAGAACTCAACACAAGCAAAATCACCATCGCGGATAATCTCGCCTGTCTTGGAGAGAGACTCCACGATGTCAAGAGAAACCCAATTATCCGACTCCCTATCGGTGAAATGGAGTTCCGTTGTGGACCCGTTGGGTAGAGCGACTTTCATAGTGAGAGGGGTAAAACTAAGGGCTCGGTCCATGAGGACATTGACTTTGGCCACAAAGGTTGACCACTCGGATGTGTGGTCTTGGAGAACGGCCATGGGTAGCGGACATGGACATGCATACGCACGGTGACAAGACACTAGACCGACTATGCAAGTTTGGAATGCATGCACACTAAGGACCCTAGACGTAAACCAAGACTCGGTACGTGGCGGAGTTAACCGATCCGAAGATCACTCGCGCAAGTGTGCGACCTTCCCGATAGGCGTAGCCTAATGTTCGGACAACACCTTTTATATACCGATTAATGGTATGCAAATGCAACTCCTAAGACCGACTTAGACACTTAGACTTAAATGACACTCTTTTTTTTTCTTTTTGACACCCTAGACTCAAACTTGCTCTGATACCAAATTGATGCGGGACGGGACCACAGACACGACAAGCTCGCGATTGTCCCTTAACGAGGGAAGCATCGGACGTGCGCAGTTGAGAAACCGACAGTGAGCTAGGGTGGTCGGCTCTCTCTTTCGTGCCCGGATCGGGTCACGGGATGGTAACGCTCTCTCTCGCAGCAGCGGTAATGAATAGATAAAGCGAGCTAGATATCCCTACACATGCTCTCTAGCTGCGGCATAAACAAATATATATGAAGTAAGCAAAATGCCACGTAAGGGAGCGAATGCGATACCTCCACGCGCTCGGCGTGGGGAAGGCGGACCCGGCCGAAACTCGTACTCCCGGGATAAATATTACACAATGATGACAGTAATGAAATATCGCCCACTCCACGCAGAGAGGTAAGGGGCTACACAACTGGGCCCGGGAGGACCGAATTCGGGTTGACGGGCGACTTCTCGCGTTGATTCGGCAACACCGAACACGTGACGGTGGGGCCCACGTGCCGTCCGGAGGGGCCGTGTGGGACCCGGTGTCACCACTGTGGTGGGGACACTTGTGGAAGTGTTCCCTGGGCTGGCGGCACACTGGTTCGCCGGCCGGAGGTCAGGCGGCTCCGTTCGGCACCGGTCGGGATAACCGGCCACGGATCTGCAGCTTCTGGTTTTCAGCGCGTGTCCCGGTGAGAATGGGCACTGCGATCAGACCCGATGTCGGATCGACACGAGACTGGCACCGTTGGAAAGCTAACTTCAAATCCTGCAACCTAGGCCTAGATATCTGGCCTGGATCTGCACAGATCTGGGCTTTAATAAATTTACAACTTCCTATTGTACAATATCCGAACACTCAGATCTGCAGGGCTATTCTCTGAGAACTACCTTTGAATTCTATGAATACCTTAGATTCGGACTTCGACCACTTCATGAAAGTTATGGGAAATTGAGCTAGGAAAACGAAAAAACTAGTTTGGACAGGTTTGGATATTGCTACGAATTGATAGGAGTTTTTCACTAACAGTGGGTTGGATCTGGAAGTGGGCTGAAAGCACTGTAGCTGAGATAAAACACGAATTGTGAAAAATGGATAGAGGGTGGATCAAAAATCAAGAAAAATAGTAGATGTAGGGGATGATGGACAGAACTCCCAGTAAAATTGGGAGGGTTTGGAAAAATTAAAAAGAGTGTCGGAGGTGAGAAACACAGGGCTACTGTCACTGTAGACAGAGACAAAATAGATCTGGGAGTGAAAGATGTACGAAAATGGAAAAATACTAAACGAGGGATTTTGGACCTGAATTTTTTTGTGGATGATGGGGTGGAAGATAGGAACACACCATAAACATTTCAAATCACGAAGAGGCCGTGGCTGGTAGCAGGAATTTCGGGAAGACACCTCTGTCCAGCAGGATAGAATATCGAAGACGGTTTCGCAGCGGCTCGAAGGCGGCACGAACGGCGGCGGCGGCACAGATGATCTCCGGAGATAGAGGGGAGGGGATAGAAGATAGAAATCACTCTAGAACTGGAGGTTGGAGGAGAGAAACCAGAGGGAGAGAGGAGGGGCTCAAGAACACTCTTGATTTTCCAACAATTTTCTCTTCATTAATGCCAACAAATGGAAAATACAACCTTTTATATGCCTTACATCAAACCTAATCTACACCATTAGATCTAGGGGAGGGGATTGGATGGCTGGGATGAAGTGTAGCAACCCTGATAAAATATTAATAATAATAATAATTTTAAAATAAATCAAATAAATAGATAAATAAAACAAAATAAAATAACGCCTCGGATAAAGGCGCTATTCAAATTAGAAACGCCTCTGGATAAGGCGTTATTCAAGAAGTGACGCCCTGACCACACGGCGTCAAATTCTAAACGCCAAAAACGGTAAGGCAAAGTAACGCCCCTATCTTAGGCGTGTTTTAAAACAAGGAACGCCCTTACACAAGGCGCTTCTTAAGAAACGACCTGCACCAGGTCGTCAATTTAAGAATCGACGCCCTGACCTAGGTCGTTAATTACATTCCAGAACCGTTCGAACCCAGAACTTATCCAGAGTAATGGATAAGTATTAGAAAGAGTTAAAAGGTGGTAAGGACTCTATATTGGAAGCATTACTTCCACTAGAACTCTAACCCTAATAGGACCCCCAAAATCCTATAAATAGTCTTGATCGAACAAACCCTAAACCTATTTGATTCAAGCCTCTGCGACAGTAAGTGAAGAACAGAATTGTTCTTCTTATTCTTTTTTATTTCTGTTTCGAGTGTATGAAGAACTAACGTTCTTCATCTCCTTCTCTTCTTACAGGTCGAAGAGAGCACACGTAGTGAAGAACAAGGTAACGTTCTTCTACTATCTCCTCTGTTCCGATAAGTGAAGAAATTAATATATGTTTCTTCTTCTCTTCTTATAGGAACTGCAGCATCTTCTTCTAGTTAAAAATCCCTCACGTTCATCTTCGATCAAACTATCAAGGTAGGTTTTCTCAAGTCACTGTAGCCCAAATAAAATAACGCAAGATATATGTATAAGCATGGCATGCATACAGTTTTATTATGTTCTGCAATATTTTGAAAGAGACGCCCCTGTCAAGGGTGCTAATTTACAAGACACGACCATGCCCAGGTCGTCAATTTCATATTTGACGCCCTGTACACAGGCGTTAATTTCATGTAAATGTTAATCACCTATCTTAAGAACTGATTATCCATGAAATTACATGAAATCAATAATGGTTAACGGTTAAAAGTCAATAAACATGAAACATCAAATCTAATATACTGCATCTGAATTTCTGCTAATTTTCCTGTCATGACCATGTATCATGTCTCTTGAAATTTTATTCCTGAATTCCTTTAATTCACGACCTAGACTAGGTCGTTTGCCATATGTTAACGCCCCCGATCAGGGCGTGAATCTGAAAGGTAACGCCCCTTCCTAGGGCGTTTATCAGTTAAAATCTTGAAATTTATCTATTCTGAAAAATAGAATTGAATAGTAACGCCCCTGCCCAGGGCGCGTTTTTGATAATTCCTGAAAATTAATTATATTCTGTCAAATATGTAAATAAGAAGATGTCTTCTGGTGTAGTCGTCAAATCTTGAAGAAACGACCCTGACCAGGGCGCGTTTTAGATAAATTACTGAAATATTGAAAATTCTGCAAAATGGAAACATGTGTAAACGCCCTTCTGTTAGGCGTTATTTACTTGAGAGACGACTTAGCGTAAGTCGTTATTTTCTGTAAAAATGATTTTTATCCTGATTCTGTTAACCGATGGTTTCATATTATATAATATATATATCGGCACTATTCTCCACTCCGTGAGTATAGTCCCACTTTTCACGTTGTTTTATCGATCACACTCAACTCTCATTGACATACAAGCTCTCCATTGGACATTCCGTTCCTTTGGACTAGCGAGTTAGTCATAGAGACCTCCGTAAGACTCCTCGTAACCTTGGATTCCCTCAAGGCTGACTGAGCTGGTTGTACCCTAAAAACCCATTACACCATTGATGCCATGTCACTCTAAAGAAACATGGGATACCGGCCCTTATGATTATACAAAGAGTGTATCATAAGAAATTCTTAATGGGATGATGATATCATGCCATATCATGTCATTCTTGTAAACCTCAATTCTATGATAAGAATGAGGGTATCTTACCTTTGATATACTGTTCATGTGGACCTCAATTCTATATAAAGAATGTCCATATTGATTTTTCATGGTACCCAAGTTAAGGGATCCATATTCTACCTAGATTTTTATCGATATCGTGATTATACCGTTATTATCGCCATTCTATGTCCTTTGTCATATTTTGGACTCTATTCTATCAAAGTTGTCATACGTGTCTACAAACTTGATTATTGAAATTCTATGTTGGCTATAAACAAGAGTGGATGTCAAAACACATGATAAATGCCTGCGCATATAGGGCCCGATCTGGTCCTGGGAGGAGCACCCGAAAGTACTTGTGCCCATGAGAGTTAAAATGATAAGGTATCTGGCATTATACCGAGTACTTGACTTACTTGATTGGACATTCCACACACATTTTGTACTTGAAATCGTACTTGACTTGACATGAAATGCGTGGCCCGAAAAAGGATAATTTACTTGCTTGATACATGATAGCCAAAGTTCTTGACATGACTTGTTAAACGTACTTGCTGGAATATCTTGAATAAACTTGTTATCTTGTTGAAAGTTCATGATTAGTCCATCTTATTTCCTTCATATTACATTCTCTCTATCTTGTCGTTTTATGCGAGCATGCACAGCCTTATTGCATTCATGAAAATGTAATTACTTAAACCCCTTGCTAGTACTTGAGATATAATTTCCTACTGAGCGTTCGCTCATCCCGTTTGTCCCTTTTTACTTTTCAGGTAAGTCCGACGACGATGGAAGTCAATCGGATGGGAATGGTCAAGAGTGAAAGTGATAGAGCTGCTCAAGTGTCATCTAGTCTTTTCTATAGTTTCTTGAGTCAACTATGTACTTTTCTTTTTATTAAACAGAGTATTGGATTTGTAATAGTCTATTATAAAGGAATAAAGGATTGGGTTATCTTGCTATTTTGCGCATCTCTGTCTTTGTGTCGAATACACGACCACTCTGATTGACATGATTGATATAGACACGTCGCGCACCTTCGGGTATCTTCCGCGCTCGGGGCGTGACATGAAGTGTGAATAACACACAAAAAAACCATAAAATATTAAGGGGAGGGGCGCCCCCTTGACCAAGATGGGACAAGTTGGAAAGGGTAGGTAGCCTACCTTGGAAAATTTACCCCCTTTGTCTCCCATGTGGTCAATTGGCATTCAACCCTTCTAGATGGCCACCTAGGATGGTTGACCAGCCCCACATGGTCTAGGTGGACCAATGGGAAAGGGGTGAGGGCCCCCCCTGGCTTGGGCCTACTGGAATTTTACATATAAACCCACTAAAACTTACAATTGCGTACCCATATAACACATGGGTATACTAATTGCGTACCCATATAACACAAGGGTATACATACAAATATGAAAGGACATAAATGTAAATAAAATGCAGACGGTCTTGCCTCGATGTCCCCATCAATTCTCCCTGGGTGGGAGGAACTCGACCCCGTCGAGTAGGGGTATAGATGCTCGAATACTCCGGCGGATCCGTCACCGTGCCAAGTAACGCTGGTACGCTCCACTCCAAGTGACCAGCACCTGCTCATTCCATATATACTCGATATGCACAAACTGCCATGGGCTAGAGGTGGACACTCCGGGTGGGGCACTCTCAAAGGGAAGGAAGCAGCTCGAAGACTCACTAGGAATCACCGCTGAGTCCCTGTAGGTGACTGATCCGGATATAGATGTAGAACCGATCCCATACTCATCAAAGGAGTCCAATCACCTCTTACTCATAAGAGAACGACAACGAGCTTACACAAGACACATACAGACTCTCAAACTACACACAAACCATGCAAACAAACCACACAAGGAAAACACACGGACTCATCTATGACCCTAGACACACCTAATGTTAGTCTGACCCGTACATGGATGACGGCGGACCAGGACACCCGAACGTGTGCCATGCATGCATTTGACGTAACCGGAGGTTGACGTCATGGGGAACTCCTAGACACCTTACGATGCACCAATCATGGACATTGGGCTTGGATGTGGGAAGTTCGGGAGGTGCGGGGGGTTTGGATGGATCGGAGAAACCAAAGTTTTCATTACCCCCATATGAAAATTCGGACCTATGGCTATGTGGAGGTTGCTTGGCCCGAGTGGAAAAGGTGTAATAGTGAACTCCGCGGAGGAAGTGGAGTGAAGATGGGGGCTCGGGAGATTCACTAGTGAGGGTGTCAAAAGGGTCGAAGAAGGTATGACCCCATGAGGTGGGTTCCAACATGACATGGTCCCAAGTTTGGAATTCATAATCGCCGCCATACATTATGATCGGTGAGACGACGGACATGTGTAGAAAATAGGACTCCTCCCTTGGGCAAAAGGGAATGAAGTCGGACTCGGTCGGCATCGGGAGGAGTAGAAGAATCTCCGTGGTGATACACCCCATGGTGCACACGGAGGTAATGGATCCTAAGGCCGGATGGGTGAAGCTAAGATTAGCGGGTTGGTCAAAACCTTGGGCCAAAAGATACGTCAACTTCCATTGTGAATCTAATCCCATAATAAGGTCATCCAAAGTATCGACATGGTGACTAGATCGAAATGTGGTATGGAAGGAGTTGACCGGCACTAAAGGGAGGATGGGGTCCATGGATGGAAAGGGAGGTGGGACCAAGCCATCCTTGAGCCAACTAAAAAGCGGCTCGGCAATGTATAGCGTTCCCGTAAGAAACACGGGTGGCTCGGGGTGAGACGGCTCCAAGCATAATGGTTCCGAATGTGGAGTGGACCGCCGGGGTTGGGTGGCTGGACATGTGAGGGTGATCTTGCCGGGTAGGTAAGGTGGGTATAAGGTGCAAGTCCTCTTGCCCCAGTCAAGATTGGCTCTTCGTTCTCCTAACCACGTTTGTCCTAAAATGATGCATGAACCAGTAAGTGTGCCGATCCTACACCATGCGCCATCGGTGTAGAGAACAGAGCCGATCCTCTTATAGAACTCAACACAAGCAAAATCACCATCGCGGACAATCTCGCCTGTCTTGGAGAGAGACTCCACGATGTCAAGAGAAAACCAATTATCCGACTCCCTATCGGTGAAATGGAGTTCCGTTGTGGACCCGTTGGGTAGAGCGACTTTCATAGTGAGAGGGGTAAAACCAAGGGCTCGGTCCATGAGGACATTGACTTTGGCCACAAAGGTTGACCACTCGGATGTGTGGTCTTGGAGAACGGCCATGGGTAGCGGACATGGACATGCATACGCACGGTGACAAGACACTAGACCGACTATGCAAGTTTGGAATGCATGCACACTAAGGACCCTAGACGTAAACCAAGACTCGGTACGTGGCGGAGTTAACCGATCCGAAGATCACTCGCGCAAGTGTGCGGCCTTCCCGATAGGCGTAGCCTAATGTTCGGACAACACCTTTTATATACCGATTAATGGTATGTAAATGCAACTCCTAAGACCGACTTAGACACTTAGACTTAAATGACACTCTTTTTTTTTCTTTTTGACACCCTAGACTCAAACTTGCTCTGATACCAAATTGATGCGGGACGGGACCACAGACACGACAAGCTCGCGATTGTCCCTTAACGAGGGAAGCGTCGGACGTGCGCAGTTGAGAAACCGACAGTGAGCTAGGGTGGTCGGCTCTCTCTTTCGTGCCCGGATCGGGTCACGGGATGGTAACGCTCTCTCTCGCAGCAGCGGTAATGAATAGATAAAGCGAGCTAGATATCCCTACACATGCTCTCTAGCAGCGGCATAAACAAATATATATGAAGTAAGCAAAATGCCACGTAAGGGAGCGAATGCGATACCTCCACGCGCTCGGCGTGGGGAAGGCGGACCCGGCCGAAACTCGTACTCCCGAGATAAATATTACACAATGATGACAGCAATGAAATATCGCCCACTCCACGCAGGGAGGTAAGGGGCTACACAACTGGGCCCGGGAGGACCGAATTCGGGTTGACGGGCGACTTCTCGCGTTGATTCGGCAACACCCGAACACGTGACGGTGGGGCCCACGTGCCGTCCGGAGGGGCCGTGTGGGACCCGGTGTCACCACTGTGGTGGGGACACTTGTGGAAGTGTTCCCTGGGCTGGCGGCACGCTGGTTCGCCGGCCGGAGGCCAGGCGGCTCCGTTCGGCACCGGTCGGAATAACCGGCCACGGATCTGCAGCTTCTGGTTTTCAGCGCGCGTCCCGGCGAGAACGGGCGCTGCGATCAGACCCGATGTCGGATCGACACGAGACTGGCGCCGTTGGAAAGCTAACTTCAAATCCTTCAACATAGGCCTAGAGATCTGGCCTGGATCTACACGGATCTGAGCTTTAATAAATTTACAACTTCCTATTTTACAATATCTGAACACTCAGATCTGCAGGGCTATTCTCTGAGAACTGCCTTTGACTTCTATGAATACCTTAGATTCAGACTTTGACCACTTCATGAAAGTTATGGGAAATTGAGCTAGGAAAATGGAAAAACTGGTTTGGATAGGTTTGGATATGGCTACGAATTGATAGGAGTTTTTCACTAACAGTGGGTCGGATCTGGAAGTGGGCTGAAAGCACTGTAGTTGAGATAAAACATGAATTGTGAAAAATGGATAGAGGGCGGATCAAAAATCAAGAAAAATAGTAAATGTAGGGGATGATGGACAGAACTCCCAGTAAAATTGGGAGGATTTGGAAAAATTAAAAAGAGGGTCGGAGGTGAGAAACACAAGGCTACTGTCACTGTAGATAGAGACAAAATAGATCTGGGAGTGAAAGATGTACGAAAATGGAAAAATACTAAACGAGGGATTTTGGACCTGAATTTTTTTGTGGATGATGGGGTGGAAGATAGGAACACACCATAAACATATCAGACCATGAAAAGGCCGTGGCTGGTAGCAGAAATTTCAGGAAGACACCTCTGTCTAGCAGGACAGAATACCGAAGACGGTTTCGCAGCGGCTCGAAGGCGGCACGAACGGCGGCGGCGGCACAGATGATCACAGGAGATAGAGGGGAGGGGATAGAAGATTGAAATCACTCTATAACTGGAGGTTGGAGGAGAGAAACCAGAGGGAGAGAGGAGGGGCTCAAGAACACTATTGATTTTCCAACAATTTTCTCTTCATTAATGCCAACAAATGGAAAATACAACCTTTTATATGCCTTACATCAAACCTAATCTACACCATTAGATCTAGGGGAGGGGATTGGATGGCTGGGATGAAGTGTGAATAACACACAAAAAAACCATAAAATATTAAGGGGAGGGGTGCCCCCTTGACCAAGAGGGGACAGGTTGGAAAGGGTAGGTAGCCTACCTTGGAAAATTTACCCCCTTTGTCTCCCATGTGGTCAATTGGCATTCAACCCTTCTAGATGGCCACCTAGGATGGTTGACCAGCCCCACATGGTCTAAGTGGACCAATGGGAAAGGGGTGAGGGCCCCCCCTGGCTTGGGCCTACTGGAATTTTACATATAAACCCACTAAGACTTACAATTGCATACCCATATAACACAAGGGTATACATACAAATATGAAAGGACATAAATGCAAACAAAATACGGACGGTCTTGCCTCGATGTCCCCATCAGTTAGGAACAAGGCCCGGCTTGTGGCCAAAGGGTATAGCCAGGAGATGGGTATTGATTTTGATGAGTCTTTTGCACCAGTTGTTAGACTAGAAGCAGTCTGGATCTTACTGTCCTATGCTTGCTCTTTGACCTTCAAACTATTTCAAATGGATGTTAAATCTGCATTTCTTAACGGTTACATCAAGGAGGATGTTTTTGTAGAACAACCTCTAGGTTTTGAAGATTCAAAGCATGTGTACAAGTTGCAGAAGGCCTTGTACGGGTTAAAGCAAGCACGAAGGGCATGGTATGAAAGGCTCACTTCATTCCTTATAGAAAAATGTTTTAAAAGAGGTAAGGTTGACCAAACACTCTTCACAAGGAAATCAGGTAAAGACAAATTAGTAGTTCAAGTATATGTGGATGACATTATTTTTGGAGCAACTAACAATGTCTTATGTGAAGAATTTACAGAAATCATAAAAGGAGAATTTGAGATGAGCTTAATGGGTGAACTGAATTTCTTTCTTAGATTACATGTAAAGCAAACAACCGAGGGCATTTTCATCAATCAAGCAAAATATACACTGGAGCTGTTAAAGAAATTTGGGATGCCTGAAGCAAAACCTTTGTCAACTCCAATGGCCACAACCTCAAAGTTAGACAAAGATGAAAATGGTAAAATAGTAGATCTTACACTATTTCGAGGTATGATCGGATCACTACTGTATCTCACAGCATGCCACCCTGATATTCAATTCAGTGTATGTCTATGTGCCCGTTTTCAATCATGCCCTAAAGAATCTCATCTAATGTCTGTTAAACGCATCTTTAGATACTTAATTGGCACAATAGATTTTGGCTTGTGGTTTCCCATCGGTAGCTCATTTGATTTGATTGCTTACACCAATGCAGATTATGTCGGATGTATTGTAGATCGTAAAAGTACTAGTGGGTACTGTCATTTTCTTGGTGGATGCCTAGTCTCATGGGCCTCCAAGAAACAACATTCAGTAGCTCTCTCAACGGCCGAGGCTGAATATGTAGCCGCCAGAAGTTGTGGAGCCCAAGTGCTTTGGATCAAAAATCAATTGCTTGATTTGGATGTTGAAATGAAATGTGTGCCAATCTTGTGTGATAGTACCAGTGCAATCAGCTTGTCAAAAAATCATGTTCAACATTCTAGGACAAAACACATTAACATTCGACATCATTTTCTGAGAGATTATGTAGGAAAAGGGGTCTTTGAATTGAATTTCATTGACACACAAAATCAACTAGCTGATATTTTCACAAAACCCCTAAACCAAGATCAATTTAGCAAGATAAGAAGAGAACTTGGGATGTGCAAGGGTGAGAGCATACATACATAGGTCTGCACTTAGGATAAGAATTGCACTTGTAGAAAATCATATGCATCAAGGGTAGATTAACATGCATATTGTATGTATTTACTTTTAACACCTTGTGTGTGTTCATATATATTCCTGCATGCTTGAATGCATTTATACTTATAGACCTCCTTGAAAAATATTTCTAAGGCCAGATATTCCTTGGTTAAATAAATGTGGACCCAGTGATGCCGGACCTAAGGCACCTTCTGAGGGGGAGTTAGAGAACTTCCCTCAAATCTCCATATCTTCTCCTTCTATCCACTTCATGATGTTGATTCCAATCAGAAGGTCAGATGATGGTCCCCTTTCAAAAAAAAAAATACAAAAAATGGGATTTTTCGGGCTAGCAGTCAACCGCCGCTCCCGCACCGGTCGACCGGTGGCGGCAAACCGGCCCGGTCCGACCACATCTGAACCCTTCTTTAAGGGTTCCTAAAACCCCATTCTCTCCTTCTAACACTCCCATTCACTCTCACTCTTTGCCCCAACCCTAGAACACCCAAACTCCACCTCCCAAGCCCCTAAACCTCATCATTCCTCCACCCACACAAGATCCGGCGTGTTCGTTGTGGTCTCGAGACGAACTCCATTCGGCCGTTCGTGCATTTGTGGAGCTACTTCCTTGGCTCCAGGTTGTGGAGAAGGCTATTGCAAGCCCTTGGAGTGTCTTCTGGTCTACCTTCATCCCCCAGGGCGAGAGTCATCTTTTTAAGGGTTTCCACCGGGTTTGCTAGTTCGGGATGCCGCCTAGACGGAGCTCTCAGCGTTCTGCCCATGGGGAAGCTGGTGGTCAGAGGCGAGAGGCCCCGACTCCTCCACCTCAGCGAGCTCATGCACCACCACGAGCACCTTGCTTGCCTCCACGGCCTATTATCGACCCTCGACTGGTCGACTTTAATGAGGTGAATGAGCTTCTGCCTAGTTTATGTGTCCTGTTTGAGATTCAAGATGGTTGGATAGATTTTGTCACTATGTATACCAGATATGTCACGCCCCGAGCGCGGAAGATACCCGGAGATGCGCGGCGTGTCTATATCAATCATATCAATCAGAGTGGTCGTGTATTCGACGCAAAGACAGAGATGCGTAAAATAGCAAGATAACCCAATCCTTTATTTCATAATGGATAGACTATTACAAATCCAATACTCTGTTTAATAAAAAGGAAAAGAATACATATTTGACTCAAGAAACTATAGGAAAGACTTGACGACACTTGAGCAGCTCTATCACTTTCACTCTTGAACATTCCCATCCGATTGACTTCCATCGTCGTCGGACTTACCTGAAAAGTACAAAGGGACAAACGGAAACTGCGAACGCTCAGTAGGAAATTATATCTCAAGTACTAGCAAGGGGTTTAAGTAATTACATCTTTCATGAATGTAATAAAGCTATGCATGCTCGCATAAAACGACAAGATAGAGAGAATGTAATATCAAGAAATAAGATGAACTTAATCATGAACTTCCAACAAGATGACAAGTGTATTCAAGGTATTCAAGCAAGCACGTTTAACAAGTCATGTCAAGAACTTTGGCTATCATGTATCAAGCAAGTAAATTACCCTTTTTCGGGCCACGCATTTCATGTAAAGTCAAGTACGATTCAAGTACAAGATGTGTGTGGAATGTCCAATCAAGCAAGTCAAGTACTCGGTATAATGCCAGATACCTTATCATTTTAACTCCCATGGGCACAAGTACTTTCGGGTGCTCCTCCCAGGACCAGATCGGGCCCTATATGCACAGGCATTTATCATGTATTTTTGACATCCACTCTTGTTTATATAGCCAATATAGAGTTTCAATATTCAAGCTTGTAGACATGTATGACAACTTTGACAGAATAGAGTCCAAAAATATGACAAAGGACATAGATTGGCGATAATAACGGTAAAATCATGATACCAATAAAACTAGGTAGAATATGGTTCCCTTAACTTAGGTCCCATGACAAATCAATATGGACATTCTTTATATAGAATTGAGGTCCACATAAACATTAGATCAAGCAAGATACCCTCATTCTTATCATAGAATTGAGGTTTACAAGAACGACATGATATGGCATGATATCATCATCCCATTAAGAATTTCTTATGATATACTCTTTGTATAATCATAAGGGCCGGTATACCATGTTTCTTTAGATTGACATGGCAAGGATCGTGTAATGGGTTTTTAGGGTACAACCAGCTCAGTCGGCCTTGAGGGAATCCAAGGCTACGAGGAGTCTTACGGAGGTCTCTATGACTAACTCGCTAGTCCAAAGGAACGGAATGTCCAATGGAGAGCTTGTATGTCAATGAGAGTTGAGTGTGATCGATGAAACAACGTGAAACGTGGGACTATACTCACGGAGTGGAGAATAGTGCCGATATATATATTATATAACATATGAAATCATCGGTTAACAAAAACAGGGAAAAATCAGTTTTACAGTAAAATAACGACTTAGGTCAAGTCATTTCTCAAGTAATTAACGCCTAACAGAAGGGCGTTTACATATTTCTATTTTACAGAATTTTCAATAATTTTATTAATTCATGAAAAACACGCCCTAGTCAGGGGCGTTAGTCAGGTAAGTAACGCCTAACATAAGGGCGTTTACATATGTTCCGTTTTGCAGAATTTCATTATTTCAATAATTTATATAAAACGAGCCCTGGACAGGGGCGTTTCTTCAGAGTTGACGACTATATAAGCAGGCGTCTCATTATTTAAATATTTGACAGAATATAAATAATTTTCAGGATTTATTTAAAACACGCCCTGGAAAGGGGCGTTGCTGTTTAATTTTATTTTACAGGATATACATAGTTCAGGAATTTACAGAAAACGCGCCCTAGAAAGGGGCGTTTCTTTTCAATTTACGCCCTGTGATGGGGCGTTAACAGGTGTAAAACGACGTTGTCAAGATCGTGAATTCAAGGAATTTACAATATTTCAACAAATAAATTTCCAAGACAGGAGACATGATCATGACAAGAAAATTAGCAGGAATTTACAGGTAGAGTCATGCAAGATATTTAGAATCGATATTTCATATTTATTGAATTTTAAATAGGATCAATTATTGATTACATGCGATTATTCATGAAATTAACGCCTGTATACAAGACGTATACTTTTAATTAACGACCACTTTGATGGTCGTTTCTTTTAAAGTAGCGCCCTATTCAAGGGCGTTTCTTGAAAAATTTACAGAAAACGTATTAAAACTACATGCAAACTGTATAAATATATCATGCATGGTGCTTCTTATATTTATTTTTAGTTTGGGCTACGAGACTTGAGAAAATCCTACCTTAAAGGGTTGATTTGGAGATAACCGTGAAGGGTCTGTAAGAATTAAAGATGCAGCAGATGTTGGATGAAGATGATGAAGAACCTTGTTCTTCACGTTACAGAACCTGTAGAGGAAGAGAAAAAGAAAGAAGATGAAGATGTTAATAATCTTCACAGATGTAACCGAAGCTAGGACAAATAATGAAGAACATAACCTTGTTCTTTACTCAAGCACCAGATCCTTATCCTGCATTAAAGAAGAAGAATAATAATCAATATTCTTCATGCGGCTGTAAACAGAAGGGAAAAAGAAATAAGAAGAACGTATGTTCTTCACTTACCGTGTAGCAGTAGATCGATCAAATGGTTTAGGGTTGGATCGATCGGGTATATTTATAGGATTTTAGAGTCCTAACAAAGGTAGTGTTTGATTGAGGGTAATATATCCCTAATAGAGTCCTTACTCTAATAGACACTTACTAGATTAGGTTAATCTTTCCCTGGATAAGCTCTGGGTTCGAACGGGTCACGAACTGAATTAACGCCTTAGGTCAGGGCGTCGATTCTTTAATTAACGACCTAGTTCAGGTCGTTTCTTAAGAAACGCCATGTATAAGGGCGTTCCTTATTTTTAAAACACGCCTAATATATGGGCGTTTCTTTCACTTACCTATTTGGTCGCGTGAGAGTTGACGACCACATTCGTGGGCGTCCTTTCTTTAGTCACGCCGTATGTAGAGGTATTTCTTTTTAAATTAATGCCTTACTCAGAGGCGTTATCTTTAATTTATTTTATTTTATCTGTATTACTTCTGTAATATGTATGTTTTTTATTTTATTTCAATATTCATTTATCAGGGTTGCTACACCCTCCCCCACTTAAAAAGAATTTGGTCCCCAAATTCAATATATATAATTATACACGTGGAGAGTGTATATACCTCTTAGAATAACTCGGGAAATCGTTTCTTCATAGATTCCTCGGTCTCCCATGTCGCTTCGCGTTCGTGATTCTTATTCCATTGCACCTTGAGCATGGGAATAACCTTATTCCTTAGAGCTCGTATTTCTCGATCTAAGATCTTCATAGGCTTCTGTTCATAGGTGAGATCTTTCTGGATCACCAGATCTCTATGTTCAATAATATGAGATGGATCGTGCACATACTTCTTCAACATGGATATGTGAAATACATTATGTACCTCGGACAATTGAGGAGGCAATGCGATGCGATAAGCAACCTCGCCAACTCTTTCAAGTACCTCAAATGGTTCGATGAATCTTGGCGTAAGCTTGCCCTTAACACCAAATCTTCATATGCCACGTCCAGGCGATATCTTGAGAAATACATGATCTCCGATTTGGAATTCAAGATCTCTCCTTCTTGTATCAGCATAAGCTTTTTGTCTCGTCTGAGCAACTTGCAATCTTTCTCTGATTACTTGTATCTTCTCAGTTGTATCCCTTACCATGTCTGGACCTAGCAGTTGTTTTTCTCCAACTTCGTTCCAGCATATGGGTGATCTGCAACTCCTTCCGTATAAGGCTTCGAAAGGTGCCATTTGGATACTAGCTTGGTAGCTATTATTATATGTAAATTTCACTAGTGGTAAATGATCGTGCCAGCATCCTCCAAAGTCAATGATGCATGCTCTAAGCATATCCTCAACAACCTGGTTAGTTCTCTCGGTCTGACCATCCGTTTGTGGGTGGAAAGCAGTACTAAAGTTGAGCCTTGTTCCTAACGAATGTTGTAATCCCTTCCAAAAATAAGAAGTAAAACGGGGATCTCTGTCAGACACGATTGAGACAGGAATTCCATGTATCCTGACTATTTCCTTGATGTACAGTGCAGCTAGCACATCAATTGACCATCGGCTTTTTATTGGCAAGAAATGCGCCGATTTAGTTAATCGGTCAATGATAACCCAGATTCCATCATGTCCTCCTTTAGATTTAGACAAACCCATGATGAAGTCCATACCAATATCCTCCCACTTCCACTTAGGAATATCTAGAGGGTGTAGTTTTCCAGCAGGCTTTTGGTGTTCCGCCTTGACCTGTTGGCATGTAAGACAGCGTGATACATAGTCCGCTATTTCTCTTTTCATATTGGGCCACCAAAAGTTCCTCTTTACATCTTGGTACATTTTAGTTGATCCAGGATGAATAGTGTACCTTGATCGGTGAGCTTCATCTAAGATCTTCTTCTTTAATTCTGGACAATCAGGTATACAAGTTCTACCTTTGAATAATAATCTTCCATCAGAAGTTAGTTGAAAATCAGATTGTCCTTCTAATCTGCCCTTGATTTCCACTAATATAGGATCATCACCCTGAAGTGCTTGTATCTCATATAATAAATCTGACTGTATGCTTACATGAGATAATGTAACAAATTTGGATTCCGTGTCCAAGCTTATATTGAGCTCGGAGAATTGTTCAAGTAACCTCCATTCTTGTATCATACAATTGGCTATCATTGCTCTCGGCTTTCGACTAAGGGCATCAGCAACATAATTACCCTTTCCGGGATGGTATTGTATATTGAAGTCGAAGTCCTTGAGATATTCTAGCCAGCGTCTTTGTCTCATGTTTAGCTCCTTTTGTGAGAATAGATATTTGAGACTCTTGTGATCGGAGTAGACAGTGAACTGTACTCCATAGAGATAGTGTCTCCATATCTTTAGGGCAAATACTACCGCGGCCAGTTCTAAGTCATGGACGGGGTAATTCTCCTCATGCTTCTTCAGTTGACGTGAAGAGTATGCTATGACCTTTCCTTGTTGCATTAGGACACATCCGAGGCCAATGCCAGAAGCATCAGTGTAGACCTCGAATTTCTCTCCTTCTATTGGTAGAGCTAACACCGGAGCTGTAGTGAGATGATCCTTAAGAGTTTGGAAACTTCTTTCACATTCCTCACTCCATTCATATCGGATCTCCTTACGAGTTAACCTTGTAAGGGGCACGGCGATCTTAGAGAAATCTTGAATCGCCAATAATAGCCTGCAAGACCTAAGAAACTTCTGATCTCGCTTGCATTAGTGGGTCTTTCCCAGTTTCTTACAGCTTCAACCTTTGACGGATCTATAGATAAACCGTCCTTGGATATGACATGTCCGAGAAAAGCCACTTCTTCAAGCCAGAACTCGCATTTGCTGAGTTTAGCATATAATTGATTTGTCCTCAAGACTTGCAATGCAATCCTCAAATGCTCTTCATGTTCTTCCTTAGTCTTAGAATATATCAATATATCATCAATGAAGACTACTATGAATTGATCCAAGTAAGGCCTGAATATGCTATTCATTAACTGCATAAAGGCAGCAGGGGCATTTGTTAGTCCAAAAGGCATAACAACAAATTCGTAATGGCCATACCTGCTTCTGAATGCGGTCTTGTGAATGTCATCATCCTTGATTCTTAACTGATGATATCCCGACCTGAGATCAATCTTGGAAAAATATTTGGATCTTGAAATCTGATCAAATAATTCATCGATTCTCGGCAATGGATACTTGTTCTTGATAGTAAGATGATTCAACTGTCGATAGTCGATACACAATCTCATGGATCCATCCTTCTTCTTTACAAATAAGACTGGTGCTCCCCACGGGGAAGTACTTGGTCTAATAAACCCTTTTTGGATTAGTTCCATCAACTGCTCCTTCAACTCCTTGAGTTCAGCAGGGGACATTCTATATGGTGCCTTTGAAATAGGACCAGCACTAGGGACTAAGTCAATGGTGAAGGCCACTTCTCTTTGAGGGGGTAATCCCGGCAAATCTTCTGGAAATACGTCTGGGAATTCTCGCACTACCTGAACGTCTTCTATCTTGGTTTTCTTAGCTTCTTTAACAGTGACAAAAGCAAGGAAGGATACACATCCCTTCCTGACGAGCTTGCTTGCTCGAAGAGCCGAAATAAGAGGGGATTTGCTTCGACTCTTAGGACTAGTATAAGTCAGTTCTGGAAATTCTTTGAAAACGATCTTGCTATTACGGCAATCAACCGTTGCCTGGTACTTAGATAACCAATCTGCTCCTAGTATAACATCATATTCTTTTAGATCTAAACAGATAAGATCAATAGGAAAATTCTTTCCTCGAACCAATACCTCACAGTTTTGGTAATGATGCGTGATATCCGTCTCGTTTCCGAGAGGAGTAGACAACACTATTTTCATCCATTCTGGTTCTAGAGGTAACGGGTCAGCAAACTTCTTAGAAACAATAGAATGCGATGCACCCGTATCAAATAAGACATGTGCATATTTGGAACAAATTTTCAATGTACCTTCCACTAATCCGCCTTCTTCTTCAGGTTCGGTCTCCTGTATTGCATGAAGACGAGCATTCTTTGTCACCGGGCGTTTACCATCGCCGGCTTGGTCGTTCATTAATGGACACTCGGGAATCCGATGCTCACGGCTTCCACAACGAAGACAAGCTCCTAATTTCCTCCAGCATTCTTCCGTCTTGTGACCAGCCTTGTCACAATGCTTGCAGACTGTATTCGAAGGGGTAGTGGTGATAGAGAAAGGCTTGGTCTTCTTGAATTTCTGATCTTGAGAGGAAGAACCTCCATTATTGGGCCTCTTCTTAAAGTTGGGTTTGAAAGAACCCGAACCCGTGACTTGTTCCTTCTTGTCTTTTCCACGGATCCTATCAGATAGTTCCGTGGCATCTTCAAGTAATTGAGCTCGGCGCACTATTTCAGAATAAATTTGGATGTCCATAGGCGCCAATTGAGTAATATAGTGGGGCCTAAGCCCATTAAGAAATCTACGGGCTTTCATCTTCTCCGTGCTAATAAGATGCTTAGCATATCTAGATAACCTGGAGAACTGAGCTTCATAATCTGCTAATGATAAGGATCGTTGCTTTAATGCAGCGAATTCGGTAGCCTTCTTTTCTTGGACTCGCTCCGAGAAATATTTAGCATTGAAGTATTCCACGAATTCTTCCCATGTTACTTGAGTAGGATCGATGGTTGCTTCAATAGACTCCCACCAGCATCTAGCATCTTTCTCTAACTGGAATGTAGCTAATAGCACTTTGTCCTGGTCCGTGCATTGCATGACACGGAATATGCATTCGGTTTCCCGAACCCAATGCTCGGCATCGTCCGGATCGGTCGATCCCATAAACTTCGGGGGATTCATATTCTTAAAGGCTTGGTGTAAGCTTCCAGCTCGTGGAGCACCACCTTGTGCTACCTGTTGTAGCACTTGGGTCATCCCTTGAAGGGTACGCTGCTGTTGCGCCATTGAGCACGTTCGGCAGCCATTATCCTACAATTACAATAACTATATTAGTACGTGATCGTATTTAAAGACTCGTATACTATGTTAAATCTAACCCTTGGTTCTACCCAATCTCACTGGTTTAAAGGTTCAACTTATCCTTGGACTTGGGTTTTTCCTAGGAATTGAATACCTTAGGCTCTGATACCACAAAGACTGTCACGCCCCGAGCGCGGAAGATACCCGGAGATGCGCGACGTGTCTATATCAATCATATCAATCAGAGTGGTCGTGTATTCGACGCAAAGACAGAGATGCGCAAAATAGCAAGATAACCCAATCCTTTATTTCATAATGGATAGACTATTACAAATCCAATACTCTGTTTAATAAAAAGGAAAAGAATACATATTTGACTCAAGAAACTATAGGAAAGACTTGACGACACTTGAGCAGCTCTATCACTTTCACTCTTGAACATTCCCATCCGATTGACTTCCATCGTCGTCGGACTTACCTGAAAAGTACAAAGGGACAAACGGAATGAGCGAACGCTCAGTAGGAAATTATATCTCAAGTACTAGCAAGGGGTTTAAGTAATTACATCTTTCATGAATGCAATAAAGCTATGCATGCTCGCATAAAACGACAAGATAGAGAGAATGTAATATCAAGAAATAAGATGAACTTAATCATGAACTTCCAACAAGATGACAAGTGTATTCAAGGTATTCAAGCAAGCACGTTTAACAAGTCATGTCAAGAACTTTGGCTATCATGTATCAAGCAAGTAAATTACCCTTTTTCGGGCCACGCATTTCATGTAAAGTCAAGTACGATTCAAGTACAAGATGTGTGTGGAATGTCCAATCAAGCAAGTCAAGTACTCGGTATAATGCCAGATACCTTATCATTTTAACTCCCATGGGCACAAGTACTTTCGGGTGCTCCTCCCAGGACCAGATCGGGCCCTATATGCACAGACATTTATCATGTATTTTTGACATCCACTCTTGTTTATATAGCCAATATAGAGTTTCAATATTCAAGCTTGTAGACATGTATAGCAACTTTGACAGAATAGAGTCCAAAAATATGACAAAGGACATAGATTGGCGATAATAACGGTAAAATCACGATACCAATAAAACTAGGTAGAATATGGTTCCCTTAACTTAGGTCCCATGACAAATCAATATGGACATTCTTTATATAGAATTGAGGTCCATATAAACATTAGATCAAGCAAGATACCCTCATTCTTATCATAGAATTGAGGTTTACAAGAACGACATGATATGGCATGATATCATCATCCCATTAAGAATTTCTTATGATATACTCTTTGTATAATCATAAGGGCCGGTATACCATGTTTCTTTAGATTGACATGGCAAGGATCGTGTAATGGGTTTTTAGGGTACAACCAGCTCAGTCGGCCTTGAGGGAATCCAAGGCTACGAGGAGTCTTACGGAGGTCTCTATGACTAACTCGCTAGTCCAAAGGAACGGAATGTCCAATGGAGAGCTTGTATGTCAATGAGAGTTGAGTGTGATCGATGAAACAACGTGAAACGTGGGACTATACTCACGGAGTGGAGAATAGTGCCGATATATATATTATATAACATATGAAATCATCGGTTAACAAAAACAGGGAAAAATCAGTTTTATAGTAAAATAACGACTTAGGTCAAGTCATTTCTCAAGTAATTAACGCCTAACAGAAGGGCGTTTACATATTTCTATTTTACAGAATTTTCAATAATTTTATTAATTCATGAAAAACACACCCTAGTCAGGGGCGTTAGTCAGGTAAGTAACGCCTAACATAAGGGCGTTTACATATGTTCCGTTTTACAGAATTTCATTATTTCAATAATTTATATAAAACGCGCCCTAGACAGGGGCGTTTCTTCAGAGTTGACGACTATATAAGCAGGCGTCTCATTATTTAAATATTTGACAGAATATAAATAAGTTTCAGGATTTATTTAAAACACGCCCTGGAAAGGGGCGTTACTGTTTAATTTTATTTTACAGGATATACATAGTTCAGGAATTTACAGAAAACGCGCCCTAGAAAGGGGCGTTTCTTTTCAATTTACGCCCTGTGATGGGGCGTTAACAGGTGTAAAACGACGTTGTCAAGGTCGTGAATTCAAGGAATTTACAATATTTCAACAAATAAATTTTCAAGACAGGAGACATGATCATGACAAGAAAATTAGCAGGAATTTACAGGTAGAGTCATGCAAGATATTTAGAATCGATATTTCATATTTATTGAATTTTAAACAGGATCAATTATTGATTACATGCGATTGTTCATGAAATTAACGCCTGTATACAAGGCGTATACTTTTAATTAACGACCACTGTGATGGTCGTTTCTTTTAAAGTAGCGCCCTATTCAATGGCGTTTCTTGAAAAATTTACAGAAATCGTATTAAAACTACATGCAAACTGTATAAATATATCATGCATGGTGCTTCTTATATTTATTTTTAGTTTGGGCTACGAGACTTGAGAAAATCCTACCTTAAAGGGTTGATTTGGAGATAACCGTGAAGGGTCTGTAAGAATTAAAGATGCAGCAGATGTTGGATGAAGATGATGAAGAACCTTGTTCTTCACGTTACAGAACCTGTAGAGGAAGAGAAAAAGAAAGAAGATGAAGATGTTAATAATCTTCATAGATGTAACCGAAGCTAGGACAAATAATGAAGAACATAACCTTGTTCTTTACTCAAGCACCAGATCCTTATCCTGCATTAAAGAAGAATAATAATAATCAATATTCTTCATGCGGCTGTAAACAGAAGGGCAAAAGAAATAAGAAGAACGTATGTTCTTCACTTACCGTGTAGCAGTAGATCGATCAAATGGTTTAGGGTTGGATCGATCGGGTATATTTATAGGATTTTAGAGTCCTAACAAAGGTAGTGTTTGATTGAGGGTAATATATCCCTAATAGAGTCCTTACTCTAATAGACACTTACTAGATTAGGTTAATCTTTCCCAGGATAAGCTCTGGGTTCGAACGGGTCACGAACTGAATTAACGCCTTAGGTCAGGGCGTCGATTCTTTAATTAACGACCTAGTTCAGGTCGTTTCTTAAGAAACGCCATGTATAAGGGCGTTCCTTATTTTTAAAACACGCCTAATATATGGGCGTTTCTTTCACTTACCTATTTGGTCGCGTGAGAGTTGACGACCACATTCGTGGGCGTCCTTTCTTTAGTCACGCCGTATGTAGAGGCGTTTCTTTTTAAATTAACGCCTTACTCAGAGGCGTTATCTTTAATTTGTTTTATTTTGTCTGTATTACTTCTGTAATATGTATGTTTTTAATTTTATTTCAATATTCATTTACCAGGGTTGCTACAAGATACTATCCCCATCTAGTGCAGAAATTTTATGGCAATTTGATTGAGAGAAATGAAGAGCTATATACAGTTGTTCAAGGAGTTGAGTTACATATTATGCCCGATCTTTTTCGACGAGCCTTAGGAGTCTCGGCTTGGGGTGCTGACCGGACTTTTGGTCATGGTGAAGTTGAGGCTACTTTCCTTGGCATGACAAACTATGATTATGTGCGTGGTGTGAGTGATTTAATCACATTGAATGCAAATTATTTTCCACCACTACAAAGGATTTTGCACCACATGTTCACTTCACTCATCTATCCCAAGGTTGACAGTCGAAATGAAGTCACAGAGGTTCAGAGGTTTCTGTTTTACAATGTCATGAATGGGACTGCCATCAACATGGGTCGGCTCATGACAGATTTGATTGGGACTTGTCGTACCTATCTCCGGTGATCCTTGCCATATGCTTCACAGTTGACAGGTGTCTTCATATATGCTGGGATAAATTTGGCAAATGAGCATTTCATTTATGTTCGACAAGATGATATATATAACAAGCATAAGATCTTTACAGATTTTGGGTATTACTATGGTCCCGATGGGAAACTATGCCGTCATATACCAGTTTATGGGGAAGAAGTTGATAGTGAGGAAGAGCAGGAACAAGAGTAGCTGTAGGATCAAGGGGATGTTCCCCCACCAGTTCAGGCTGAGGAGTAGCCTCCTCCACCTTCACCTCACCATATGGATCCCAGGTGCCTCCTCCACCACAGTTCTATCATGGAGAGTCTTCTACTTAGGGGGCTGCACAGCACTCTTGGGTAGATTATGAGACTTTTGACAAGCAGTTTACTGGACTGGAAACTCGAGTGGATACTTTTGGGGAGCGACTTTCTACCTTTGGGGAACAGGTCGACACTATGGGTAATGTGATTGACACTATGTCAAGTCCCATAGATTCCTTCTCCACTATTCTGGATACTATCTCCACTCAGATGTCCACACTCTCCACACATATGACTAGCCTCACAGACAGCGTTGTTGATTCCAGCCAGGCCTTCCACATCATGAACATGACACTTCTTGGAATGCAGCGTCGTGATGTAGCTCGTGACCTCTCCATTGGCCGTATTTAGGATAGTCTTCAGATTCAAGATCATTCTCTTGATGACATCCGTCGCCGCCTTGGTTACCAGCCTCCTCCTCCAGAGGATCAGCCTCCTGCAGATGCACCATGAGGATTTTTCTTTTGCTTCCTCCCTCTAGAATGCTGTACTTCGGTCTTGTGTTACGTGGATCCCCCTTCGTCTATCCTATCCCCTTTTGATGATGCCAAAGGGGGAGAAGTAGTAGTGCATGTTCTATAATATTTCTATATTTCGGTATGTTCATGTGTTTGCATGCGTGATCATGTGAGGATCATAGTGTCTGTTCTACATTTGACATTGTGTCTGTTCTGCATTTGTTTAGTCACTTGTGTCTAGAATCGTGCATTCACTCTCGCATCAATGTACCTTGTAATGAATGATGAAATGAATGCAACTGGTGTTTGATCTCAAATGGTTGGCTCTTGTGTCTCATTTCTTTTCTAATTGGTAAATAAAGTGTTGAATGGTTTGCGTTAGCTGACTTGATGGGATGTGAGTAAAATGCCTTGATTTCGAACATTGATCTCAATTTTCAAACATTGCTTAAAGGCACGCCCATGTATTTAAATGCCCCTTCAGTTTTGTCATCATCAAAAAGGGGGAGATTATTGAGTATATCCAAGTGACTTTGATGATAACAAAACCCAGGACGTGCGTTCTATCACGTGCCTTGTATTAGCAATAAAGTATGACTTTCATACACAATCAAGGTCTAATTTCATCATGCATTATGCTTAAGTGTTCATACCCTTCCAAATGCCTAAATCCACCTTGGCTCCAGAACTGCCCAGGCTAAGCTCAACCCACTCATTTTGATTGGAACAGGATGTGGTCATAAAATGATTCGTTCACAGATTATGATTTATTGACTAACTCTATGAAAAATGCAGGATTTCCATCCAGCGGTCGATCGCCGGTCAGGGGCCGGTCAACCGATTTTCCCAGCATTGAAAACTTCATTTCCTGTAAAATTCTGGTCGACCGCCCCCTCCTGCCGGTCGACCGCCAGCTTCGAGGCAGCTATTTTTGACTTTGTTTTCTGCAACATGGGAAGCCCCTTTCCTTGGGTTTGTTTAATCCCAAAGTCACCAAACCTGCCATGATTTGTGGACCTGGTTCTTGGCTTATCTCTTGACCATCCAAGATCTATAAAAACATCACATTGGGGTCAAAAACCCTAATCACTCAAGGGAGATCAAAGAGGCTATCAAAGGGGAGAAAGAGTGCTGCCACTGTAGCTCCGTGAACAGTGTTTTGGGGAAGAACTTCTTCATCCATATCCAAGTTTTCAAGATCATCTGCAAGCTATTCAAGTGAAGATCAAGTTGTGGAGAAAACTTCATCCAAGATCATCTTCATCCATTAAGGGGGAGCTTAAATCTGAGTTTTTCATTTTATGTTTCTCCCTTGTTTTTCATCAAGCTTCAAGTGTCTGATCTTGTACTTTTAAACACTTGTGTGTGTGTGGATCTACGCAGATCCATGTGTGTGTGTGTGCTTCTACTAGTTTTCACATATCTTTGTGATTCGGTGCTTGTGCACCTTCGTGGGAGTTTCAACTTCTCACGTGTGTGTGTGTGTGTGTGTGTGTGTGTGTGTGTGTGTGTGTGTGTGTGTGTGTGTGTGTGTGTGTGTGTGTGTGTGTGTGTGTGTGTGTGTGTGTGTGTGTGTGTGTGTGTGTGTGTGTGTGTTTTGATCTTGTAATCCTTTACAAGATAGTGTGAAATTTTCACAGATCGTGAGGGGTGGACGTAGGTTGTCGTTGTTGCATCCGAACCACCTAAAAATCTCTGTCCATTGTGTGGTTTGTTCCTTTTCTTCTATCCCCATTCTGTGCAGCACACACGTAGATTTATTTGGTTGTATTGTTCGTGTTAGATCTAGCATAATTTATCATTCTCATATTAGATCTCGGGTATATTAAAAGGTGGGTTCGGATCGGCAAGACAAACCTTGTCAAGAAGATAACATCTTGTGTGAGTTGAATCTTCAGATTTTTACCTTCGCCACCGTACCTAAGATTGGTTCAGTGTGATAGATTTTTTTAGATCTAAGTGTTTACATATAGATCTTAATTATTCTTATGGCTATTTCTCACACTTGTTTCATTTGGCCACGAATTTTGTAAAAGTTTGTAAACACCCAATTCACCCCCCTCTTGGGTGTCATTGATCGCAGGACTTCACCTTCCAGAATTGTGATGTGAAACGAGGGTCTTGATCTGAAATAATAGTGACAGGGACACCGTGTAGCTTGACAATTTCCTTCATGTATAATGCTGCTAGAATATCCACAAACCATCGACTTTTGATTGGTAGAAAATATGCAGATTTAGTCAATCGGTCTATGATGACCCAAATACCATCATGTCCACCTCTTATTTTAGTTAGACCATGATGAAATCCATCCCTATACTTTCCTACTTCCACTCGAGAATTTCTAAGGGTTGTAGCTTCCCAGTGGGTTTTAGATGTTCCGCCTTAACTTGCTGACATTTGAGGCAGCGTGATACAAAATCCGCTACTTCTCTCTTCATGTTGGGCCACCAGAAATTCCTTTTCAAGTCTTAGTACATCTTGGTAGCACCAGGGTGTATGACATACCTTGATTTATGAGCTTCTTCCATGATCAATTTCTTTGTGTCGGCATGATCCGGCACGCAGATTTGATCTTTGAATAATAACCTCCCATCGGTTGAAATAGAGAATTCTGACCGTTGATCAATATTGGTTTTAACCTCCGTCAACATTGGATCATTCTCTTGCAACTTAACTAGGTCCTCAATTAATGTGGGTTGTGACCTAATATTAGCAATCATACACCATTCTTCTTCTTTGTCAACATCTAGATTCAATTGAGCAAAATCCTCGATAAGATAGGTCATACCTTTCCTGAGGCTTGCTAGAGTTGCTAGTGGCCTTCTATTGAGAGCCTCTGTTACATCATTTGCTTTACCTGGGTGATATTGGATAGAAAAGTCAAAGTCCTTGAGATACTCCAACCATCTTCGTTGCCTCATGTTTAACTCCTTCTGAGTAAAAAGATATTTTAGACTTTTGTGGTCCGAAAAGATAGTGAACTTCTCCCCATAAAGGTAGTGTTGTCAGATTTTCAAGGCGAAAATAATAGCAACCAACTCTAGATCATGCATGGGGTAGTTCTCTTCATGACACTTCAACTGTCTCGAAGAATAGCAAATCACCTTGTCATTTTGCATAAGAACACATCCAAGGCCAATGCCAGATGCATCGGTATAGACTTCAAATCCACCACCCTCGACAGGTAGTGCCAATATCGGGGCCATAGTGAGATGTTCCTTAAAAGCTAGAAACTCTCTTCACAATCCTTTGACCATCTAAAGGGGTTCTCCTTTCTTGTAAGTCTAGTTAAAGGGACGGCGATCTTCGAGAAATCCTTGATGCATCGCCCATAATAACCAGCCAGGCTAAGAAAACTTCTAACTTCCGATACGATTGTTGGCCGGCTCCAGCCCTTAACAGCTTCCACTTTAGAAGGATCAACAACAATACCTTCCTTTTGTTGACACCCGTTTTATGACCAATGAGTTGGGTCATTTTCTTATTCATCTTATATGATGCTCCGAGTTGTGCACCCTTGTTGAGTCATCTTGGTCATTTTGAGGTTTCATTCATGGATCATTTCCTCCTTGGTTGGGTTTGGTGCTTCATCCTCGTTAGCTAGACGTTGCTTGGCGGACTCTCCATTTCATTTGTCATCTTTTTGGTCTTTAACGCATCTCTCTTCGTGCGTTATGGTATCCTAACGCACCTATCATGGACCGTTACTTGATCCTAGAGTCCTGAGCTGACCGTTCTCTTGACATGCTTATCCTTTGCAATGTAACGGCCTTTATTTCATCCGTCACCTTATCCTAACGCATTAGCCCTGATCCGTTACGCCTTCCAGAGTCCTCTGTTTGAAAAATTCGCTCGTTGGTCTTATCTCTTAGGGGATAAGGTTGTGTAACGAACCTATCTTGGGGCGTTACTTCCTTGTGGCGGTCTATCGTGCAGCCGTTACATCCATCAGAAGTGTTCTAGCAGAACTGCTCTTCCTCTGCTACTCCGTGGCCGAACTAAGAGTTTGATCTGATGATTTCTCCTTCAAATCTGATCCTCAGAACCTTCTGTTTATTTCTATGGACTCTTAAGAGTATTATCTTCAAGAGTTTGCCAAGAAACGTCCTACTTTTCAACTGGATTATTCTCCAATTCGACCCAAGAGTTTGAGGGTCTATAAATAGAACCCTTGACTTCATGGCTTGGAGAGGAGATTTCTGGAGTTCACGACGAAGTGCTGCCGCATCCTAGAGCTAGAACCAACCAAAGAAGGCTGCATCCCACATCCATCGTCGTCCTATGTCCAGGGAGTATTAGGTTTAAGGGGCTAGTTCAGTCAAGTTCCAACTTTTAGTTGTTCTTCCCTCTTCCATCATCCATGGCATGTTCCCTCTCCTTCTCCCACATTTTTTCTCTTGCTTCATGCATCTAAATCCTCCTCCCATCTTTTAACACCCCAGAGGGGTTAAAAAAAACCAACCACCCCCGATATTCTCCCCTTACTTTTGCATGTTCTTCAATTCTTTTGATTTATAGTTACTACACTTGGCAAAGGCTAATCTAGGTGTTTTCTTTCTCTTCTACACTCTCTTGCAGGTTTTCTAAAGGTTAAGGCACGAGGCCCAAGCTTCCTGGCCGGCTGGGAAGGTTGGAGATCAAAGATTTCCCAATTCCTTTTCTACAGATCTCTGACGGATCAAGGGAGGAGCGTTACAGTATTCTGGCGCATCAGTCCTAGTCCGTTACACTTCACAGGGTAGCAGATTACAGTTCCTGATTTTCTCTCTCCTACGGGCGGGTGCTTCATCCACCTATTCTAAGGTACGTTACAAGTCCTTGGCTTGTTATTTAACTTAGTGGCAATCACGTTCGTCTTAGTTGGGCAATAGCTCTCTCTCTCTTTACATCTTTTCCTTTAATTGCTTGTTCCACCCCTAGCGGTGTGTTTTCTATTCCTCTTGCTCTACGCTCGGTGTGTGTTTTTATTTCTTCTTTAGTTTAGTTCCTTGATTGAGATTGCTTGCCCATGCTTAGAGGTCATGATGGTTGCATAGGTGTATGTTGTGCATGCTTATTGGTAGATTGATTGAATTCATATCTGCATAATTGATCACCTCATCTTGCAATAAAGGAATCATCACAATCACAAATAACAACCAACAGAATTTTCGGCAATCACGGTGGGACATCTAGTGCCAATCGTGCTTCTTGATCTCTATTAAACCTGCCATCCATTTGTTCCTTTCTTTGCTCGTGTTTCTCCCAGATTTTCCTTTTATTTCCTGTTGTTTATGGTTCCCTGGGTTATCTGGCGGTTGTCTCCTAGTGCGTCACATTATTGTAACGGTCCATTCCTGGACCGTCAGGCTTTCTGACGCGGGCGTATACGACCGTTACTTCAGTTACAGGTATGCATTCCGAGGTGCAATTTATTTCTGCAGTTTCTGCTGTGTTTTCCTGCTTGGGTGCTACTTGGTCTCCTCCTTAGTTGCTTCGTCTATTCATCTCATTTTGTTGCATGAGTGATTGTTAATTTCTAGCCTAGAATTTGCATGCACTCCGGTGCGTGTAGGTTCATGCATATCTTCATACATTAGATTGCATTCTCCTACCTTGGTGTGTGGACCTCTCGTCCCCATATTCCTTGGGACTGACCAGAAAATCACATTAGGGACCTCCATAAGTCCCAGTGAGCCGTGGATTCCCACACGGACATCGGGCCGGTTGTACCCCTTCCACCCCGTGTCTAGGATTGCATAAGTGAAGGAGTGATTACATTTAGAGTCAAACCAAGCCACATATCTTTCCCCTATTAGGAACCTATTGTTGAGAGCACATTCTAATCATGTCACTAAGGTTCCAAAGGAGAAAATCATAAGAAGCTTGTTGCATCATCTAAATAACTTCGTTGACCTTCACTGTTTTCATCTCTTTTTCACTTACATCTTTGTTAAAGTCATCTAAGTTTGGTCACTCATTGTGTGATTGTTGTGTGTTGTTGTTTGCATTTTGTTAAGGTCTTTCGTTGCATGTGGAGTTGCTTCCGATCTTTAGAAACTTCATCCCCTACGGGCAATTCCTTCTCCAAGTGCTACTTCAACCCGCTCTTCGAGTCCGCCATGGCCTCTTTCGATCTCCCCCATTCCCAAGAGGAGTCTCTTCCTCAAGGGCTTCTTGAGGATCCCTCTAGGGTCATCTCATTCCATCCCGGGGAGGGGCACGTCCCTCCTCCGTCCTCCATCCCTATGGAGGGTACCCAATCAACTCAGTTTCTTCTTACTCCTTCCGCGAATTCCATCCTCCAAATGATGGCCCAGTTGGATCCGGCCCAACTTCAAGCCGTCTATCAGGCCATGCAGGGGTCCAATACTTCACCTCCCATGATTTCTCATAGTCTATCCAACCCTTCCATTGCTCAGCCTAGGGCCGATAGGTCCGCCGTCCTGCCCATTCCCATTGACCTCACTCCGGTCCAACCTAGGACCCTCAGATTCTCTAATTTGGAGATGGGCCAGTCTTCTGGTTCGGCCCAGCAATTTTTGGATAAGGGAAAGACCATTGTCCCTCCTTCTCCATCACAGATCATCACATGTCCGGCCCATCAGTGCCGCAAGTCCTTGTCGGCCCGAATGATTTCATGCGCCCTCATCAAGGGGCAGCTCAAGTCCACACCAATATGGGTCTTCCTTCGGCCCAATATCCTTCTTATGGGCCACCTCCTTCATCTGTTTACCCCTCTGCTCCTCAAATTCCATCCTTCACTATCCCTACTCCATCCAGGGAGCAAGAATTACTCGATAAATGGGCCACAATGCAGCAATAACTTGATTTCCTCCAAAAGCGGGTTGGCCCATAATCCTTGGCGGACGTTCCAGCCCCCAGCTTCCAAAACATCCGATTCCCTCCGCAATCCGAGCTCCCCAATTACCGCAAGTATGACGGGAACGGTAATCCCTTTATTCATGTTAGGGACTTCTTATATGAATCGGCTCAGTTTCAGTATGATGATCGCCTTATGGCGTATCTATTCCGCCGATCGTTAGATGGGGTTGCATTGGAATGGTTCTACTCTTTGCCACTAGAAGACGCCGAGAGTTTCAAAATAGTGAAAGACAAGTTCATCCAACGGTTTCAAGACAGGGTCGGTCCAGAATATTCTTTCACAGACTTGGTGGCTGAGAAGATGAAGCCGGACGAGGAGTTTGCTACTTATGCTGGCAGATGGAGGCAGATGGCCGCCAGGGTGCCAGGCCACATTCCGGAGGAAGAGAAGGTCAAGCTACTCATCTCTAATGCTACTCTGACCTTCCGTAACATTCTTGCCATGAATGATATAGCAAATATGCACCAATTGTATAGCCGGGCGCGGTTCATTCAAACATAGTTCAAAGACTCCCCCATCCACTCTCTCTTTGAGAACCAAAAGCCAAAATACCACAAGAAACCTCAAGGGCCTGTCACCATGGGGGTCCAGACCAATGAGCAAGTACAAGCCGTTACCTTCCCTTTCCAAGCCGCTCCATTCTGCTTTCCACAAAACACCCGCACTCCCCAAAGTCCCGCTCAACAAAACTTTCAACCCACTCCACAAAATCCTCCGCCTACCTTCGCCACTCCACAAAATACCTTTGCCACTCCGCAACAACCTCCGCAGCCTCCGCAATATCACAACGTTCCCCCACCTAACGGCTATAACAATAACAATAACAATAACAATAACAATAACAAGCGCCCGGGACCCAAGAGAGTCTAGTATCCTCCTTTGCCCGAGTCCCTCACGGACATATTTTCGGCTCTCATGTCAGTTAGTGCGATCCAACTTCCTCCGGAACGGCTCATCTGAAACTCGACCGTTGATCAGACAAAGTACTATATGTTCCACAGGCAGCCAGGACATACAACTGAAGGGTGTTTTCAGTTCAGAGACTTGGTCTATGACCTCCATGAAGGACAGAGAATTGATTGGGCCGAAATGCATAAGGCCATTATTGAGATCAAAGAAAAGAGAAGGCAGCCGCTGAGGCAGCAAGTGCAGCAACAACAGGCACCGCAGCCGCAGCAGCAGCCGCAATAGCAAAGTAGCCGATTCAAGACTTGTGGATCCACCAGAACCCAATGCCAAACCATCCTCCTGCTCCGCAGCCTCAGCCGCCGGCACCGGCTCAAGTTAATGTGGTTCAACCCCCGGCTCACGACGCCGGGTGGTCCTTTGATGACGACGGCTCAGTACGCCATGTCTCGGCTCTCCACCATAACTACCGCACTCCTTCCACTCCCACCATCCTTACGCCCACACACCAAACCCTTCTTCCACCTGCTAAACCACTTGTTCTATCATCCAGTTCCACTCCACCACCCGTTTCTCGCCAATTGCTCACCCCCGCTACCATCACCACGCCTCCATCTAACCCACCGCTCATTACACCTCAGCTTACCCTCACACCCCCACTGCTGCTCGCACTCGCTGTCACCGTAACCACAACCAACCCATCATCACAACCCGTTACTTCCGCTCCCACTCCCATTATATCCACCACACCCTCCACTGCACCATTCATTCATCCCACCGGTCCTGTTAAGTCACTTATTTTGAGCCCATCCGAGGCCGCGACAGCCTATAATTTCACCCTACGGAGCGGGCGTATGTTTCATCACAGTTATTCTTCTACTTCAAATCCCCAGTCTTCCCAATCGGCTGCAGATCAGCAGGAAGAAGCCGAGCCATTACCAGGTACCTAATATGATTTGCTACATCACCTGGACAGGGTGCCCTCCAAGATATCTGTGCTGGAGCTTATTAAAAGATCTACCCTTCACCAAGATGCACTCAGGAATTTTCTTCAAAAGGTGATGGTTAGTGAAGATGTGGCAGCTTATAGTCTACCTACAGCTTTGGCAACAATCTCTAATGGACCAGCAATTACATTCTCAAAAACTGAGCTAGCACCTCCAGAAGCTTGGCAGAAGCCGCTTTGCATTTTGATTATTTTGAACAAAGTTAGTATTGATGTGGCGCTAGTTGATACAGGGGCATCCAATAATGTTTACCCACTCAGCACTCTCAGGGCCTGCAATCTGTCAGAAGAACTTCTACGGCCGACCCCCACAACTATAGCTGCATACGATAACTCACGAAGAGCATGTCACGGGATTGTTACTATTCAAGCTTAGCTTGGGCCTCTCACTATGCCCATTGAATTTTATGTGCTGGACATTGACCCTATGTTTAAGGCTATCTTGGGTCGTCCGTGGATCGATACTCTCAGTGCCGTGCCCTCCACCGCGCATCAATGTCTTAAGTTTTCTTTTCAAGGGAGGGTGGTTAAAGTAAAAAGCCTATCCACGGTCTAGTCTGTTAAAGCTATCTCAGAGAAGATCTTGCCTACGCTATGGCCCAGCAATTGGTCTGTTATCTCGGTATTAGATCTGGACTTTCCTTGGGCTTATGGACCTCGCAGGCCTGCCGCTACACATGTTGATATCAAAGCAAAACCCCAGATCTGAGATTCCAAGGGCTGGGATATTATTTTGAAATTGGGCTACCAACCGGGGAGAGGCCTCGGTGCATAATTATAAGGGCGAACTAAGCCCGTTCCCAAGGGAAGAAAAATGAGTAGACGGGGTCTTGGCTACCGAGAGTCTGCACTTTCAATGATGGAAGACTCAGGGCCACTTACTTGGGACTATCACCAACACTTTGTTAAGGGCCCTCTCCAGCCAGGGACACTTTAGCCACAGCCAGCACAGTCAAAGAAGGAGAATACAGCTTGCACAGTTGCCAGTCCGCCTCTGTTGCCAAAAGGGCCTGTTGATGATATGCCAGATTTCAGTCAGTCATTTGCCAGAATGTTCAGCGAGCCAGATGGTTATGGTCAAAAGAAGAATCAGGAGGTACGGCTTGTTCAGTGGAAGCCGAAGCCAGCATGCCATCCACAGGAAACAATGAGTTCTCCGATTATTGTTTCTTTTGATGTGTCCCCTGTGGTTCTGGAGTTTTGATGATGACAGATATTATGCCTCATTATGTTTACATCCTTGATGATATAATCCTGTTGCATTATGAGAAACTGTCAGAACAAGTTTAAGGATGACTCACAAGTCATTAAGTCAACCCAAGTCAAAGTCAAATCATGACAGGTAAGGTCAATGCTCAGATCAGGTAATGCTCTGTCTACTCTCAGATCTTTGATGATGTTTTAGCTGATATGCATAAACTGTTCTATGCATGCATTTAAGTCTGTACAGCACACACACACATTATCTTGCACACACACACACACATAGTCTGCACATCAAGTCAGTACAGCCCCTGGTCGCAAGACCAAGTCTGTACATCGTCTCCTGCATGCATTACTTCAAGTATGTATTTGCTTCATATCAAGTCTAGACATTGTGCATTCCTTCATATCAAGTCTAGACATTGCATGCCACAAGTCTGCACATCCTATTTGCAATAAGTCTGTACATTGTCTGTGCTTTCACGTGTCTGGTTGCATGAGTCATTGAAGTCTGTACTTCGCTTGGCGCTCACCAAGTCTATACATCGCTTGGCGTTCACCAAGTCTATACATCGCTTAAAGTCTGTACAGCCAATCCTTGAGATCAAGTCTATACACTGTATTGGTGGCAAGTCTATACATTGCCCTGTTTCAGGCACGCAGAGTCTGTACAGAGTTTGCACAAGTCTGCATCTTTCAAGTCTATACATCGTCTCTCTTAGTGTCTATGTACATTGTCCCCATGTTCACATGCTTCAAAGTCTATACATCGTGGGGCTTCGAGTCTTCAAAGTTTGTACATTCTTCAAGGGCCAAGTCTATACATTGTCTCGCTCACATCTTCAAAGGGTAAGTCTATACATTGGATATGGGTGTGCATCGTGAAGTCTATACATTGCTTGTGTAACTCAAGCCTTTACATCAAAGTCTATACATTGGCCAAGTCTACACATCGTTTGCCTGGCTTCTTATTCAAAGTCTATACATTCATGGCATATGTGCAACGTTTGTTCTGCAAGTCTATACATCGGCCTGGGGCTTGCCAAGTCTGTACATCGCCTAGGACTTGCTAAGTCTGTACATCGGTGAAGTCTATACATCCACCGCTGAACCTTCCAAGTCTATTCATCGGTGAAGTCTGTACATCCACCGCTGAACCTTCCAAGTCTATACATTGTCCTGTAGCTAGCAAGCCATTCATCAAGTCTATACATTCCTTCCCATCTTTACCTACGTTCTGAACTGAGCAAGTCTATACACTCCTTATCTTCACCTACGTTCAGTTCAGCAAGTCTGTACATTGGGCTATCACTTAAAGTCTATACATCACTGCATTGGCCAAGTCTATACATTAGCACTGTAGCATGCAGAACACCAAGTCCATACATTAGCACTGTAGCTTACACGAAGTAAAGTCTGTACATTGGGCTTTCACATAAAGTCTATACATCAGTTGGGTTGTGCATGCATTGTCTCGCAAAATCTATACATTGCACTGTAGCATGCATTTCCTCAAGTCTATACATTGCAACGTGTCTGTGCTTCAAGCTTCCCAAAGTCTATACATCGCTTGCATCGTTAAGTCTATATGTCGCTTGCATCATGAAGTCTATACATTGATTGCCTGCCCTGCACACACCAAGTCCATACATTGCATATGCTCATCAAAGTCTATACAGCATGTGTCTGCATCAGTTCATAAGTCTACACATTATAGCATGCTCGAACAAACAGAGACTGTACACACTTCTGCACTTAAAGTCTGAACATCCTTCAAGTTAAAGTCTGTACACTCGTTATTTCGAAGTCTATACATTCTATCCTTCACAATACGTCTGTACACCATGGTCTTGAGTTACCCAGCAAGTCTGTACATCCTTCTGATATATCTTCTTACGACTTCTTGACAGGTACATCCTTCGAGAAGTAAATGTTTGGGCACGTGATCCAGGGTTGGAACCTGGCACGTGATTCGAGGACAAGAGGGCACAAGCCCTACACACGCCCTAGCTGTGGCTGGTATAAATAAAGAGCTTCTTCCACATTAAGAAGACAGATCAAGCAAGAGTGATCGAAGGAGAGGCAGAGAGCAGAAAAAGGCAGAAGAAGAAAAAGGAGAGAGCAGCAGTAGAGAGGCTGAAAGCAGAAGAAGAAAAAGAAAAAGAGATCGAGAGTGAAGAAGAAGAAGAATAGTGTGAGCCTGATACTGAGAAGAAGAAGAGAGAGAGAGAGAGAGTTCATGGAGAAGAAGAAAGAAGCCTTCATTGAAGATTCGTCTGTCTGGCTTTGGATCAAATCCAAACCAGTTTTACTCCTGCGAGAGCTACTTTGTGTGTCTCATTTCCAACTTTACGTTGTTGTGTTTTTCCTTGTGTTTGTTTTTATTTTGTTCCTTCCATCTATTCACCTTGTTCTTCCGATTCCCTTGTTTGGGATCGGGGTTCCTCCTGTGGTCTCAGGAGAAGGGAGACTTGCTCTCCGGTTTGCTAGCAACTGGGTAGTCTCTAGTGGTTCCCTCTGGTGTGGAGGAAGAGAGGTCCGTGACCTCTAGTTTGCAAGTGACTGGGAGTCACTTGTGGGTTTCCCTCCGGGTTGGAGGAAGGGAGATTCGTCTCCTGTTCTGGTCTTGTGGGTTGCAAGTCCAGGTGGGTTCCCTCCTGGGTGGAGGAAGAGAGACCTCGGTCTCTGGTTACTAGTGACGGGTAGTCACTAGCGGTTGTCCCTCCGGTCTGGAGGAAGAGGGGCGGTTGTTCCCTTGGTCAAGCTGTCTGGCAGCACCTGTTGCAGACTGAGTCTGCGGTTCTAGCGTTAGCTAGTGGAAGCCTCACTCTGGTTTGGTGTGAGGGGTGGACGTAGTTCTGTGGACCGAACCACCTAAAAATTATCTGTGCCGTGGTTTGCCTTGTGCGTTTGCTCCTTGTCTTCTACCTCTTTCACAGGTTGTATGAACACTCTTGTTTCTATCTGCAGTGACCATGAGCATTACATATTTTGCTAAGTGTGTTTGGTTTCCACTGTTCTGTCTTCGGCATTAGTCTTCATCAGGTTCCACTAGTATAGTTAGCAGTTCATCTGGTCGATCAAATGTTTAATTGAGCTTTATAGTTCTTATTCCGCAATTGTATCTAGCAGCAGGCTTATTGTTTTTAATTTGGGCAATATTTTTGGAAGGGGATACATTCACCCCCCCTCTGTATCCATCGCACCGTCCCAACAATTGGTATCAGAGCAAGGTTGTCTGCATAGAAGGTCCAGCGACCTGCAAATTCGATCCTGCTGTCTTGGTGCTATCTAGCTTTTGGTGCATCATTATTCCTGTTGCATTTATCTGATCAGTTTTCATGGGTGATCCACCGATTTTCAACGGCTTTAATATTAATATGTTGTTTGTCAGTCTGCGCAAATATGTTGATGCTGTTAATCCTGATCTGTGGAAGTTAATTTCACACGGTCCTCACAGATTATCAAAGAAAGAGTCCAAATGGACTGACAGTCACAGATCAAGGTATGAAGAGAATCAAAGAGCTCTGAATCTAATGAAAGCAGCTACTGACAGGGCCTTACACTCTTGCTTCCATGACTGTAGGTCTGCTAAAGACATCCTGGATAAGCTGAAGCTGGCTCACAGGTTTAATGAAGACAGCTGCATGATGGCTAACAGAAGTAATCAAAGTGACAGCCAAAATGAAGAAGAGGATGATGATGAGGTAAATCCCTTCGAGAATTTTTCTTTAGATGATTGGGAGAATGCATATGCTGAGTTGCTTGAATCTCATGAACTTTAAGAAAACAATACAAGAACTTGAAAAAGAAAAGTGATCGGGGTAGTTCAAGTTCTCCATGTGAAAATTGTTCAAATATGAAGCAATCTCATGATGCCTATTTGTCTGATATCCATATGCATAAAAACCAGAATGAAAAATTGATGAAGGAACTTGAATGTGCTTGCTCTGAAATAAGTAGGCTAAAATCTGAAAATGACTCTCTTAAAAAATCTGTTAAAGAAAATGAAGAAAAATTTGGGAAATTTGAGAAAGAGAAGAATTTGTTTGCTGAAAAATTTAATGCCATAAAATCTATAAATATGGAATTGCAGAAAGATCTTGAAAAACAGCAAAAAGAATTGAAAGAATTTGAATGTGTTAGCGCTGAATTGGATGTTCTAAAATCTGAAAATGAATGTCTTAGGAAATAATGTGGAAAACTCCAGGCTCGAACAATATGTTCTGGTAAATCTGCTTGCAATGATTGTCAACTTCTTAAGGAAATAAATGAAAATCTTCACTCAAATTTAGAATGGCAGAAGGAGTTAATTGTTTCCCTAAAGGAAGAAAACAGAGAACTGTTAAACAAGATTTTGGAGTTTGAACAGATAGAGGAAGAGCTGAATAATAAAATGAGCTCAATGAAAATTGATAAAGGCTCTGTTGAAGAAATTGAAAATCTGAAATCAAAAAATGACAAATTAACCAAAGAGGTTGAAGGATTGAAGCAGTTGAACACTGCTATGTCAAAGAAACTTCTTCTCTTAGAAAAAGGAAAATCTGTTTACATTGAAGAATCTGAAAAATTGAGAAATCTGGAACAAGAAGTTGAGGAATATAAAATTACAAATAAGGTGCTAAGCGAATGTGTAAATTGCAATGAACAAGAGATTGCCAGTTATGAAATACACATCATTTCTCTGGAAAATGAAATTGAGGATTTGAATAATTCTTTGTCAAAATTTGTGGACGGAAAAGATAATCTGGATAAGATTCTAGGAACAAAGGTTAATTTTCAGAAGGAAGGGTTGGGCTATAACCCTTCAAACAAGAAGAGTTTTAAAAATAAAGTTCAAACTTCCTTTGTTTCCAGCTCAACTTCTCACAGCCCTCAGAACCTTTCTGGTTATCAGTCAACTGCTCAAAAGAAAACAACAGAAAAACAAAAAGAAAAGATTCAACATGTTCCTCTCCCCACTTTACATGTTTCACCCACACACTCACATGCATCTAAAGAGAAAATGATTTGTTATTACTGTCACAAGATTGGCCATCTGATGCATGAATGTAGATTAATGGAACTAGATGATTTGAATGCCAGGAAAATGCATGCCAGGGACCCTCATGTCAAGAAATTTCCTGTCACTAAGAAAAAGAGCATCTCATGTACCAACTGTGGTAAGGTAGGACACAGTGCTGCACAATGTTGGTTTGCAAGTGGTAAGAAAAGATCATGTTCGTATCATACAAAATTCTCTGCAAACGAACATGGTTTTAATAAAAACAAATTTGTTCCTGTAAACCAGCACATCACTTGCTATAACTGTAACAAATCTGGTCACAAAGCCACTGAATGCTGGTCAGGCTCTTTCAGAAGAAATCAAATTAGCTGCTCTCAATATGGAAAGCATGGTCATGCAGTCAAGGACTGTTGGCATCTTCAAGATAGGAGGGCAAATTTCAAATATGGTAGACATCCTTCTAAGGAAAACATGTTTGGTAAGATTAACAGGAACAACTTCCATAATAAAAATAGAAACCAGTATGCACCTGCACAAAAATTCCATGCTGATAATTGTGTGCATAACAAGAAATCAAAGCATGTTGTTTCCTGTTATTATTGTGGGCAGTTTGGGCACTCCATGAGTGACTGTCGCTTAATGAAATCTGATGACTTACATGCCCAAAGATTGTGGAAAGCACATATCAGAGGTGTTACTAACAATGTAGGACCCAAGAAGTCTTGGGTACCTAGAAACATAAAATGAGATCTGTGCTTTGTAGGTATGCCTTGGGGATGAGGAATAAAAGAGGGTCAAATAAACCAAGGCATCCAAAGTTTGGTAAAACCCCAACTCTGCTGTTTAAATGCTTGTACACCTGAATTTTCTTTTAGCTGAACATCATGCTTAATATGTCAATTAAGATCTCATGCATACATGTCCATAACTGCATCTGCCATTTGCATTCTTTTCTGATCATGCACTTGCTAGGTGATCTGTGCATACATGAGATTAAAAGGTTGTCTGCATTTGATGCATACATATGCCAATTGCAGTTGGTTGATATTTGTTAAATTACAATCTGAAAAATCTGAAAAGTTGAATTGAATAAATCTATTGCTTGGACGATCTCTCATGCTTAAAAATGTTCACCTACACATTTGACATACACATGCATTCACAATTGCATATAAGTGGCATATTGTTAGCTTAAGATGCATATAGAACTGCATCTGCATTGGATTGTCATGCATGACTCTTGGTATATAAATAGTGAGTTACTAAAGGGTAGATGAATTCTGTCTGGAAGTGCTTGCTATGTGTAAGGTGGTCTTTAGACCAAGTCCTCCGCCTGGTATCATAGGTCAGTGTTGCACAAAGAGCAGTCTAAATGTTCATGTGATCATTGCATATATTACATGCTGTCAGCTCACTGCACTTACACTTACTGGTTAGAAGTGTCGACATCTTGAGTGCTAGCTCATGCATACATTTAGGGGGAGCATTATTCATACTCTTGAAATCACATCTGACCCATGCATTGCAACACCTTTCAGCTCCCTGCTTCAACTGTTATCAGCCATTTTCACTCATTCTATCTATTGGTATCTGTTGAATTGGATGTTCCTTAAAATGATTCAGCCTTCCTTGAAAATTCAGAAAGACTTCTCTGTGCATATCCTGATCATAAATATGAAAACAACTTAAAGAGGAATCTTCTATTATATAGGACTATGAATGTCTGATACTTTCATCCGGTTGAAGTTTCATGTATGTCTTGTGTTTGCTTATGAACATATCTTGAAAATATCTGAGTTAGTCTTAATAAACTTTAACCAACATTTTCATGTTGTGTTTGTTAAACTCTTCTGAATTCTGAAAATTCTGAAATCATAATATTCCTTGATTGATATGTATGAAATTAGTATTGATTTTTAAACATCTGAGAATATGGATCATGTCTAAGGGTAAATCCTGTCAGAGCAATGACTTTGGTCACTGAGAAACCATGTCCAAAGGACTGTGTCATGAGGTGCCATAGTTAACTCTGCTTAAGAATGATTGATAATCTGGCAGAGCAATGGCATGCACACTGAGAAATACATCTCACTCATCAAAGAAATGATTTGTAGTGTGTCATAAAGTGTAAATGCAATCTCTGTTCCTATGAAGCATGACAGTTAGTCCTTTCAAGTGCTTAGGGATACTAGCGTCTAAACAACGTGTATCCTCTAGTTACAAGGGTGTACTAAAACTCAAGTGCTCATGAAGAATGTTATGAAAATTGCTGCTAATCTAGTTTATCATTTGCAAAAGTGTGCAAAAGAAATATTCTATTGGAACCCTTGACAGAAACAAATATTTTCTTATGTGTTTAACTTCATTACTATTGATTGCATCTCTTAAAGGAATCTTTGAAATTGAGTGAGTAAGAAAGAAGAAGATTAAACAAGACGTTCAATATGAAAACAAGGTTCACTTTTATTAAAACTGATTTCAGATATGAGTACAGAAAGCTTATGAACAAGCCTTGCATACATCATATGCTGATCTGACTTGTCAATGAAGATCATTCATAAATCTCTATAATAGAAGAGTCTGAAATACCTGTTTAATCAGATTTATGAAATTGATATCCCATTGAAAACCTTTCTCATTCATTCTGAGTGCTTTCTTTCTCACAATGGACTCCATTACTTCAGACCTGACTGTTGACTTCTTTATGTCCTGAGCTTCATTCCAATCACTGTCCATCTAAGGGGGAGAATTCTTGCATGTCCCTATGGTTCAATGTTCATTCAAGAGAGTATCTTGTCAGGGGGAGTTTTTTGATGACTGTAACTCACAGCATTGCATAATAGCTCCTTCAACAGTCAATGACCATTCCATTCTTTTTGATGTTGTCAAAGGGGGAGAACTTTTGTGAGTCATCATTTGCATCAATCAACACTTGCATCACATGGTGTTTTACATGCTCACTTCTGACTGAGCTATTCTATGGTGCATGTTCATGTACTCTGTCATATCTGTGGTGCATGTTATATGGTATTTCATAATCATCATGATGAATCTATTGCAATGACTCATGATGAATCTATTGCAATGACTCATAATATTGCCATCATCAAAAAGGGGGAGATTGATGTGTCCCCTGTGGTTCTGGAGTTTTGATGATGACAGATATTATGCCTCATTATGTTTACATCCTTGATGATATAATCCTGTTGCATTATGAGAAACTGTCAGAACAAGTTTAAGGATGACTCACAAGTCATGAAGTCAACCCAAGTCAAAGTCAAATCATGACAGGTAACGTCAATGCTCAGATCAGGTAATGCTCTATCTACTCTCAGATCTTTGATGATGTTTTAGCTGATATGCATAAACTGTTCTGTGCATGCATTTAAGTCTGTACAGCACACACACACATTGTCTTGCACACACACACACACACACAGTCTGCACATCAAGTCAGTACAGCCCCTGGTCGCAAGACCAAGTCTGTACATCATCTCCTACGTGCATTACTTCAAGTATGTACAGCCAGTGCATTGCTTCATATCAAGTCTAGACATTGTGCATTCCTTCATATCAAGTCTAGACATTGCATGCCACAAGTCTGCACATCCTGTTTGCACTAAGTCTGTACATTGTCTGTGCTTTCACGTGTCTGGTTGCATGAGTCATTGAAGTCTGTACATCGCTTGGCGCTCACCAAGTCTATACATCGCTTGGCGTTCACCAAGTCTATACATCGCTTAAAGTCTGTACAGCCAGTCCTTGAGATCAAGTCTATACACTGCATTGGTGGCGAGTCTGTACATTGCCCTGTTTCAGGCACACAGAGTCTGTACAGAGTTTGCACAAGTCTGCATCTTTCAAGTCTATACATCGTCTCTCTTAGTGTCTATGTACATTGTCCCCATGTTCACATGCTTCAAAGTCTATACATCGTGGGGCTTCGAGTCTTCAAAGTCTGTACATTCTTCAAGGGCCAAGTCTATACATTATCTCACTCACATCTTCAAGGGGTAAGTCTATACATTGGATATGGGTGTGCATCGTGAAGTCTATACATTGCTTGTGTAACTCAAGCCTTTACATCAAAGTCTATACATTGGCCAAGTCTACACATCGTTTGCCTGGCTTCTTATTCAAAGTCTATACATTCATGGCATATGTGCAACGTTTGTTCTGCAAGTCTATACATCGGCCTGGGGCTTGCCAAGTCTGTACATCGCCTGGGGCTTGCTAAGTCTGTACATCGGTGAAGTCTATACATCCACCGCTGAACCTTCCAAGTCTATTCATCGGTGAAGTCTGTACATCCACCGCTGAACCTTCCAAGTCTATACATTGTCCTGTAGCTAGCAAGCCATTCATCAAGTCTATACATTCCTTCCCATCTTTACCTACGTTCTGAACTGAGCAAGTCTATACACTCCTTATCTTCACCTATGTTCAGTTCAGCAAGTCTGTACATTGGCCTATCACTTAAAGTCTATACATCGCTGCATTGGCCAAGTCTATACATTAGCACTGTAGCATGCAGAACACCAAGTCCATACATTAGCACTGTAGCTTGCACGAAGTAAAGTCTGTACATTGGGCTTTTACATAAAGTCTATACATTGGTTGGGTTGTGCATGCATTGTCTCGCAAAGTCTATACATTGCACTGTAGCATGCATTTCCTCAAGCCTATACATTGCAACGTGTCTGTGCTTCAAGCTTCCCAAAGTCTATACATCGCTTGCATCGTTAAGTCTATATGTCGCTTGCATCATGAAGTCTATACATTGATTGCCTGCCCTACACACACCAAGTCCATACATTGCATATGCTCATCAAAGTCTATACAGCATGTGTCTGCATCAGTTCATAAGTCTACACATTGTAGCATGCTCGAACAAACAGAGACTGTACACACTTCAGCACTTAAAGTCTGAACATCCTTCAAGTTAAAGTCTGTACACTCGTTATTTCTATGTCTATACATTCTATCCTTCACACTAAGTCTGTACACCGTGGTCTTGAGTTACCCAGCAAGTATGTACATCCTTCTGATATATCTTCTTACGACTGCTTGACAGGTACATCCTTCGAGAAGTAAATGTTTGGGCACGTGATCCAGGGTTGGAACCTGGCATGTGATTCGAGGACAAGAGGGCACAAGCCCTACACACGCCCTAGCTGTGGCTGGTATAAATAAAGAGCTTCTTCCACATTAAGAAGACAGATCAAGCAAGAGTGATCGAAGGAGAGGCAGAGAGCAGAAAAAGGCAGAAGAAGAAAAAGGAGAGAGCAGCAGTAGAGAGGCTGAAAGCAGAAGAAGAAAAAGAAAAAGAGATCGAGAGTGAAGAAGAAGAAGAATAGTGTGAGCCTGATACTGAGAAGAAGAAGAGAGAGAGAGAGAGAGAGTTCATGGAGAAGAAGAAAGAAGCCTTCATTGAAGATTCGTCTGTCTGGCTTTGGATCAAATCCAAACCAGTTTTGCTCCTGCGAGAGCTACTTTGTGTGTCTCATTTCCAACTTTACGTTGTTGTGTTTTTCCTTGTGTTTGTTTTTATTTTGTTCCTTTCATCTATTCACCTTGTTCTTCCGATTCCCTTGTTTGGGATCGGGGTTCCTCCTGTGGTCTCAGGAGAAGGGAGACTTGTTCACCGGTTTGCTAGCGACTGGGTAGTCTCTAGTGGTTCCCTCTGGTGTGGAGGAAGAGAGGTCCATGACCTCTGGTTTGAAAGTGGCTGGGAGTCACTTGTGGGTTTCCCTCCGGGTTGGAGGAAGGGAGATTCGTCTCCGGTTCTGGTCTTGTGGGTTGCAAGTCCAGGTGGGTTCCCTCCTGGGTGGAGGAAGAGAGACCTCGGTCTCTGGTTGCTAGTGACAGGTAGTCACTAGCGGTTGTCCCTCCGGTCTGGAGGAAGAGGGGAGGTTGTTCCCCTGGTCAAGCTATTTGGCAGCACCTATTACAGACTAAGTCTGTGGTTCTAGCGTTAGCTAGTGGAAGCCTCACTCCGGTTTGGAGTGAGGGGTGGACGTAGGTCTGTGGACCGAATCACCTAAAAATTATCTGTGCCGTGGTTTGCCTTGTGCGTTTGCTCCTTGTCTTCTACCTCTTTCACAGGTTGTATTAACACTCATGTTTCTATCTGCAGTGACCTTGAGCATTACATATTTTGCTTAGTGTGTTTGGTTTCCACTGTTCTGTCTTCAGCATTAGTCTTCATCAGGTTCCACTAGTATAGTTAGCAGTTCATCTGGTCGATCAAATGTTTAATTGAGCTCTATAGTTCTTATTCCGCAATTGTATCTAGCAGCGGGCTTATTGTTTTTAATTTGGGCAATATTTTTGGAAGGGGATACATTCACCCCCCCTCTATATCCATCGCACTGTCCCAACATCTTTATCTCCTTCCCGCCTGCGCGCATTATTCCATACGCTGGACTTTATTCCCTATCGTCCCTCAATTGTGATTGATCCACTTTGTCCAATATCTCCATTCCGGTACGACCTACCGACGGAATTCTCAATAAGTCACTCTCCTTGTAGGTATTCCCCACCTCTTAATTCCTCCTTCTCTATCTTCTTCTCATCCGATTCTCCCCTCAATCTTCTCTATTCCTCTCTTCTTCCGCTCACATTTCTTCCTCCCCCATCTCCTCCATCCTGCTATATGATCTCCACTGATCTAAAAAAAACATCAAATTCGAAACGGAGATTTCGATGGAAGATTACGCTATCTTGTCTCCATCATCCTCCCAGGGGCACGAGTCCCCTAATCCCTCCTTTCCACTAGATTTTCTTTCTCCTAGGTTTGGTGTAGGGTCCGTCCAGTCTAGAGAAGCAGAGTCAGTTAGGTCTAGAGAAGTAGGGTCCTGTTCTAGGTCATCCAATCCTTCCGAGCCTGAGCCTCACTCGCTTGCGCCTCATTCCAAATCCATTCATGATAGGTTCTTGCAGGATCTAGCTCAGCGATGTCGTGCTCTTTTGAAGTACCCGGAATTTGTTGCTACAGCAATCATGATAGAGGATGATGAAGATGTACACGGGGTGTGGAGCGATGACAGACTTGGTGTCTATGAATTCCTGGATGAAAAGGACTCGATTGATGATGAGGACAGCAATATAGATGACACTGCCGATTTGTATGTGCAAGTATTAAAGAGATTCGATGAGCCATCGTCGGTAGTGGATGAACCTACGAAGGAAATAAATTTGGGAACTGAAGAAGACCCAAGGCCCATTATTATTGCCGCTAACCTCCCTCCACAAGTGGAAGAAGATCTAATCAAGGTTCTAAGGGAGTATAGCGATTCTTTCACCTTGTCTTATGAGGACATGCCGGGTCTTGACCCCTCTTTAGTGGAACACCGACTCATGCTTAAACCAGGGGCAACACCCATAAAATAAAGGTCAAGAATATTTCACCCCCACATGGCCTTGAAGATTAAAGAAGAAGTCGATAAATTGTACAAAGCCAGATTCATTAGAGTCATCTTATATCCTCAGTGGGTGGCAAACATAGTCCATGTTATCAAGAAGGATGGAAAAGTGCGCATTTGCATCGATTTTAGGGATCTTAATAAAGCATGTCCCAAAGATGATTTCCCGCTGCCTCACATAGATGTCCTGGTGGATAACACTGCCGGGTATGAAGCTTTGTCATTCATGGATGGTTATTCGGGTTATAACCAGATCCGCCTCGCTCCGGAAGATCAAGAGAAAACTTCCTTCACCACGCCCTGGGGCATGTATTGTTATGTGGTTATGCCGTTCGGTCTGAAGAACGCAGGTGCCACCAATCAAAGGGCAATAATGGCCATCTTCCATGACATGATGCATATCTATATGAAAGCTTACGTGGATGACATCTTGGTGAAATCGAGAACCAAAGAAGAACACCCCTCTATTCTGGCTAAGGTGCTACAGTGAGCTAGGGAGTACAAGCTTAAAATGAATCCGAAGAAGTGCGTTTTCGGAGTCTCTTCAGGGAAGCTGTTAGGCTTTATAGTTAGCAAACGAGGGATCCAGATTGATCCTAACAAAGCAAAGGCTGTCATGGACATGCCTCTACCAAAGAATATTACGAAACTCCGAGGACTGATTGGTAGATTGTAATTCATCAGAAGATTCATATCCCAACATTCTCAGAGGTGCTGGCCGTTTTATGGATTGCTAAAGGCGGGGGTCAAATTTGAATGGAATCAAGATTGTCAAAAGGCCTATGAGGACTTAAATGTCTATCTATCCAATCCCCCGATTTTACAACTTCCTGTCCTTGGGAAACCCCTAATCATATATATCTCGGTCATTGAGGACTCCCTAGGGGCGGTCTTAGCACAAGTAGACGATGAAGGAAAAGAGCGGGCATCTTATTATCTCTCCAGGTTGTTTAACCCGGCTGAGGCCAAATACACAGCTATGGAAAAGACTTGTGCCACCTTAGTGTGGGTAGCTCAGAAACTCAAACACTACTTCCTAGCCCACCCAGTTAGGTTGATCTCTAGAATGGACCTGATCCGCTACTTCTTAGAAAAGCCTGTCCTTTCTAGTAGGTTAGCTCGTTGGCAGAGCTTCCTCTCTCAGTTTGATATCACGTTCGTTGTTCAGAAGGTAGTCAAAGGATACGCCATTGCTGAGCATCTTGCCCATCTCCCCATTCCTCATATAGATTCTATTCAGGATGACTTCCCTGATGAGCATCTCTCTATCCTTACTCATCATCCCTTTTGGACTCTGCACTTCGATGGTGCACTTAATTCTCAGGGCCGAGGGATAGGCGTTGTTCTGCTCACCCCAGAAGGTGTGACCATTCCATTTACTTATCAACTCCGATTTCCTGCTACCAATAACATCACCGAGTATGAGGCTCTCCTATCTGGATTGAAGCACGCCTATCTTTTAGGTGCGCGTTACTTGAATATCATAGGGGACTCTCAGCTCGTCCTGCGGCAGGTTCTGTCCACTTACCGCACCCGTGACCCTAAACTCAAGCCATATCAAGATCTGGTCACGCTCCTTGCTAGGCAATTCCGTAAGTTGATCTACATCCACACTCCCCGATCTCAGAACATTCTAGCTGATGCTCTAGCATCCCTTGCTTCCTCTCTATCTTTTCCTCTCAGTCGGAGTACTGAGACTTTCGTCGTTCAGAGATTGGATGCACCCTCTCTTCAAGATCCTTGGTATCACAACCTTAGGAAAATTGTAGAGGCGAGGGCTGAGAAGGAAGATCTTAAGGAAATATCTTTGATGGAATTAGAAGAGATCTTGGAAGAGGAAGAATTGCCCTGGTACCACGAAATCGAGTTGTTTTGCAAAGATGGATCGTTCCCGGAAGGGGCAAATGCCGAGCAGTGCAAATCAATAAGGAGAGCCGCCTCAAGGTATACTATCGTCGCAGGAGAACTATACATGTGCGCTACTAATGGGATGCTCATGAGATGCTTAGACGACGATGAAGCTTGGAAGGTGGCCGAAGCAACCCATTCTAGTGAGTGTGGAGGTCATGTTAATGGCCAGGCTCTAGCAAAGAAAATCCTTAGGCAGGGTTATTATTGGCCCACTCTGGAGGAAGATTGCCCCCTCTATGTCCGGAGGTGTCTTAAATGCCAACTCCATGCTGATAAGATTCACGCTCCAGCTTCATCTCTTCATCCTCTTTCTGCTCCTTGGCCATTTTTTATGTGGGCGTTCGACGTTGTCGGCCCGCTCGGTGATCCCAATTCTCAAATCAAGAAAAAATCTTTCATCCTTACCGCCACTGAGTACTTCACCAAGTGGGCTGAAGCCGAAGCATACGCAGAGATTAAAGCTACCACAGTGTGCCGCTTCATCATGAAGAACATCATCTCGCGGTTCGGAGTACCAAGCAGCATCATCACCGACAACGGACCCCAGTTCGTTTCTCAAGAGCTCAAGAACCTATGTAAGAAGTTCAATATTACATTGCATCATTCGTCTTCATATTACCCACAAGGCAACGGTCAGGCCGAAGCCACTAACAAAACCCTTCTCAAAATCATAAAGAAAACATGCGTATCTCACAATTTTTTTGATTGGCCAGAAAGATTAGTGGAGACTCTATGGGCTTACCACACCTCCGCTCATACTCCCACGGGGCAAACCCCCTATGCTCTTACCTATGGGATGGAGGCGGTGCTCCCATATGAGATCTTGATCCCTTCCCTAAGGGTACAGCTCGATAAGGAACTTAATCTCGATGAACGTCGAGAGACGTTGCTCGTCCAGCTGGAACTCTTAGACGAGAAGAGGATGAATGCGGCCGATTACGTATTCGTTTATCAAAAGAGAGTTTCGCGTTATTTTCAAAAGAAGGTAATTGAGCGCAAATTTCAAAAGGGTGATTTGGTTTTGAAACGCAAATTCATTCGGTCTGTGGGACCTAGATCTAAACTGCAACCTAACTGGGAAGGGCCGTTCGTTGTCAAAGAGGCTTATCTAGGGAATGCTTATCGCTTAGTGAATGCAGAAGGTGAGGAGCTCGCTCATGCTTGGAATGGGTTGTATCTTAAGCATTTCTTTCCTTAGAGTCTGAACCAGTGCCACCCCGGTAGCAAGGTGTTCTTTTCCTTCTTACAGAACCCCGAGCGCGGCAATCACACACTACACGACGTCCCTGGTCGGGTTTCCCACTCTGTAGGCACCGTTTCTCCTCGACCATACTTGGGGGAAAGTCAAAGTCCCTGTCCATTTCCCTCTTCGGCTGAATCCAGGGGCAAGAGGTGAATAAGGGGGCGACGACCAATCTAGACGCCCTGACGAGAGGAGGTCTCAAATAGGGGCAGTCCGTTATGACCTGACGCCACAGAAAAGAAAAAGCAAAGCAAGCGAGCAATCATCTTGACATAAGCAAAAGTTTATCTTGAAAATCTATTAATCATAATTCAAAAGCTCCAAGAAAAAGAAAGAAAAAAAAAGGCTAGGCATGGCAAGAGTGGCAGTACAGTTTTTCCGCGGGACGCATGAGCCCGGTCGTATGCGTGCCTAGAGTGGACAAAGGTTCGATGACGGACACAAAGCCCCGGCGCAACAGACCAAGTCTCTGAATGGGTTTTCTAGAGAGGAACTCAAGCCCTGAACACTTCTATATCTGGTCTAAGCTTACCCCCGCATTCTATTTTCCTTTTCAGGACTAAGATAAATACCCTGGGTATGGCCTTGGTAGAACCATCGTCACGTGAGTTAGGCCCTGGCCAAGGGTTGTCACCTCTATTGCACGCCAACCTCGGGCACTCTCGATGGAATAGGGAAGACCCACGTTTCTAGGGGAGGGCGCTGGTTTTCAAAAAAACTAAAAAAATCATATATTTCAAAAAAACCAAAAAAATCATATATTTCAAAAACAAAAAAAATCATATATTTCAAAAACCAAAAAATCATATATTTCAAAACCCAAAAAAAATCACATATTTCAAAATCCAAAAATATCAGATATTTACAAAATCTCACAGAAATTCAAATAATTGCAAAACTCCAAAAATACCATCATGTGCATCGCATGCATTGCATTGTTTTCATTACATTTTTCGCCTATTTAATAAGGCTCCACCCCTTGACCAAATATCAAGAACGGTCAAATTCTAACTTGCTGAAGGCAAGGGGTTGAGTCTAAGAACAGATCTAACTTATTTTTTGTCTAAGTGTGTACAGAATGCAGGTTCAAAGCCTAAAGATTCAAAGCCCATGAGTTAATAATTTCTGGCACTGTGACGCGCCTTCCATGGACCGTCACACCATTCATAACGGACCAATACTGGCCCGTCACCTTTTTCTAGCCCAGTTTGCTATTCTCAGAAATATTGCTCTGTAACGCGTCTATCTTAATCTGTTAAACTCTTATAACAGTCCACTGTTAGACCGTTATGGTCTCCTGAACACAGTTTTGTGGGTCCTTCTAACGGATGATCTTTAGTCCATTACGATCTGGTGACGGCCCTTCTCATGTCTGTTACGTTACAGAGAAACTATGTTTCACAGAACAAGTTCGGCTCAATTGTGCAATCAATTCCCTATCTTTCAAAAACAGAACTGTTATTTCATTTCAACTAAACTCATTGTACATCAGGTGGTTGATAAAACTCATGCTCTTCATTACATTAAGAACAAAATTCAAAGTACATTCATTTTTCTATCCGCATGAGGCCGGATCTTGCGCAACTCGTTCACGTAAGCACGACGCACCTCGTCATCTTCTTCCACTTCCTCTTGCCACGGGCGCATTTTGCTGATCTCCCACATGGTCAGCGCGTTCCGGATCGCTCTCTCATCCTCCTCGGTCCCCACCTTTCTAGCTAGAAGGGGAGAGTAGTGTGCACGTGTAGGAACTTCAGTTCGGGGTAGCCCAACTTGAAGGTAGCATCGGTGAGGGTTGTAGATCGCCATGGTAGTGTCCCCCACTAGCTGTAGATCTAGGCCTGGCCGCCATGGTACTCTAAGTATGGTTCTCCGAAGAACGCTTGGCCGCATTTCAAATTTCTCCATTGGCATTGTGTTGAGGAGGAGGCGCCATTCATTGCGTGTTTTCTTGCCTGCAGTCCGGCACTCCACCTGTGAAGAAAACCCAAAGGTACCTCCGATGAAGAATAAATGGTGGCTCCCGAAGATCCGGCTAGTTGTGGTCAAGTCCTCTTTGAATTGAAATTTAATTCTCACTCCCATCCAGCACTCAAGTAGCATCATGGAGCCGAAGAGAGGTCCTCCAAGGCAAGTCGAGCTAAGCCCTTCATAAAGGTATGAGAGGACCGCTTGTGAAATGGACATTCCCCGCCACAACCCACTTATAATGCTCAGATTTTTGATATCAAGAAGGTGGTCAGTGGTAGGAAAAAGAAACACCCCGCACAAGCACACCGACACGGCTTTGGCAATGGCTTCGAATCTACCGCTCTTATTCTTGCAAAAGGCAGTTATCCATTGTGCCATTGGTATCAGGTGAATATGTTTTAGGCTAGTCATGGTCCTGACATCTTTTAGGTTATGTATGAAATCACTTAAGATCAGTGAAGGATCTATGGGTCGTGTGGCATACTAAGTCTTCATCCCCTACTTTGGTCTTAGAAAGTGATAGGTAAGTCTCTACTTCCTCCAAAAGGATTGTGGCTTCAATAGAAGGGAAGAGGAATGCATGAGTTTGGGGATGCCATAGTTCTATAAGGGCTGAGATGCTCGCCCAATCCAAGGACAGCTTGTGGAAGTTCTTCCCTAGGACAACTAAGGGTTGAAGGTGCCATGCCCTTAAGATGGAGATGACCTCTAATGGAGGTTCCTTAATCATGGGAGCCACCCACTTCAGGTTGCAATAACACCTCGGGCCAGGAAAAGGCTAAAAGAAAGAAGAAGGAGACGAGAGAAGAAAGAGAGATCATAAGAAAGTGCAGAAAAATTGAATCTTTTGACTAAACTTGCAAAACTTACCTCTCTTAATGGATTTGAACTGAGGTGTTTGGGGATGGAGGTTAACCTTTGTAGCTCCCCATGCTCCTTTCTAGCAGCTTTAGGCCCGGTATAGACCCTTTCCTCAATGGCAAAGGCCCCAAAGCTTCTTTTCATGGTGTGCTTGGTGAATTGATGAGTTTTCTAAACTTGCAGCATGAGAAATAAGGTGAGGTGCGAATTTAGGGCTTAATCCTATTTTATAGAGGCTGGGTTTTGGTGTTAGAAGGTGCGACTAAGGTTAGGAAGTCTTATCCTAGGTCCAGGAGAGTCCTAGCATGGATTTAGCCGCTTTCCATCCAACTTCGGATGATCTTGAGAGAGTCTCGTTCGGATTCTACTGCTGTTTAGTGTAACGGTCTATCGAGGGATCGTCACAGTCTCCTGATGCACCATTGTTGGTCCGTCACATTCTGTCACCCGCTGCTTTCACTCTATTGTCTCTAACGGCCTCGTTTGGCCCGTTAAGTATTCTTGACGCACCCTAATTGGTCCGTCACACCCTGTGTTCACCTATTTTTTTCTGTTAGTTCTAAAGGCCCTTACCTGGTTCGTTACGTACCCTGACGGTCTGAAGTAGTCTGTTACATTATCTGCTACTCACTAGAGATCCATTCATTTCTCTCCCTGGCCAAATCTGCCAGTCTCATTTACACACATTCACCTGCCAGTCTCATTTATACACATTCACCCATCCATTTCCACACATCCATTCCATTCACACACATCACATCCACACATTCACGTACATAAACTAAAAACAACAAAAACAAAATCCCATTCCATTTTTCATTTCCACTAACTGTCATATACATGTGTGTGTTCAAAAGGGAAACAAAGAACAAAAGAACAAAAAGAGGACACATCACTTGGCCGGTTTGTCTCCCGGGCCGTCACTATCCCCAGTACCCTCTGGCCGCTTGGCAGGCGGCTCCATCTCACTCTGCTCCTCTCGTGGTCGTCTCCGATCTGCCTCCTTGTTCCTCCGCCGTCCGGAAGAACTAGCCAGGTAGTTTCCTACCGATCCGCTCGGTACTCCACTCCGCGTACCTCCCACTGCAATGCTCCGGGATGTGCTCCGCTCAGGTCCACGGCCTATCATCCGGACTGTCCGCTCTACGGCCCGGAGCTCGATCTTCAAATCATGAACCTGGAGTCGTGCCTCCTGAGCCTCGGTCCAATATCTCTCAAGAGCTGCTGTCTGGGTAGATACCCGCTCTAATTCTTCGCTCAGCCGGGCCACATCTACCTGAAGGCGCCCCACCTCTACCTAAAGGCGCCCCGCCTCTGCTCAGGAGCGCTCTAGCTCTGCTCGGGCCCGCTCAGTCTCTGCTCGGGCTCGCTCCGCCTTGGCCAATGTCATGGTCAGCTCTCTCGCCTGCATTAGCATTTGCATCAGCATCATGGTCAGCATAAGCATAAATCATAAAGCATTTAAGTTTGAAGGTTTAGTTTCTTACCCGCTTTGTGAGGGTAGCATCGGCCTCCTCGGCTCGAGCTACGGCTCGGGTAAACTCCGCATCTCGCTCAGCCCGTCCCCTGGCAGGCTGTGAAGAGGACGATGGTGCGTCTGGTCCAGTCCTCTGGGCTCCCTCGTCCCGCTGCATTTAGAAGTCAAAGTCAGTCAATTATCATGAACATTCATTTAAGTCCAAGGTTAGGAAGTTTACCAGAAGCTCCAGTGCAGCCCAGTACTCATCCCGCTGCTGGACAGTGGCAAGGAGTAGTCCCTCGAGCTCGGCAATGCGTCTCCGCGGGTCTAGCTGCATTTAGAAGTTAAAAAAAAGTGTCAAGGCATGTAGAAATAAATCATGGCATATAGCAAAGTCTGAGTTTAGAGTTTATACCAGTCGTCGGGTACCGCGAAAAACTTGGTCGCCGTACCGCTGGGCGTAGGCCTTCAAGTACGCCTCATCACTATCAGCCTGCTCGGTCACTACCCTGCCCTTCCGCTTCCAGTCATCAATATACTTTTTTGCCCGGCCGCCCCAATTTATATTGCCGCTGATCCCTTTTGAAGATTTCCCGGCCGCTCGTCATTTCGGCGAGGGAACGTCACCTCCGACTGATGCACTCCTCACATCCTCATAATCAAGCGATAGTGGAGAGGCTCGATCACATTGATGCAATGCAGCCAAATATCCCGTCCTCCATAGGCTAAGGAAGCCGCCACCCACGGCTGCCCCTCATGTCGCTCATTCCGGTACAGTGTCCATCGCACCTGAAAGGCCAATTAAGTTCATGTCAGCATTTTTTAGAAGCAGATAGAAACTTATAGAAAAGGTCTAAGTTTGAGAATTTACCGATGCATGCGGGTATGAGTCAATGTCATCCTGAATTGCCCGGGTCAATCTCTTGATCGACCCTGTGTCTCGAGCTACCGACCACCGCCTCGCGATGGGAATCCTCTCCGAATATAGCTCGGCCCCTCGCCCGATCCCGGGTAGGTAAAGGAAGACCCAGATCTGCATTTTGCAATATGCATCAGTATAAGCATTTAGAAAGCATTTAGAAAGCATAATAGAAAGCATTTAGAAGCATTTAGGACATTTACCTGTAGAAAAGGCAAGAAGCCGCCTAGCATGGTCTCCCGGTCTGTCGCACTAAGGGAGTCGAATAAGAAGGCCAAGACAACCGCTCCCCACGCGTATCTACCCATTCTGTCCAGATCTTCTAATAAAGGAAGGAGCCTGCAGCTGATGACGTTAGCTTGGGTCGGGAATAGGAGCTTCCCGAACAGTAGCATTAGGAAGCGCCTCAGCACTTTATCTCCATCCGGTCCTGCCTCCGTCGCCACACTCGGGCGCACCTGCTCAACCACTCGCTCGATGTGCTGCTCGGGTAACTCTCCAACTGCTATCGCCGCTCCCCGGAGTCCCAAACTCTCTTGCAGCACCGATAGTGAGAACTGGGACGACGGATGCCCTTCCCTCATCAGATTCAGCCCTAACAGCTCTTGGGCTAGCTCTCTGTAGTCGCCATATGTCCATCCCGTCACCGCTTCCCGAGCACCCTTAAGCCGCTAATCCGCGCCATGTCTTCCAAGGTTGGGATCATGTGCCCCCATGGGAAGATGAAGGCTTTGCTAATCCGATCCCACCTCTCGTGCAGCGCGTACAAGAGAGCTGTGTCCACTCTCGTTACCTCAATGTTGAGGACTTCCCCGAAGCCCATGGAGGCTAGTCTCTCCCTTTGGTATTCCGGCAATGCCAAGTAAATCGCCCGTACTTGGAGCCATGTGATTCTCGTTCTCCTCTTCCCCTGCACACATTTGAGTCATAAGTTAGTCATTTAGTGATGCATTGCATTTAACGTAAACAAAAATAACAAAAAAATCAGATAAGTAAAAAACTAAAAAATGACATTTCCTGATTCTGGTTCCCCTGACGCACCAGTGGTGGCGCGTAGGGGGCGTAATGGTCACTGAAACGATCGTTACGTTCCCCTGAAACGGGCATCGTCTTCTTTGTTCTTCCAGCCCGTGGGAATGGCTCATATGGCCTACAAAGTATCCCCATAGGTCCCCAGACCTATTTTCTTCCCCCTAATAACACATGCAATCTATTAAAAATTTTAAAAATTAGGGTTTCAGACGATTTGGCCTACCTCGGGGTCTTGGCCATGTTTCTTCTTCTCCGACGCAACGGGCTCTTCCTCGCCGCCGGTAGCTTCTTCGGCCTGTTCTTCTTCCTCCCCCACCCTTTCTAGGGCCAATGGGGGGTTTTCTCCAGTTGTTTGGGCTGCCGCCGTCGTCGTTTCCCCCTCCTCTGACGAGCTCGCCACCGGAGGATCCTCCTCCCTAGCCATACGCTTCTGGAGGCGCTTGATAGCCAGCTTCTTTTTCCTACTCTCCCACGTCATCGTCGCCGGTTGTCGGTGGTCGCCAGTGAGGTTTTGGAGAGGTTTTTTTTCCTTTGGGGTTTTTTTGGGTTTAGGGCCTGATTAGCACAAATGAGATCGAAACAGGGCTCGGTTTGTTTTTTTGCAAACTCAGGAAATGTAACAGTCTATCGTGGATCCGTTATAGTTCTCTGACGCACTAAAATGAGTCCGTTACGTTACTGAATCATTCATTTATTAAGAAATGGGAACCGGTGGACCCTAGCGGACCATCATTAATCCGTTACATTGTTATAATGCATCTACCCTAGTCCGTCAAGTACTTAGGGCGTTCTTTGTTGACAATTGTGAACCAATGAGACATAACGGATCAAATTAATCCGTTAAATTCATTCTGGCGCTTCTTCAGGAGTCCGTTACACTCTTGGAAGATGATGGTTTTTTTGCTTGAATGTTTTCTCGTCTTATCTTATTTATGGAATGGTTATGCCCTGTTTATTCTTTTTATTACTGTTGATGGCTAACCCTTTCAGTTAAGCAAGATTGTCACATCACGCTAGCCGTGCAGGTAAGTTAGGTATTATATCTCGATCCCTTATCCCTGAATGCATTACTATATGATATCTATGATATATTATATCGAGAACCGACTGATCATTCATGTGTTCTGGGATCTGATGTTCCCCTTAAACAAAAAATGATGATGATCTAAGTGCACATGTTTAATCGTTGGATAGGCCATTAGGTTGGAAAGCTTGGGGACGATGGTTCTGTCTCGCACACCGTGGTTGTAGATGGCGTCCTGACCCTAGTTTTTTCGGTCTAGCAATATTATACTCGAGTATCTTCCTATTTTTTTACATTCGTTTTGATGATTTCTTTTTTTTTCTTTAGCCCAACATGCATCATGCGCATTTTCGAGCATTCGTGAACCTTCATCTATCCAAGGTGTCTCAGTGATGGTGAATAGCTGTGTTCTGTGACCTCGAATAAGGAGGGTCATTCCATTCTGAGTCAGAAGGTTTTTCTTTGATCTACTCGCTTGGTCTGGTTAGCTGAAGATTCCTGTCTGGAGTTTAATTAATCATCTCTTTCCTTTCCGTTGCTCCGGCCGCTGGCCGTGTTTTCCTTTCCTTAGTTGTTTGTTCCTCCAGACATGCGTCGTTTTGGTTGGCTATTTCCTTGTGATTAGTCTGAAGTTTTCTGGAAGATTTCTTATCGCTCATTGGCGAGAAAACGGGTGTCGTTTGCCTTAACGCCCACTTTTCGGTCCAGTCCGCTCCATCTCCGCTTCATCTCCATGCTCCATTTCGCTTTCGCTTCACCTCCGCTCACTCCCCTGCAAAGAGGACATTAAGGAGGGGCATCTGTTGACACCCGTTTTATGACCGATGAGTTGGGTCATTTTCTTATTCATCTTATATGATGCTCCGAGTTGTGCACCCTTGTTGAGTCATTTTGGTCATTTTGAGGTTTCATTCATGGGTCATTTCCTCCTTGGTTGGGTTTGGTGCTTCATCCTCGTTAGCTGGATGTTGCTTGGCGGACTCTCCATTTCATTTGTCATCTTTTTGGTCTTTAACGCATCTCTCTTAGCGCGTTATGGTCTCCTAACGCACCTATCATGGACCGTTACTTGATCCCAGAGTCCTGAGCTGACCGTTCTCTTGACATGCTTATCCTTTGCAATGTAACGGCCTTTATTTCATCCGTCACCTTATCCTAACGCATTAGCCTTGATCCGTTACGCCTTCCAGAGTCCTCTGTTTGAAAAATTCGCCCGTTGGTCTTATCTCTTAGGGGATAAGGTTGTGTAACGGACCTATCTTGGGGCATTACTTCCTTGTGGCGGTCTATCGTGCAGCCGTTACATCCATCAGAAGTGTTCTAGCAGAACTGCTCTTCCTCTGCTACTCCGTGGCCGAACTAAGAGTTTGATCTGATGATTTCTCCTTCAAATCTGATCCTCAGAACCTTCTGTTTATTTCTATGGACTCTTGTGAGTATTATCTTCAAGAGTTTGCTAAGAAACGTCCTACTTTTCAGCTGGATTATTCTCCAATCCGACCCAAGAGTTTGAGGGTCTATAAATAGAACCCTTGACTTCATGGCTTGGAGAGGAGATTTCTGGAGTTCGCGACGAAGTGCTGCCGCATCCTAGAGCTAGAACCAACCAAAGAAGGATGCATCCCACGTCCATCGTCGTCCTAAGTCCAGGGAGTATTAGCTTTAAGGGGCTAGTTCAGTCAAGTTCAAACTTTTAGTTGTTCTTCCCACTTCCATCGTCCATGGCATGTTCCCTCTCCTTCTCCCACATTTTTTCTCTTGCTTCATGCATCTAAATCCTCCTCCCATCTTTTAAACACCCCAGAGGGGTTAAAAAAAACCAACCACCCCCGGTATTCTCCCCTTCCTTTTGCATGTTCTTCAATTCTTTTGATTTATAGTTACTACACTTGGCAAAGGCTCATCTGGGTGTTTTCTTTCTCTTCTACACTCTCTTGCAGGTTTTCCAAAGGTTAAGGCACGAGGCCCAAGCTTCCTGGCCGGCTTGGAAGGTTGGAAATCAAAGATTTCCCAATTCCTTTTCTGCAGATCTCTGACGGATCAAGGGAGGAGCGTTACAGTATTCTGGCGCATCAGTCCTAGTCCGTTACACATCACAGGGTAGCAGATTACAGTTCTAGATTTTCTCTCTCCTACGGGCGGGTGCTTCATCCACCTATTCTAAGGTACGTTCCAAGTCCTTGGCTTGTTATTTACCTTAGTGGTGATCATGTTCCTTCTTAGTTGGGCAATAGTGATGCGGGACGAGACCACAGACACGACAAGCTCGTGACTGCCCCTTAACGAGGGAAGCGTCGGATGTGCGCGGTTGAGAAACCGACAGTGAGCTAGGGTGATCGGCTCTCTTTTGTGCTCGGATCGGGTCACGGGACGGTCTCGCACTCTCTCGCAGCAGCGATAATGAATAGATAAAGCGAGCTAGATATCCCTACACATGCTCTCTAGCAGCGGCATAAACAAATATATATGAAGTAAGTAAAATACCGAGAAGGGAGCGAAAACGATACCTCCACGCACTCGGCGTGGGGACGACGGACCCGGTCGAAACTCATACTCCCGGGACAATTAATACACCATATTACAGTAAATGAATTACTGCCCACTCCACACAGGGAGGTAAAGGGCTACACAAACGGGCCCGGGAGGACCGAATTCGGGTTGACGGGCGGCTTCTCGCGTCTCTTCGGCAGCACCCGAACTAGTGACGGTGGGACCCAAGGGCTGTCCGGAGGGACCGTGCGGGACCCAGTGTCACCACTGTGGTGGGGACACTTGTGGAAGTGTTCCCTGGGCTGGCGGCACTCTGGTTCACCGGCCGGAGGCCGGGCGGCTCCGTTCGGCACCGGTCGGAATGACCGGCCACGGACCTACCGGTTCTATTTTCCGGCGCGCGCTCCGGCGAGAACGGACGCTGCGATCAGCCCCGATGTCGGAATGCGACGAAACTGGCGCCGTTGAAAAGATGCTTTGAAGGGATTCAAGCAAAGGTGATTATAGAAAAATAATCAAGCCTGTACTTCTAATTGGCGAAGTTTGAATTTTGCTATTGTATAATTCTTGAAATCTCAGGTCAGCAGAGAACTTTCCTGTGGATTGCCTTTGACCGTGAGGTATACGTCCGAATCTGGGGTTGTGTTCTTCTGAAAAGTTGTGGGAAATCAAGCTACGAAACCAGGACTATTTTTCGATCTAGCTTTGGGGAAGGTTACGAATTTCTATGATTTTTGCACTATCAGTGGGTCGGATCTAGAATATGGCTGACAACACTATAGCTAAGGAAGAACATGAATTTCTAAAAATAGATAGAAGGCTGATAAAAAATTAAGAAAATTTGTGGATGTAGGGAGAGATGGAAAAAACTCCCAGGAAAATTAGGAGGGTTTGGAAAAATCAAAAAGAAGGCTGGAGGTGGGAAACACAGAGCTGCTATCACTGTAGACAGAGACAAAACAGAACTAGGAATGAAAGATGCACAAAAATGGGAAAATACTAAACGATGGAATTTGGGCGTGAAAATGTAGGTGGAGCTTGAGATACAAGGGAAGAACACACCATAAAAATTGCAGCTTGAGATCTTCACGTGGTGGAGAGCAGATATTCGGACAAGAAGCCTCTATCCAGGATGGATAGAACACCGAAGGCGGCTCCGCGGCGGCGTGATGGCGGCACGAACGGCGGCGGCGGCGGCACCGATGATCACCAGAGTTGGGGGGAAGGAGATATCACTCTAGAATGGGGGTTGGGGATGAAGAAACCAGGGGGAGAGAGAGGAGAGGTCGAAATTCTCTAAGAGAGGGGTTCTTGCACAATGATTTTTTCACTTTCATTAATTCTAGAATAATAGAAATACATGACTTATATAATAAATAAAAAAAGACCATGAATACCCTTAGATCTAGGATCTGGAGGGGCATTTAAGGGACTTCATATTTGATTCAAATAAAATAAAAAAATAAAATTCTTAATTAATTCTAATGGGGGGACAAGGTAGGTGAGGTAGGTAGCCTACCTTTGAATTTTTACTCCACTTGTCTCCCATGTGGTCAATTGGCATTCCAACCTTCTAGATGGCCACCTAGGATGGTTGACCAGCCCCACATGGTCTAGGTGGACCAATGGGAAAGGGGTGAGGGCCCCCTTGCTTGGGCCTACTGGAATTTTACATATAAACCCACTAAGACTTACAATTGCGTACCCATATAACACAAGGGTATACATACAAATATGAAAGGACATAAATACAAACAAAATGTGTACGATCTTGCCTCGATGTCCCCATCAATTCTCCCCGGGTGGGAGGAACTCGACCCCGTCGAGTAGGGGTATGGATGCTTGAATACTCCGGCGGATCCGTCACCGTGCCAAGTAACGCTGGTATGCTCCACTCCAAGTGACCGTCACCTGCTCATTCCATATATACTCGATATGCACAAGCTGCTATGGGCTAAAGGTGGACACTCCGGGTGGGGCACTCTCAAAAGGAAAGGGAGCAGCTCAAAGACTCACTAGGAATCACCGCTGAGTCCCTATAGGTGACTGATCCGGGTATAGATGTGGAACCGATCACATACTCATCAAGTGAGTCCACTCGCCTCTTACTCATAAGAGAACGATAACGAGCTTGCACAAGACGCATGCAGACAAACAAACGACACACAAACCAAACAAACCACACAAATAAGAAACTGACTCACGCATGACTCTAGACACACCTATTGTTAGTCCGACCCGTACATAGGTGACGGCAGACCAGGACACCCGAATGTGTGCCATGTATGCATGTTATGTAACCGGAGATGGGTGGTATGGGGAACACCTAAACATCCAAGTATGACCCAGTCATGCATGGACGGCCCTTTAGATTTAGGAGACTTGAGTGGGCTAGGAAAGCCGGGTGTGGAAGAGCCGGGTGTAGGTGTATCGTGGATGGGCTTGGTGGGTATGGAGGACCCGACCCGTAGGAAAGGGGTATGAAGGTGGACTTCCCCGAAGAAGTGAAGAGAATATGAAGGGTCTAGGGATCCACTAAGGAAGGGGTCAAAGGGATCAAAGAAGGTATGACCCCTTATGGTGGGTTCCAACATGACATGGTCCCAATCGTGAAATTCTTGAAGGTGCGGGTGGTCACCTTCCTCCGTCATGGTAGATGGGACCGTGTATAGGAAATATGACTCCTCCCTCGGAAGCAAAGTCATGAAGTCGGGCTCATCCGGTAGCGGGAGAAGTAGAAGAACCTCCGTGGTGACACAACCCACGGTGCACTCGGAGGTAATGGACCCGAAGGCCAGATGGGTGAAGCTACGACTCGTGAGTTGGTCAAAACCTCGTGCCAACATATGTGTCAACTGCCATTGCCAACCTAAACTAAGGATAAGGTCACCCAATGTGTCAACATGGTGACGTGATCGGAACGTAGTATGGTAGGAGTTGGCGGGCACTAAAGGTAGGGTAGGGTCCATAGACGGGTAAGGGAGTGGGACCAAGCCATCCTTGAGCCAACTAAGAAGCGGCTCGGCTATGTATAATGTACCCGTTAGAAATACGGGTGGCTCGGGATGAGGTGGCTCCAAGCGCGAATCCGAAGGTGGAGTGGGCCGCTGGGGCTGGGTGGCTGGACATACGGGGTCCCTAAGGGTGATCTTACCGGGTAGGTAAGGTGGGCATAAGGTGCAAGTCCTCTTGTCCCAGTCAAGATTGGCCCTTCTCTCTCCTAACCACTTTTGCCCTAAAATGATGCATGAACCAGCAAGTGTGCAGATCCTGCACCATGCACCATCGGTGTAGAGAACAGATCCGATCCTCTTATAGAACTCAACAAAAGCAAAATCACCATTGTGGATAATCTCGCCTGTCTTGGAGAGAGACTCCACGATGTCAAGAGAAACCCAATTACCCGACTCCCTATCGGTGAAATGGAGTTCCGTTGTGGACCCGTTGGGTAGAGCGACTTTCATAGTGAGAGGGGTAAAACCAAGGGCTCGGTCCATGAGGACATTGACTTTGGCCACAAAGGTTGACCACTCGGACGTATGGTCTTGGGGAACGGCCATGGGTAGCGGACATGGACATGCATACACACGGTGACAAGACACTAGACCGACTATGCAAGTTTGGAATGCATGCACACTAAGGACCCTAGACGTAAACCAAGACTCGGTACGTGGCGGAGATAAGCGATCCGAAGACCACTCGCGCAAGTGTGTGACCTCCCCGATAGGCGTAGCCTAGCGTTCGGACAACACCTTTTGATATACCGAGTAAAGGGATGCGATGCAAAAAGACACATTTTTTTGTTTTGAAACAATGATGACCCTAAACACGACTAGACGTAAATGACTAATGACTAGACGTAAATGACACCCTTTTTTTTTCTTTTTGACACCCTAGACTCAACTCGCTCTGATACCAAATTGATGCGGGACGAGACTACGGACACGACAAGCTCGTGACTGCCCCTTAACGAGGGAAGCGTCGGATGTGCGCGGTTGAGAAACTGGCAGTGAGCTAGGGTGATCGGCTCTCTTTTGTGCCCGGATCGGGTCACGGGACGGTCTCGCACTCTCTCGCAGCAGCGGTAATGAATAGATAAAGCGAGCTAGATATCCCTACACATGCTCTCTAGCAGTGGCATAAACAAATATATATGAAGTAAGCAAAATGCCGAGAAGGGAGCGAAAACGATACCTCCACGCGCTCGGCGTGGGGACGATGGACCCGGCCGAAACTCGTACTCCCGGGATAATTAATACACCATATTACAGCAAATGAATTACTGCCCACTCCACGTAGGGAGGTAAAGGGCTACACAAATGGGCCCGGGAGGACCGAATTCGGGTTGACGGGCGGCTTCTCGCGTCTCTTCGGCAGCACCCGAACTAGTGACGGTGGGACCCACGTGCTGTCCGGAGGGACCGTGCGGGACCTGGTGTCACCACTGTGGTGGGGACACTTGTGGAAGTGTTCCCTGGGCTGGCGGCACTCTGGTTCACTGGCCGGAGGCCGGGCGGCTCCGTTCGGCACCGGTCGGAATGACCGGCCACGGACCTGCCGGTTCTGTTTTCCGACGCGCGCTCCGGCGAGAACGGACGCTGCGATCAGCCCCGACGTCGGAATGCAACGAAACTGACGCCGTTGGAAAGATGCTTTGAAGGGCTTCAACCCAAGGTGATTACAGAAAAATAATCAGGCCTATACTTCTGATTGGCGAATTTAGAAGGTTGTTGTTGTACAGTTCCTAAAATCTCAGGTCAGCAGAGAACTTTCCTGTGGATTGCTTTTGACCGTAAGGTATACGTCCGAATCTGGGGTTTTGTTCTTCAGAAAAGTTGTGGAAAATCAAGCTACGAAACCAGGACTATTTTTGGATCTAGATTTGGGAAAGGTTTCGAATTTATATTATTTTTTCACTAGCAGTGGGTCAGATCTGGAATCTGGTTGACAACATTGTAGCTGAGGAAGAACACGAATTTCTAAACATAGATAGAAGGCTGATAAAAAATTAAGAAAATTTATGGATGTAGGGGGTGATGGACAAAACTCCAATAAAATTGGGAGGGTTTGGACAAATCAAAAAAATGGCCGGAGGTGGAAAACACATGGCTACTGTCACTGTAGATAGAGACAAAACAGAACTAGGAATGAAAGATGCACAAAAATGGACAAATACTAAATGATGGAATTTGGGCGTGAAAATTTAGGTGGAGCTTGGGATACAAGGGAAGAACACACCATAAAAATTGCAGCTTGAGATCTTCAAGTGGTGGAGAGCAGATATTCGGACAAGAAGCCTCTATCTAGGATGGATAGAACACCGAAGGCGGCTCCGCGGCGGCGTGATGGCGGCACGAATGGCGGCGGCGGCGGCACCGATGATCACCGGAGGTGGGGGGAAGGAGATATCACTCTAGAATGGGGGTTGGGGATGAAAAAACCAGGGGGAGAGAGAGGAGAGGTCAAAATTCTCCAAGAGAGGGGTTCTTGCACAATGATTTTTTCACTTTCATTAATTCTAGAATAATAGAAATACATGACTTATATAATAAATAAAAAAGACCATGAATACCCTTAGATCTAGGATCTGGAGGGGCATTTAAGGGACTTCATATTTGATTCAAATAAAATAAAAAAAATAAAATTCTTAATTAATTCTAATGGGGGGACAAGGTAGGTGAGGTAGGTAGCATACCTTTGAATTTTTACTCCACTTGTCTCCCATGTGGTCAATTGGCATTCCAACCTTCTAGATGGCCACCTAGGATGGTTGACCAGCCCCACATGGTCTAGGTGGACTAATGGGAAAGGGGTGAGGGCCCCCTTGCTTGGGCCTACTGGGATTTTACATATAAATCCACTAAGACTTACAATTGCGTACCCATATAACACAAGGGTATACATACAAATATAAAAGGACATAAATACAAACAAAATACGTACGGTCTTGCCTCGATGTCCCCATCAAATAGCTCTCTCTCTCTTCACATCTTTTCCTTTAATTGCTTGTTCCACTCCTAGCGGTGTGTTTTCTATTCCTCTTGCTCCATGCTCGGCGTGTGTTTTTATTTCTTCTTTAGTTTAGTTCCTTGATTGAGATTGCTTGCCCATGCTTAGAGGTCATGATGGTTGCATAGGTGTATGTTGTGCATGCTTATTGGTAGATTGATTGCATTCATATCTGCATTATTGATCACCTCATCTTGCAATAAAGGAATCATCACAATCACAAATAACAACCAACACCTTTGAAATAATATGGCCAAGGAAAGAGACCTCTTTTAGCCAGAACTCGCACTTGCTGAGCTTCACGTAGAGTTGATGCTCTCTTAGTGTTTACAAAGCTATTCTTAAATGCTCTTCATGTTCCTCCTTAGTCTTGGAGTATATGAGAATGTCATTAATGAAAACGACCACAAATCGGTCGAGATAGGGCCTGAAGACATTGTTCATAAGTTGTATGAATGCTGCAGGGGCATTTGTCAACCCGAACTTCATCACGATGAACTCATAATGCCCATATCTACTTCGAAAAGTAGTCTTGTATATGTCTTCATCTTTAATCTTGAGCTGATGGTATCCCGACCGGAGGTCTATCTTGGAAAAATATTTCGCTCCATAAATTTGATCAAAGAGCTCGTCGATACACGGCAACAGATATTTATTTTTGATTGTGAGTTGATTTAGTCACCGGTAATCGATGCATAACTTGAGAGATCCGTCCTTCTTCCTGACAAATAGAACTGATGCACCCCAAGGGGATGTGCTAGGTCGAATGAAGCCATTGTATAATAACTCTTGAAGTTGCTTCTTCAATTCTTTGAGTTCCATGGGGGACATCGTGTAGGGAGCTATTGAAATAGGTGCTGCTCCAGGAATGAGTTCAACAGAAAAGTTTACTTCCCTTTCGGGTGGTAAACCGGGTAAATCAGATGGAAAGACGTCGGGGAACTCTCTTACAATGGGAATATCCTCTAGGATGATTTCCTTGGACTCGGTGACGATCACGGAAGCAAGGAAAACTTCACAACCTTGCGAGATGAGTTTGCAAGCGTGAAGAGAAGAAATAAGAGCAAGATGCTTCCTATATTTGATTCCAAGGAAAAAAAATCAGGGAAAATCCAGTTTACGGAAAGAAATCCGTCTATTGCGATAGTTTATATAGGCATAGTGATCAACAAGCCAATCTACCCCTAGGATAGCATCGTAGCCTTCCATGTCAAGACATATGAGATTTGTGGGAAGATTGTAACCTTCTATTGTTACCTCACTATTAGGGTAGTGGGTTGTAAGCTTAGTTCCGGGACCTAAAGGTGTTGTGATAACTAGGTCCGAAGGTAGAGGAATAGGTGAAAAAGGCAAAGTTTTTGCAAAAGTAGTAGATATAAAGGAATGAGAAGCACTAGTATCAAATAACACGAATGCAGGATGCAAATAAATTTGAACGGTACCTTCCATTAGCCCATCATCCTTGAGCACTTCTTCATCTAGAATAGTATTAAGACGAGCCTACCTCGTGTGCCTGCCATTTGAGGTTTGTTCTTTCATGAGGGGGCAATCCGGCATGCGGTGCTCCCGACTTCCACAATGTAAACACGCCCCTAGGCGTTTCCAGCATTCCTCGGCCGAGTGACTAAACTTATCGCAAAATGAGAGAGCCACCGTGACTTGCTTGTCCTCTTCTTTAATCTTCTTGTTCTTGCCATTCCCGTCACCATTACAGGATCGCTTGTGGTTATCACGAGACTTGTAAGTATCAATGATTCTGAACCTATCTTCTTTTCATCCGCGCTTATCGAACTTGCGGCTAGACTCCTCGCCCTTACCTTTATATTTTTTAACCTTCTCCAAGGTCCTCTCACATAGATGAGCTCGTTGGACCATCTCCGTATAAGTACGGATATTTTGAGGTCCAAGTTGAGTTACAAAGATGGGCCTTAATCCGTCCAAGAATCGGTTAGCCTTTAATATGTCCGTGCTAACCAAGTGAGGAGCATATGGGGCCAGCCTAGAGAATTATAGTTCATATTCGGCAATAGACATCATGCCTTGCCAAAGTGCGGTGAATTCCGCAGCTTTTCTTTCCTTGATGTGCTTGGAGAAGTACTTTGCACGGAATAATTCAAGGGACTCCGCCCAAGTGATCTGCCTATTTTAGAGAGGAGCCGATGTTACTTTCCACCATGTGCGTACATCCTTGTGAAGTTGGAAGGTGGCTAAAAGGACCTTCTCCCGATCCGCGCATTGCATAACATTAAAGACACGGTCCATTTCATCCATCCAACTTTCCGCTTCATCAGGATTTGATGATCCAGAGAACTTCAGAGGGTTCAAACTCTGGAAATTCCGGAGCAAATCATCAGCACCTGCCCGAGCATCGGCTTGGGCTACCGTCTGTAGGGCTTGGGTAAGACCCGCAGCGGTTTGTTGCATATCGTCCCAGTTGACACGGTGAGCCATTATGAGAATGCGGTACCTAAGAAAAAAAGGCATAATTTGTTAATTCCTACGGATCTGAGGGGAGTTATCCTAGAGATAATTTTCTAAATAACTATCTCATCCCGGGCTCTACCCAATCTCTCAGAGGTGGGGAAATTTCTTTCCTTAGTTCATAGGTGTGGGTCTTTAATCCTTGGACTTAGCCTATGACATGCCATTTTTCCTAGGACTTACTTATGCCTAGGCTGTGATACCAACTTAACTGTCACGCCCCGAGATATGTGTACAACGGAAGAACCTCAAGATCGTGGATAGTCGGTAATACGCCTCAAGCTAGCAATATAATCAGAGCGCAAATCATTCACATATAAGATGAAGAGACACAATGTGATGTACTCAAAATTCCACTTTATTGAATAATAATCAAAGTTTTACAATAGAGACTATGACTTGACTCCTTGACACACTTGAGTCAATAAAAAGAAAAATTACATAACATGACTCTTTAAAGCAAAAATTACATGATATGACTCCAAATTAACATAAGGACTTATGACACTCTAAGTCTTCTCTAGGGCATTTAGTCATCACTCTCAGATCCCTCATCAGAATACTTGGAATCCGATCCACTAGAGTTTCTTGGAAAGATTGAAAAAGTAGGGTAATGAGCACACTTACTCAGTAGGTATCTTCGTATCAACATGAAGGCATAATTTAAGTACTTAACAATTTAGCTCTAGAATACCTGATAAAAGACATGTGATAAATCATACGATATAAAGCCAAGGTAACATCACAAGTATCAAGACATAAAAGATATGAGAGCTCATGTAGAATGAGAGCATGATCGAGAAAGAATATAATGTGGCCTTTCATGTAACGAGAATGTACTTTCATAACCATATAGGTTACACACTAGAAAGTCAAGCATATACTAGCAAGCATGTAAATTCACAAGATAGCCTCGTGATTTTCACCCGTTTATATAAAAAGTACTCCCGGTGCAATGCGACGACAGTGTTCATCATATCCCATGGTTTATAGCATGTTTTCGGCCATCCACCAAGGGGGCTAGCGTCGAGCCCCTCTTGCATCTTCAAGTTATAAATCAAGCTACTTCCATGAGATATAAATAAAGTTTCGGCCAATAACGTACAATTCAAACAATAGTTTTATGATAACAATATCAAGGTAAGAACGTACCAATTATGAAACATGAGATCAAGGATGATTTAATGACAAGATTATGTTACGGGAGGCTTTCGGCAGCATAACGTCACATTCTTTAACTTTAATAATTCATTAGGTAGATTTTTGAACAAAGTGTTGGGATCTAGAGAACCAATAGACCATCTAGGAACATAGGAACTTCAACCCTTGGGTCAAAACCCCGAGTTAAGAACACTTGAGATAGAAACAGTCATGCTTGGGCCGTTTCTTGAAGAGACGGTCATGCATGGAATGCTAATATGAAATGGCGGTTCGGCCAGGACCGCTATTCAGACAGTCGATGCCAGAGAGAGGAAAGAGTCGACGGAGTGGAACTCTGGAAGATGGTGGTCATGGGAAGGCCGCTACTTGACAGTGGCGATCTCAGGATGGCCGCAACTAGCCAGAGCACAAAAAAACACCGGTATGATATGTGCTTTCTAATCCATTGGGTTTTTGAGGGTACAACTATCTCGGCGTCCTAGTGGGAATCCCAGGCTCGCGGAGACTTACGGAGGCCTTGAAACATGATCCCCTAGTCCGACAGAAGGAATATCCGGTGGAGAGGTTCACAAGTCCAAGAAAGTGTGCCTACAATGTGCAAAGTGTAACTAATAGTATCGTACCGGAATACATGCTATGTACTTAAGAAAGACGTGGAGATGAGATGAAATCGTATAGAAAATAACGATCAATTCATCCGTAAAACAAGTGCATAACCCATATAAAAATAGCTTTAATACAGACTATATGATTGTTGGGCATGAAATTAATATACATGAAAATAAAGTTAAAACATGCTAGCATGAACCAAGATGTGGCGGGAATCATGAACAACATAAAATAACTTCTAACCATGAAAGGGGGTACCAGCAATAACAAGGCTAAGGCATGATTTCTTATCAAGTATACTAGGGATTACATATATATATATATATATATATATATAAACATGTTATAGAACATAGTGGCGGTCCAGAGAGGGCCGCTTATTGGAAGTGGCGGTCTGTTGAGGGGCCACCTTATGAAGTGCGCGATCTCTGCGAGACCGTTTTCTGTCTATTTGTAAACATAACCAGAAACAGAGTTGGAGGCCTAATCTAGGGCATATAAATTATGAAAACTCAAAAGAATAGAAGGTTAAAATATGCTAACCTATCTAGAATAGGTAAGATGCATGAGTAGGCATGAATTAGGCTAAAATAATCATCTTTGATTAATGAATGCGGGGATCATATGCTGTGAAAAACATGCATGCACAGTCATGATAAGACATAAAATACTACATGTCGAAAGCATGAAATCAAAAGAAAATAGAGGTCTTTTAGTCCTGACTTAATGTTTGTGCCAATCATGGGATAACCTACCTCTGGGATGGGTTCTAAACTTAGAATTTCTTGCTAGAAGGACAAACTAGTTCATGTACATCCTGTGCTAAATTAGCAACTTCCCGTCCCTCTATCTCTTCATCCTCTTGACCTAATTCCATGAGATTTGGAGGGAAGTAAGAAGACATAAAGGGGAACAAATAATCCTAAAGGATCAACCTGAAAATACCTTGTTTAGGGTTCCTAAATTCCAAGTCTTTGTTGGATGGATGCACTGGTTCCTGTGCAATCTGCAACGAAACAGCTTCTTCCCGGCGTCCTAACTCTTCAACGGTTGGATCTCCTAAAGTGAGATTTTGAGGAGAGTTAGTCAACACTAACAGGAACAAAAAGTTCTAAAGGATTGATAGGAAATAACACCGTCTTACTGTCGAACCACGCGAGCCAAAACTAAGGGTTCGTGCAGGTTAGACCTGGGACCTATTTATAGGGTTTACTAGGGTTTGAGGGATTAGATCGAACTTAGAGTCCTAATTTGGGGTAAGATCGATCCCAAAGAGTCCTAGACATGTTTACATGTCTACACACTTTGATTCATGGGGATTAAGATGTCAAAGATCTAAGTTTTCCATGCTTCTACTACTCTCGCGTTTGGAAGGAGGTAGCAGTCATGGATAGACCTCCCTCTTTAGGTGGCGATCTTGCGATAGACCGCTGGAGAGGGGTAAATTAACGGCCCAAGGAATGTACGATTGAGAGTGGCCCAACCAGTTCTAACCTGACCCAAATAGGCTGGAACCTCCAAGCGACCGCCCCACTTACGGGCCCATTTAGCTTGAAGCCCAAAGATGCTCGGATCAATACTTCCTAGGCGGACCTTGGCCCGGAAGCCTGAGCAATCGTCGAACGGGGAAAGCCCGAGCGGTGCCTGATCGCAATGGAAGGAGGGAACATCGGGAGTCAATGAAAGGGGAGACCAAGCGATTAAGCCACAACGGCCGAGTAACACCCCCTATGCTCTCCGCCTCCTTCGAGCGCCTTACGGAGAAGAACAATATATAAACCATGGGAAACCCTCCAAAAGAAAGCTAGATCCTGAGCGCCTATCATCACACCCACTGGTGGAGAGCGATCTCGTGCTACTCACTCCTCCTACTCCCCTTCCACCAACGCTCTATAACTTTTCTGACTTTGCTATCGGAAGGTTTTCCCTGGGGTCTCAACCCTGGGCTCCTCTGACTCATTTCCTACTTTGCAGAGTACCGTTCATGCTACCAGCATCCCAAGCTTGCTCAGCATTGTGCGACTCAAGACTTAACACGAGATCACGCCTCTTCATCTGGTGCCGTCTATGGGAAACGAACGAAGAGCCAACATGGTGCGAAGAAGCTCTAGTAGGAGAAATACCAGTGAAAAAGGGAAGGCACCGATGGTCGAAGAAAGGGAGCCTGAGCCCTCGCATTCTCCAATGGGCACCCCCTCGAACGACCAAGCTAATAACCCCCCTCCGTCGGCCAAAGGGGGACAACTTGCTCTTGGGAACTCGGACACCCTCCAAACCCTCAACGCTAAAATGGACATCCTCGTCAACTTGATGAGGACCCAGATAGCTGGAGAGGAGAGGTCGCGGCTTCCTCGGACAAACCACCCCCGCGCGGAGGCCTCCCGGATGACAGTTGGAGGCTGATTCATCTTTCAAGGAGGACACGGGGTAGACCTTCACAGCCCCCACCACCGGAGTGGGTGGGGTGGACCTTCGTAGCTCCCACCTCTAGAGCAAGAGGCCTCCTCCAGCCCAAGAAAGAGGAAGTCTGGCCTTAATCAACAACTCAGGAAGGAGGATGTTCCAAACCTGGAATGCCAGGAGAACACTCGGAGCCCCTGGGCCCCATCCCGGTGACCAGGAGAACTATCCCTGCGACTGCGAGACTTTGAGTGGCATTTTTCCAAGCAAGAGCGTACCCTAGGCGCCCTCCAGAAAAATTCTGCCCCAGAAGATGAGGAGTAATCCCCGTTCTCTGACCAAATCATGAAGGCTGAGGTCTCCCCGAGAGTATCGCTCCCAACCTTCAAACCTTACGACGGCCAGGGTGACCCAGCCGACCACTACGACAGCTTTGATGCCCTCATGTTCTTGCACGGGGCATCCGATGAGGTCAAATGCCAAGCATTAGTGACTACTCTAGTCCAAGGCGCATAGGCATGGTTCCGAGCACTCGCCCCCGGGAGCATCATCAGCTTCTGACAATTCAGGTGACTATTCAAGGAGAGCTTCACCGACAGTGGCCCTCCAAGGTCGATAGCGGGATTACTGGCCCTCAAGCAGGCACAAGGGGGAAAGCTGTGAGCTTACATTAACCACTTAAAACCAGAAGCTCTATGCATCCTCCGCCTGGATGTGGCTTCGGCCATCACCGCACTGACCGGAGGCACCCGCGATGAAAATCTCTGGCAAGAATTGGTGCTTCACCCTCCCTCCTCCCTCGCCGATCTTGTGATCTTAGCTCTGCATCATGCGGAGTGCGAAGAGGTCCTCAACGCCTGTTGAGACTCTGCAAGCTCGGGGCGAGAGGGGGAGAAAAAGAGGTCATCCAACCAATCTTCAGGGCAGGGGAAGAGGAGGAATCAAGAGGGCGACCGAAAGGAACCCTCACGCAAGTTCGAGCGCTATACTCTTCTTTTTGCCCCCATCTACCAAATTTATCAAGAAATAAAGGACTCAGGACTACTCCACCGTCCCGAGCCGATGAAGGTCGACCCCAAGCATCAGAGTCGCCATAAACACTGCCAGTTCCACGACGATCATGGCCACCACACGGGAGATTGCCACCAGCTCAAGGACAAGATCGAAAGTCTCATCCACTAGGGGCACCTCTCCAAGTACGTGGCTGAGCAGCGGGAGGACCGTGGAATTTCTCCTGATGAAATTGACAATCGCCCCCGAGGAGTCCACATAAACATCATCTCAGGTGGACCGGCCTTGGGCGGAGATACCAGTCGAGGGAGAAAGTGTCATGCCGAGCGAGCCAGTCGAGCTTCCGAGCCACCCAAAGCTCCTCCCCTGGTGACCGACCAGTAGTCATTGGTCTTCTCGGACCAGGACCTTGAAGGAGTGGTCACCCCGCATGATGATGCCCTTGTTATCCCGGCAACGATAAACCATTGTAACGTGGACTGGATCTTAGTGGATAATGGCAGTGCCCCCGACATTTTATCATACGAGTGTTTACTATAGATGGGTGAAAACCCGTCAAAACTACATCCGATCCGAACCCCCCTCTGTGGGTTCAATGGCCAGGTGACCTATCCCGAGGGACCCCTAAGCCTACTTGTTACCCTCGGTACCTCGCCCAAAGCTGTAACCTTTATGGCAAACATCGTAGTGGTCAAGGAGATATTGGCCTATAATGCCATTTTCGGCCGAGGCTTCCTCGGTCGAATCAAGACAGTGCCCTCCACATACCACCAAAAAATGAAGTTTCCCACCAAATACGGCACCGGGGAAGTCCAAGGCAATCAGAAAATGGCTAGAAGGTGCTACACGATCTCGGTGGAAACCGTAAGGCCAGAGGACAAGGGCAAAGAGCTCGAAACGATTGAAGATAAAACAACAAGCAAGCCCCGGGGAGAGCTACTATCTATTTTCCTCAGAAATGATCCGGCCCTCAAAGTAAAAATCAGGGCAGATCTACCACCCGAACTACAAGCTCAATACAAAGACTTTCTTTTAGAGTATGTGCACATTTTTGCATGGTCTGATGAGGATCACCCTATCATTCTCAAGAAGATAGTAATGCACCACCTCAACCTCGACCCCGTGGTAATGTCGGTACAACAACGAAAGAGGAAGCACGCCACTGAGAAACAGACGATTATTAAAGAGCAGATCAACAAGGGGAGGAAAACTGGGTTATTTAACCCAGTCCTTTACCCTACCTGGCTCGTCAAGGTCATCCTGGTACCCAAAACCTCGGGTAAATGACATATGTGCGTCGACTTCACTGACCTCAATAAAGCTACCCCGAAAGACTGCTACCCGCTGCCAAGCATCGACCAGCTCGTCGATTCAACCGTGGGCAATGGACTTCTCTATTTCCTAGATGCGTATTCTGGATATCACCAGATCCAAACGAGCCCCGAAGACGTAGAGAAGACCGCCTTCATCACCGACTTCGGCATCTATTACTATACCCGAATGCCATTTGGACTAAAAAATGCCGGAGCTACTTACCAAAGGTTGGTCAATCAGATCTTCGAGGATCAGATCGGGCGGAACGTCGAAGCCTATATCGACGACATGCTTGTAAAGTCGCAGAAGGTCAAGCACCATTTTGCCGACCTAGCCGAGACCTTCAGCACCCTCCAGAGGTACCAGATGAAGCTCAATCCTGCCAAGTGCACCTTTAGGGTCAAGTCCGAGAAATTCCTGGGCTTCCTGGTGACCCAACGAGGGATCAAAGCTAACCCCAACAAGGTCCAGGATATCCTGGATATGCGGCCACCCACCTGCATCAAAGATATGCAACGACTGACCGGTCGGATCACCGCGCTAAACTGCTTCCTGTCTCGAGTGCCAGAACACTGCCTTCCCTTCTTCAAGTTGCTGAGAGGACCAAAATTGGCAACCCCCACATTCGCCTGGGATGAGGAGTGTGAGAAGGCCTTCACTGAGATTAAGGAGCTTCTGGCGTCACCTCCTGTATTATCCAAGCTAGTGTCGGGAGAGACTCTATACCTCTATCTCTCAGCAGCACCATCCACAGTAAGCCCGGTCCTCATTTGAGACGACCAAGGAAGGCAAAGGCCCGTTTATTACACCAGTAAAATGCTCCTGGATGCCGAAAGGAGGTACCCAGTAGCCGAGAAACTGGTGCTAGCGTTGGTTACCTCGGCCAAGCACCTCCGGCCATACTTCCAGGGACACTCCATTGTGGTGCTGACTAGCGAGCCTCTGAAGAAAATTCTGGCCCCTCCAGAAGCCTCGGGTCGACTCGTCAAGTGGGCAATATTTCTCGGGGCCTACGACATTTCCTACTGGACCCGCACTGCCATTAAAGGACAAGCTCTCGCCGATTTTATCGCAGAGACCGTTGTCCCTCTGGGAGAAGCATCCGAACCTACGACCAGCCCGGCCTGGGACCTTTTCGTGGATGGATCTTCCAATTCAACCGGAAGCGGAGGTGGCATCCTCATCACATCCCCAGAAGGTGTCGAGCTCCAGTACACCCTAAAATTCAACTTTCAGGCCTCCAACAATGCCTCCGAGTACTATGCCCTGATTTCCGAGGCTAGGATGGCGAAACGCCTAGTAGCCGAGCGAGTCAACATCTACACCGACTCTCAGTTGGTCGCCAGCCAGATCCATGGATACTACGAAGCTTGAGAACCACAGATGGTGAAAGATCTTTACCTAGTGAAAGAGATAGCCCAATATTCGAGAGCTTTCAGGTAATCTGAATATCCTGGGAAGAAAACTCCCGAGCGGATGCCCTCTCTCGATTGGCCTCTTCCAACACCACAGAAGGGACCAGTACGTCCTACTCTAAGAGTTGGACCAGCCGAGCGTGGAAACCGAAACCGTAACAATCGTGCAGGCATCTCCCTACGACTAGAGAACCCCATATATAGCCTGACTAACTGACTCTCGAGAGCCCGCTGACCCTCGGGAGGCTAGGAGACTCAAATACCAAGCTCGGCGATTCATCTTATTCGACAGAAATCTTTACCGATGATCCTTCGCCGGCCCTCTCCTCAAGTGCCTTAGCACCCCAGAGACCCAGCAAGCCGTTGAAGAAATTCACGAAGGGATCTATAGAGTGCACCATGGGGGGAGGTCGATAGCGAGGATCTTGCTGTGCCGAAGTTACTGGTGGCCTACCCTTCAGCGAGACTGCTCTTCATATGCTCAGAAGTGTGATTGCTGCCAAAGGTTCGACCACCTGGTCCACCAACTAGCCTCGGAGCTCAAAACTCTAACCGAGCCATACCCTTTCACTCGGTGGGGAATTGATATCCTTGGGCCCTTCCCAGTGGCCCGGGCTCATAAAAAGTTCCTCATCATCGCCATCGACTACTTCTACAAATGGATCGAAGCCGAAGCTACCACCAAGATAACGGAAGCAATGATTTGGAGTTTCGTGTAGAGGATGATCATTTGTCATTTTGGCATCCCCCGAGTGATTGTGAGCGATAACGGTTGGCAGTTTAATAGCGCTTATTTTAAGAATAAGTGCGCTGACCTACATATTCACAACCACTTCACTTCGGTAGCCCACCCCCAGGCTAATGGGCTGGTCGAAAATGCCAACAAAACCATCCTCAAAAGCATAAATACCAGGCTCGGTAAAGCCAAGGGTAATTGGCTCGAGGAATTGGCTAGCATACTATGGTCGTACCAAACCACTCCGAGAACCTCCACTGGTGAAACTCCATTCCAGCTAGTCTATGGCACCGAGGCAGTCATCCCACTAGAGGTCGACAGCCCATCCCTTCGGGTTATCCACTTCCCATCCGAGTCGAATGACCAGAAATTGTTGGAGAACCTGGACCTGACCGACGAAGTACGCGAAGTCGCAAGAATCCAAGCAACGGAATATCAACGGCACATGATTTAGTACTACAACACTCGGGTCCGAGAAAGGCAATTCTGACCTAGAGACCTCGTTCTCAGAAAGGCCGAAGCCTCTCGACCACTGGAGGCGGTGGGAAAGCTAGCCCCTAACTGGGAAGGCCGCTACCGAGTGATCGAGACACTCGGGAAAGGAGCATACCGACTATCCACCATGGAAGGGATTCCAATCCCTCGGACTTGGAATGTGGCGGCCCTGCGGAAGTTCTATTTCTGAGCTCATCCGTACATGTAAGAAACCAATAAAGACAATAAACTCTCCATTTCATTAATGTCAAAATTTTGGTACATCAGATGGGCCGTAGCCAGTACAGTGTGCATAGATATATATATATATATATATATATATATATATATATATATATATATATATGGTACAACACAGACTAATTACTCGGTGCGGATGAGGTTAGCGGTTCCAAGTTGAGCCACTGACTCCACTCAGTGTGGAAACTGGCTCGGATAACGGGACGGCTGACTTTGTCTGCTAGGGGAGTTCAGAAGAGATAGTATCAGTAAAAGAAAAACAAGGGCAGGGGAAGGCCCGAACTACCAACTTGGTAGAAAACAAGAAAGAACCCCCATCAAAGATCGATGAAGGGGAGGTAAGAGAGGGCTCCTTCTAAAGGAGCCCCCGAAGAGTAAAAGAAAGGAAAAAAGGAGAGGGGAAGCGGGGATGAAAGAAAAGATGAGAAATGATTTCTCCCCTCTCAAACCATCCCCCCTCGAATCATCCCCCCGGTAGGGGCGGTAGTCCAGAGGTCGGGAGGGAGCACGTCGCTATGCTCCGTCCCTTCTTGTATGCTACCCACCCTTCGCCGTCCATTCTTCTACGCCGAAGTCATCCAGACGCCACCACAGAAGCCTTCATCAACGTCAGACTCCATACCTCACCGGAAGATGACAACGGAAAAGAAGGCGGTGTCGATTTTCACCGTAGAGAGAAAGAAGAGCAGGAGACTTAGCAAAACCCCTATTGCAGCTTGAAGAGGAAGAGACGCCCTTCGGAACCTTTTATAGGCCGGAGGGGGGAAGCCCTGCCTTAATTGAACCTCTCCTCGAAAACACGCAAGGGACTACAAAGTGAAGGCGAATACCTCCCCAAGGAGTAATTGCGCCTCACAGCCATTAAAAGTTCTCTACGGTAATATGTGAAAGGACGGCTCATTTAAAGCATCGAAACATGGAAAAATGCCAGATAAGCACCCTTTGATCAGCCGATCGACATCACGACCAGATTTTTTGGTAGAAGAATTGGACAAGATATTTGATTTACCAACGATACGACATATCAGATCCAATCAAGCACGGTAAGGAGCATTTAAGTATGCCCTAATATGCTAATTACCATTATATTTTAAGAAAAAAGAAAGTGCAGGGTGAAGTTTCCAAAAGAGGGCCCCATACAAAAAGAAGGAAGGGCCAACAAAGCAAAAACGGCCTAATCGATTGAGATGGGAGAAGAAGGGGAGTTCGGCGATCGTTCCAGGAGCCCGGTAGTCGGAAGGCCCGCGATGTTTGGCTCCGCTCCCATGGTCACGTGTGGCTCATCCTCGACTCCCTCGGTGATGGTCGGCCCAGACGCTGACCCCATCTGTGTGGGAACTGTCTTGATCGCGTGCCCTCCCGAGGCCGCCTGACTCGGGGAGCCCTCAACCTCAGGGGCGGAACTATCCTCGCCGCCATCCTTGCCACTAGACGCCGTAGAAGAGGGGGGGGGGGTAGAGCCTTCTTCATCCGAGTCATACCACTGACTAGGAAGAAAGACGAGCTCGCCCGAGACCTGTCGCCGCGCCTCCCTGACGACTCGATCGAAGCCTTCAGTGAAACCCTTCCGCAACCCCCGGCGATAGCCCAACTCATAGTAAGCAAAGGCACTCTTCTTTGAGGTCTCGAGGTTCTCCTCCGAGCTCAGATATCGCTCGACAGCCCTCACCCTAGCCTCTGCTCCCCTTGCCTCGGCCTCGGCCAGCTTCACCTGAATCTCGGCCAGCTTCACTTTGGTTTTGGCCTGCTTTGCCTCGGCCTCGGCCTGCATTATCTCGGCCTCCTCCCTCGCTCGATCAGCTTCCAAGAGATGGCTCCCGAGCTCATCCCGCTCGGCCTCCCACCGCCTTGAGCTTGATACATGAAATTGGCGCTCCTCTTCTAGGAGGCGAGTTTTTAGCTCGGCAATACGGCGAGCCAGGGACAAATGCTCGGACAAAGACTGCATACCCTCCTGATGCGCTCGATCCTGCGCCCGGAGCAAGACCACCTCCTTCTGGAGGACCCCAAGCTCGGAGGATAGCTGCTCGACCTTGCAGTCAGATTCAGCGCGACCTTTGGCCTGAGCCATTTCGCTGCTCTCCATCTTCATCCAGTGATTGGCAATCTCCGCCCCTAATTGGGCCATGAACAGGCCGCCCTCCATCACCCTCTCGAGGAGCATCGAAGGGGGGCATCACCAGAACTCTTCCTAGACAGACGGAGACTCCAGCTCTAGGCAACGATGGTACGGGGAAGCTTGAATGACAAACCGTACCTGCTGCGGAGCTGAACCCCTCCGATGCGGAATCTGCAAGGGAGTATCTTCTCCAGTGACTCCCGAGCTCGACGGTGCAACATTGGGCCCAGGAGGGACCGCAGCACCAACCCCTTCCGTGAGCACCCCTGCAGGCTCGGTCGGACCCTCAGAGCCTACCTCCGCTCCTCGCGCCCTCGCAGAATGGATGGCGACCTCCTCAACCATCTCGTATCTCTCCGACACGATTGCTAACAAGCCCGATCAATGGGTACCCTTGACCAGGGACTCCCCCATTTAAGGAGGGACCTTCATCTTCTTCTGCCTACTCTTCTCGGCGATCAAGTCTTTCATCGCCCCCAACACCAGCGGTGCCCCTGGAGCTTTCTGTTTGGATCCTCGTCGCCCCGGCTCATCCTCCTGAGCGACTCATTTGCCCTTTTCTCGGGCGGAAGAAGAATCCTCGGGAGCCCTATGTGCATCTGAGGCGGCGGCCTCCATTCGCTCGGCTACCTCTGGCTCTGGTGATGGTTCCCCGTCCTCACCGCGCCTCGCGTCTGCTCACCAATGTTGGGGTAGTGGTGCTAGAAGATATGCGCATGGTTGAGATCCAGAGGGGGGTGAATGGATCCCCGTTAAAAACTTTTGCGGAATTAAACTTTTAACTACACGTAATGTGATCTAATGAAATAGCAGTACTCTCTTACTTAAAGAACTACTCACTTAAAACCAATATCAAGAACTCAGTGTGTAAACAGATTCCTCGCTTAAGACCAGCAACACACAAATGCAGGGATTAACCAACAACCAATTTTGTAAGAGGTGTAGGTTCGATCTAGGATCTCCTCACGCAAGAGGTGGCATTCCAGATAGGCCTAACCTATCTTTCCAGCCACGCCTTTCTATATACTCTTTGGTTGAAGGTACACGCAAATCATATGAATGAAAAAACAATAAATACCAAATGCATGCTGCTACCGGTCCTGTGCAAACATCTAACCGAAGTAATAATATCGAACTCTTGATGAGGGACAGATACACTCCTTCACTAGTGGATCTAGAGCACACACAGCGCAATAGCTGACCTTTAAGAGATCTCACCGGATATGCTCTACAAGAACAATAAAGGAAAATCTTAACACATAGCAAATCACGATGCAAGATATTTTTTAGGTGGCTCGATCTGCCTTAACAGATCTACATCTACCCCTCACTCAAACCTGAGTAAGGATTACTGCTGATACACAGCTTGAATCTGCTGAGCATCACAGCTTGCTCCGCTGCCACACAGCTTGACAATCCGTTGAGCATCATAGCTTGCTCCACTACCTAACAGCTTGAAGAATGTTTCGAACAAAAACACAAAAGAATAAAAACACTACACAGATAAATCTCGAGAAACAACATAGCTCTCATGAGCATTCGATTCTAGATCGGATCTAGAAATCGAGACATCAGCAACGATATCTTCTCTGATTTATTCTCCTCTCTCCGGTACTCTATTTTGTAGTAGCTCTCACACGTTTTTTTTGCTAAGACCTTTGCATTCTCAGATCTTCTCTTCTTCTTCTCTAATCTTTCTTCTCAAAATCCTCTTTTCAGAATCTTCACTATTCACTAGCTCTAATCACTCTTTTTCTTCTCTGCACCCTTCTTAGATCGAACTCTCTCTGATCGCTTTCCCGTTCAGTCTCTTATCTTTTCTCTCTTCTATCTATCTTCTATCTCTCTGTGATTATGCAATCTTGTTCTCACTCTATTCTATATCTTTTCTTTGAACGAGAGATCTACCTTTTATATCAGCGAGGTGAATCTTGTGATCCCCAGAAGATTCTAGTCCGGCGTGTGGAGGGAACATTCCCGCCAATGGCTTTTCAGGAAGGAGATACTCGATGATGTCCACGTGTTAGATCTGAAGAAGAAGTGAATCCACGTGGCCAATCGTTCCGATGAACAGATAGCCTCGGATCACTTTCCAATTATCTCAACTTTCGAACCACGTAACCACTTATGTCTCTGACGCTTTTTGCTCTTCAAGTGTTAGATTACTTTGCATGAGTAGTTTAATGCTTTTCATATTAAAGTCCCTGCCAGAAAGAATATGAAAATCAGTTATCAATCTTATCATCATTTTCATAAGAATTATATAGTCCATATTAAATAATATAATATGATACAGATGCCTCGATGGATAAACTTAGTGCACTGACCTGTGAGTGTGCACAACAGACTTAATGCAGTAGTTCAAATACAAATGCATCGACCTGTGTAAATCATAGGTAGACTTAATGTGCATAGAGAGAGTGGATGAGGACAAGCACTTATGAGGATGCATAGACCTGTGTGAAACATAGATTGACCTGTCGAGCTAAAACAGGTGTAGCTGCATCGACCTGATAAGGCGATGGTTAGATAAGCTAGTGCTTAAACATCGATCTGATGACTTAAGCAAACATGGATGCTTTGACATGTGTCCAGTGAATGATATATATGCATCGACCTGTTATGACTTAGACTCTACATGTGCATCGACCAGATGGACATAACGCTTCCATGTGCGTCGGCCTGAAAGAGTGAATGCATGTATGTGCATCAACCTTGCTGAACACAAGGGCCACTGATGCATCGGCCTAATAAACTGATGGAGTGTAGATGCACTGACCTAACATACTTAAGACGTGTATGTGTATCGACCTGATTTCAATGAATACTAAGCTGCATCGACCTGCATGACTTAGTGCCTATATATGCATCGACCTTATGATCCTGACACTTAGAAGATAAATGACTTGTATAACATGAGTGACTAAGATGCATCAACCTATATGCCATTCAAACTTATGAACTAAAACGATGACTCAACCAATCATTATTAATACAGTTTAGTCTCAACATGATTCATAGTGTGACATCATCAAAATCAGGGTTCCAATAATCTCCCCCTTTTTCATGATGGCAACTATGAGTCATGTAAACAGTTGCACGAGATGAAGATGATTTAGACATTCATTGACAAACAAGAGTTTTAGTTCAGTGACCAAACAACCGTTGCACATTCAATCATTTAATCAAGTCATTGCAAGCAAAATCTCCATTCATTACATATAGAAATTTTCTCAACAAGGATAGTGTTTGCAAACACAAGGTTTCCATTCATTACACACCATACTCAAAGAAACTGCAACTCTAGATGCAAAATGACATACTACACAAAACTAACAAACACTACATGCATATATGCATGAGACTCTACTGTGTACAAATGATAGAGGTTCTCAGTTTGCTCAGTTTTCTATCTTCTCCCTGACTCTTTCACATCATTCTTCTGAAACCTTCTCCCCTTTTCTAGAAGTTTTAAACAAACCATTCTTCCAGCTGGTTCTCAGTCTTAGTCTAGGTCATCACAGCTCTAAGGTATTCACAGCAAGCAAGATACCTCTTCCAATCATGACTCATCAATTCTTCTCCCCCTTTGCCATCATAAAAAAAATTGGGGGTTTTCTACTGGCGTTGCTGTCGAGTTGGTGTTCTGCTGGAGCTGCCAGGAGGCCTCAAGGGTATGGCCTGTGGAATGTTCTGTGGAATTCTGTCAACCTTTGTGTCCAGTGCAGCAAACTTTGCAGTGAATTTCTGATCATTCTGTTGAACCTGAGTTTGAAGTTCTTTGACAGAAGTGGTCAGATCTACAAACCAGTGTTGTAGCTTGGTACTCATGTTATCAAGCTGGGCTGCTTGTAGGTGACGAAGCTCATCTATAGAGTTTGAGGTATTTTCAGAGTGTGTAGAGATAGTTTCTCTAAGACTCCTACCCAGGTTAAGTACTTCCTCTCCTACTGAATCTATCTTAGCATAGACATTTCCCAGATGAACAATTATACTGTGGGTTTCATCTAGTAGACCAGCTACCTTAAGAGATAATACTTTCTGTTCTTCTCTTATTTTCTTCTGTTCTGCCCAAATATCAAAAGCATGAACATGCATTTGAGTTGTTTTTACATATGTTTCAGCCTGATTCTGTCTTAACCTGTTCAGTAAAGATTCGGCTTGTTCACACACATGCAACAATAAGTCCAGGAAATCGTGGAGGTGTTCATCAGATCTATACTTGTCCCTTATAAATTTTTCCCATTGACTGTTGACAGTCTGCTCAACGTGTACTAGTCTGGCATCAATTCTTTCCACTGCCAGATTTAATTTCATAATGGAGGAATTCACATTCTTGAACTGAGACATCAGAAGTCTTACAAAGATAGGATGAACGTCAGATGCATTGGGTGCTAAGCTTGGTCCTTCTGATGTAGATGCATGAAATTCTGGTGGAGTATGTGTCTCTTCAGGAGATAAGGGTGGCTGTATGCCAAAAGCTGTCAAAGGTCCATGATATGTGTCCTGTCCCACAACAGCCTTTTCCTGATCTTGTCGTTGTTGGTGTTGTTGCTGCTATTGCTCTGTCAGCTTTTCCACTTCTTGTTGGTGTTCCTATTGCTTCTCTTATTGCTGATCATCTTGCTGTAGTTCTAGTTGTTGGTTTACATCATCAAGATGTATGTCATCAATATTTGCTTGGACATCTTGATTCTCATCTACCTGTTGCTCTTCTGCCTGCAGCTCTGGCTGATGCACTTGTTCTGCCTGCTGTGACTGTTCTTGTTCCTAGTTTTGCTGCTCTTGATGTCCTGCCAGCTGCTCAACTAGCTCTTGTTGCTGTTCTGGTAGTTCTTCATGTTGCTCCTCTTCATCCTACAATTCCTCTTGCTCAGCCTGTTGTGGCTGTTGCTCTGCCTGTTCTTGTGCAGCCTGATCTTGAACTTGTGCAACAACTGGTTTGAGCTTCATGAACTTGGTGATAAAGTCCATGTTATAGACATTCACCTTCGGAATTTCTTTAAACTTCTCATCATCTAGAGATACCTTCCACTTCTTGAATATAACAGTCAAATGAGCTGCATATGGTAGGTGTCTTCCATCCTCTTTAACACAGCCCATTATATGCCTCATTATCTCTGGGAGACACACTTTGATATCCTTAAACATGCAGTACAACAGAAATCGCTGTGTCTCTGTCACCCTTCCTCTTCCTCCATCTTGTGGGGTTGTGATTGTAGTAAGCATATGGTGCAGTAATCTCTTAACTGGAGTAAATTTGTTGGCATTGAAAGTAGTCAACCGAGTTTGCTTGTAATCACTAGCATTACTTGGCTGATCTGTGAGAATAGTGTAGGCTTCAAACTCATCGTACTCCAGTTCTTCTTCAGAAATCCCATCCTTAGGTATCCTTAAAATATTGTGAAGGGAATGTCTAGCCCACTCAATTATAATTCCCTTAAGACAGGACCATATCTTAGGTAGGTCTGGGTCATATCTCAAGTTCTTGTAAAACTCAGTGACCAACCTAGGATAATAATACCTATGTTTTCCCATAAACTTCTTCCAACCTTGGAACTTAACCAGACCCAATAACTCAGGATATTCATCAAGCATCTCCTGGTCATGAAAATCAACATACCGTGGGAAGATAATTTTCACAGACTCAACCGGTTCCTCTGCTTGATCAGATACTGAATCAAACTCAGCTTCCTCCTCAGGAAATTGCTGTGTTTCCTCCTCTGTAGCAATCCGGTGCCGCTTGGCTGGTATCTCGGACACCTTTTCTTTACCCTTAGCGGATTTCTCTGCAAGCATGCTTGAAGTAGTGCCCTTGTCATGCACACGCTTTGATCTGCCCTCCTTGCGAGGTATTTCGACAGCTTTCTCAGATTGCACATCCATTGGTTGCAGCTCCTCTGAAACCCTTCGTTTCCCTTTGCTTTTGGTGGCCAGAGATGACATGATTAACAAGAATGTAGAAAACTCAAGCTAACGGCACGGATTTGAGGAAGCACAAGGAAGATGGAGAACAGGGATGAAGGAAATAGAATCGCGAAGTGGTAAGAAACACAGCCACTTTTCTGCGTCGATGCGATGGGGTTTAGAAAAGGAGAAGGCTTGACCTAGATTCGTTGGGTTTCAACGGAAAGGTAGACGCTTAAAGTAGGGTAGAGTAAGAGAAAATTCATTAACTTTACCAATTTCAGAGACAATTACCAAACTGCCCTCTTCTTTAAGATATATTGCCTTTCCTTACAATTATGTGATTTGCGGCTTATAAGGGTTAAATCTTGATACATGAATGTTCTTAGATTAAACCTTTTATGCAAAAACAATGGAGATAAAATAAACTTAACAATGTACTATGCCCAATCCAAAAATTCATTCACCTTATTTGTCATTTTCATTAGACATCATCGGTATACAAATCTATCTCATATTGAAAATAAACAGTTTCATATTTTTGAAAGTGGCACAGAGTAAACCATATTTCCTTTTCTTTATGTTTATTGGCTTGAGCATTCAAGTATGACTACACCTTTTTACTCAAGAAGACATGTTGATTAGATGCCCGAATTCCTAGTTACTCAATGTAATCAACCGTTATGCTTCATTTTATGAACAGAGTTAGCTTCTTTTATCATGACATAACCTTTGCATTTCTTTGATGCAAATAGCCAGTTTCTCCAAAAGATATGTCATTGCTCTGCCTTCTTATTATTCTTATAAAATGGCGTATTCATTGGCCTTATTTTAGATTTTACTTTCAAACTGTTTAAGGACAATATAAGTACAAGATTCCTTACCAGAGATGTCCTTTTACTTACAATCTTCAGATTTTAGAAAATTGACATAGCAGATCCATTTTCAGAATGTTTTAAAACCATTGTAATTACATTCATGGATAATCTTGAACAATTAAGATTAAATTTAATCCCAATAAATAGAAGATTACAATTTTGTAAGGTCAAACACTTTCTCTTAGATGTAGGTGGTCTTGTAATTATATATCTTGATTAGTAAAGAGAACATAATTTCATGACAGACTCCCCCTGAATGAATGCTCAGACATTTAAGAGAGAATAGGAAAGACTTGTCATAGACGACATGGATGAGAGTACAAGAATGGATATGTCTATGATGCAATGAAAACTAAGGTAGATAGTGAAGGTGGCCACATCAAAGCATAGAGAAAACTAAAGTCAGATTTGTAGACAACCAAAGTCATAGCCTCAATAACCTTTCATCAGAATTAAGCCATCTTCATAAAGCACAACACCTTAAAGCAGCAAACTACTCATCCCAGGTATAGCAAGGTTGGTGCACCTTTCTTATACATCAACCTACTAGTTTAACCAAAGTATGCACTCCAGGCAAAAAGAGCCACAACAACAACTCTGCTAAACGCATCTCACAAGACAGACCACAGTGACAAGCACTTATCCCTCTGTAGTGAGGTCGATGCTCCTTTCATATGCTTCGACCCGCTAGTATAGTAAGGTCGGTGCACCTTCCATATGCATCGACCTGCTAGCTTATCCAGTCTAATGTTTCAGCCATATATCTATATCGCATCGACTCCACTAGACAAAAGACACAACCTTATAAGATTCCAACCAGCAACTATTGCAAGAACACTTATTCAGACATCTGAAGCAGACCATCATTTCTGACAACATTAACTCATATTCTTCCACTGAATTACACTTTGACACTAATCAAAATATATCAAGCTCCCCCTCAATATGTGCAGTGATTCCATTCAAGCAGCATCACTCTTCTTATTGTACACAAGTATGCAAATATGAAATGCAAAATGCAAATCTATTATTACATGCAAGTTAGACCCTTGGTACAATGCGGAGGTCTAGCCTCTACGCATGATGTGGGCTTCCAGACAAAAATGATCTACCCTTCTCCCAGCGTACCATTTGATATACCAAAGGGTCATGTAAGGGAATGCTTCTAATATGAACATTGAATGACTATTCAATATACAAAAGTTCATTTGGAATTGCATGTGGCAGATTCTCAAGTTAAAATCATAACATGCATGACAAGATAGCATCAAATAATACTAGTGTGTTCGATCTGACCAAACATACAACACTCCAAAGATATTTATTCAACCATCAGTACAGAGAAAAGAAAGTGGGGTTTGACTAACCTTCATGTGTCTTGATTTTATTTAACCCCCTTTTTATTGTCTTCCACCAAGACACACCTGCAAGCAAAACTCACTTTGAATTTCTGGGAACCCAAGAATTCCTGGGTCTTGTTAGTTGAGTTACACCTTTCTTAGGTGCTTTCCATGATTTCAGAGCATTCAAATCATCAAATCTCATAGCAGAACAATTATTCATGACATGCCCCACATTCCCACAATAGTGATATGAGTTAAATGCATTCATGTTCTTCTTTGATGCATAAGTAGAGTATTTCTGTGGGATGGCATTAGTTTTGCCATTTCTATCATGGAACTTAAAATTTCCTCTCACATTCCAACAATCCTGGACTGTGTGGCCAACTCTTTTATAGTTAAGACAATATGGCCTTTTGTTAGGGAACAGATTTGGCCTTCTTTGGTCAGTGAAATTTCTATGGGCTTTTAGTTTATTATTATTCTTAAAAGTCAAACAATCATTCATTATATGTCCAAATCTGTTACAGTGAAAGCACTGAATACCCTTTTAATGTATCTCATGATTTTTGACATGTGCTTTTCCAGCATGCACATGAGGATTTTGAAACACACCCTTTTTATTTGAATTTGTCTTGGCATTTTTGAATCCATTAAGTTTCTTAGAGGCATTCAAATCATCCAACTTCATGGCATGACAATCATACATCACTTGTCCTGTCCTACCACAATAATGACATGTGCTTTTCTTTTTGTGTGCATGTGAGTGTGTGGGAGACCCATGAGCTACATGCACTAGGGTAGCAGGATTCCTTTTAAATGTTTTCAGATTATCAGTCTTTTTCTATTTTTCTGAGATTTTTGCAATTTTCTGATCTCTGAGCAATAAATTGAAAGATGGATGGATCAGAGATTTTAGATGACTCAGAATTGCTCACAAATGAGGTTGATGACTTATTCTCAAACTATTTTTTGTTCACTGGATGTAACCCAGTCCTTCTCTCTGAAAGTTCACTCTAGTTCCAAGAATTTTATCTAAATTGTCATTCCCTTCAACAAATTTAGACATAAAACTATTTAAGTCAGTCACTTGAGCTTCCAGAGAAGTTATTGTCAATTCAGAATTCATGATCTCCTCCTCACACTATGCTATTCTTATTTTCAAACTTTCATTCATAGATTGATAGTCTTCGTTTTCTTTTTGCGGAGTTAATAGTTTTTGAGATTCATCAATGATAGCAGATTTCCCTTTTTCAAAGGTTAGCAACCTTTCTGACATGACAATATTTAGAACCATCAGTTTTTTGTTTTGTTCTTTCATATTTTTATTTTTCAAATTCAAAATTTTAATTTCTTCATCATGGTTATCATCATTTGATTTGGAATACAGCTTTTCATTCAACTCCTCCTCAATTTTTTCAAGCTCGTTCTTTTTGTTCAGTAAGTCTTCATTTTCTTCCCTAAGAGAAACAATCAATCCTTCTTACCATTTTATCTCATAATGAAGATTTGTGTTCAAGTCTTTTATAGACAAACAGTTATTGCATGGCTTATCATCTTTCTTCATTTCATTTTTGAGGTGTTCATTTTCAGATTGCAATGAACTTATTTCGGATGACACTTTCTTTTTCATTTTCTTATTTTCATATTTGACTCTCTTATACTTATCTAACAATCCATTATAAAGAATCATCAAATCATTGAATGTAAGTTCATCTGATTCAGAACTTACCTGTGATGAAGATTCATCCGGCTGATCACTACTGTGATCTTTGACCATCAAGCACTTGTTCCCTTCTTGATCATGAATGGTAGTCAGCTTATCTAGTATTTCCTTAGCACTCCTGCACGTAGAGACACAAGGGAATACATCAATATCAATAGCCCTTTTCATTAGCTTCAGAGCTTTCAGATTATCAGTATTTTTCAATCTATGGATGATATTCCATTTGGATTCATCCTCAGGAAGTTCATATGGACCATATACAATTAAAATCTATAATTTAGAATCTATGGAGTTCACAAAATCTCGCAATCTTCCTAACCAACCATAAAAGTTTGATCCATCAAACTTAGGAGGATTAGCCATTGAAACCATATTGAAACGACAAGCAAAAACAACGAATGCAATAAATAGCCAGATCAGATCTGCAGATCGTTGGATCTGTTGAATCAGAAACCGCTCTGATACCAATTGTTGGGGTAGTGGTGCTAGCTGATATGCGCACGGTTGAGATCCATAGGGGGGGTGAATGGATCCCCATTAAAAACTTTTGCGGAATTAAACTTTTAACTACACGTAATGTGATCTAATGAAATAGCAATGCTCTCTTACTTAAAGAACTACTCACTTAAAACCAATATCAAGCACTCAATGTGCAAACAGATTCCTCGCTTAAGACCAGCAACACACAATTGCAGGGATTAACCAACAACCAATTCTGTAAGAGGCGTAGGTTCGATCTAGGATCTCCTCATGCAAGAGGTGGCATTCTAGATAGGCATAACCTATCTTTCCAACCACACCTTTCTATATACTCCTTGGTTGAAGATACACGCAAATCATACGAATGAAAATACAATGAATACCAAATGCCTGTTGCTACCGATCCTATGCATACATCTAACCGAAGTAATAATATCAAACTCTTGATGAGGGACAGATACACTCCTTCACCAGTGGATCTAGGGCACACACAGCGCAACAGTTGGCCTTCAAGAGATCTCACCGGATATGCTCTACTCACACGCGTGGTAGTAAGAACAATAAAGGAAAATCTGAACACATAGCAAACCACGATGCAAGATATTTTTTAGGTGATTCGATCTACCACAACAGATCTACATCCACCCCTCACTCAAACCTGAGTGAGGATTACTGCTGATACACAGCTTGAATCTGCTGAGCATCACAGCTTGCTCCGCTACCACACAGCTTGACAGTCCCCTGAGCATCACAGCTTGCTCCGCTGCCACACAGGTTGACAATCCGTTGAGCATCACAGCTTGATCTGCTGCCTAACAGCTTGAAGAAAGTTTCGAAAGAAAACAAAAAAGAATAAAAACACTACACAGATAAATCTCGAGAAACAATATAGCTCTCATGAGCATTCGATTCTAGATCTGATCTAGAAATCGAGACATCAACAATGATATCTTCTCTGATTTATTCTCCTCTCTCCGGTACTCTATATTGCAGTAGCTCTCACACACTTTTTTTGCTAAGACCTCTGCATTCTCATATCTTCTCTTCTTCTTCTCTAATCTTTCTTCTCAAAATCCTCTTTTCAGAATCCTCACTATTCACTAGCTCTAATCGATCTTTTTCTTCTCTGCACCCTTCTTAGCTCGAATTCTCTCTGATCGCTTTCCCATTCAGTCTCTTCTCTTTTCTCTCTTCTATCTGTCTTCTATCTCTCTGTGATTCTCCAATCTTGTTCTCACTCTATTCTATATCTTTTCTTTGAACGAGAGATCTGCCTTTTATATCAGCGAGCTGAATCTTGTGATCCCTAGAAGATTCCAGTCCAGCGTGTGGAGGGAACATTCCCGCCAATGACTTTTCAGGAAGGAGATACTCGATGATGTCCACGTGTCAAATCTGAGGAAGAAGTGAATCCACGTGGCCAATTGTTTCGGTGAACAGATAGCCTCGGATCACGTGCCAGTTACCTCAACTTTTGAACCACGTGACCACTTATGTCTCTGACGCTTTCTGCTCTTCAAGTGTTAAATCACGTTGCATGAGTAGTTTAATGCTTTTCATATTAAAGTCCCTGCTAGAAAGAATATGAAAATCAGTTATCAATCTTATCATCATTTTCATAAGAATTATATAGTCCATATTAAACAGTATGATATGATGCAGATGCCTCGATGCATAAACTTAGTGCACCGACCTGTGAGTGTGCACAATAGACTTAATTCAGTAGTTCAAATACAAATGCATCGACCTGTGTAAATCATAGGAAGACTTAATGTGCAGAGAGAGACTGGATGAGGACAAGCACTTATGGGGATGCACAGACCTGTGTGAAATACAGATTGACCTGTCGAGCTAAAATAGGTGTAGTTGCATCGACCTGATAAGGCGATGGTTAGATCAGCTAGTGCTTAAACATCGACCTGATGACTTAAGCAAACATGGATGCTTTGACATGTGTCCAGTTAATGATATATATGCATCGACCTGTTATGACTTAGACTATACATGTGCATCAACCTGATGGACATAACGCTTCCATGTGCGTCGGCCTGAAAGAGTGAATGCATGTATGTGCATCAACCTTGCTGAACATAAGGGCCTCTAATGCATCGACCTAATAAACTGATGGAGTGTACATGCACCGACCTAACAGACTTAAGACGTGTATGGGCATCAACTTGATTTCAATGAATACTAAGCTGCATCAACCTGCATGACTTAGTGCCTATATATGCATCGACCTTATGATCCTGACACTTAGAAGATAAATGACTTGTATAACATGAGTGACTAAGATGCATCAACCTATATGCCATTCAAACTTATGAACTAAAATGATGACTTAACCAATCATTATTAATACAGTTTAGTCTCAACATGATTCGTAGTGTGACATCATCAAAACCAGGGTTCCAACAACCAAAGGCATCTCGTCAATAAAGGCTCCACAACGTATAGAAAAGGGTTTTGAGGTCCTTACCATCAGGAAGCACTCAGCGAGAGAAGTCTTCGACAATGGCCGGAGTCAACAGCTCGGCGGTCGATCAACGATTATCCTGCAGAATTTGAATCTCCTTCTCCAAATCCGGTGAGATCGCTAGAGGCTTCTCGGGAAGAACCGGTTGAAGTTTCGTTTCGATAGGGAAATCCCACATATAACCAACTTTGGTGAATCCCACCCAGAAAAACTGAGTCTTCCACCCCTTGTGCGAGGAATCCCGAGGGGAGAGAGTCACACAACTCCTCCCTCTCCTGGCCTGAACAAAGAAAAAGCCCTTCTCGGCATGGGCATGTTCCTTCAGCTCGAAGAAGGCATAAAAAAGATCTAAAGAAACGGCCATGACACACGAGCCACAGAGAGCGAGGAAAGAAAAAATAAAGGTGTAGGAATTCGAGACCAACTGGACAGGAGCTAGCTGGTAGAACTTCATAAGCCCGACAACAAAAGGGTGGAGGGGAAGACGAAAGCCGCACTTCCAAGCCCGAAGAAATGTACAGAACATGCCCGAACGAGTATCCAGGCAAGACTCATGGGATTTGGTAGAAGAGAAGAAATACCGCCAAGGCAACCTATAGTGGATCTCAATCTCCTTCGTCGTAGACTCTGTCAGTTCGCTACAAGGATGATCGCTAGACGTCGACTCCACGCCTACTCCTTGCTCGAATTCCTGGATTTTGGATACGATATCGTGATCCGCCATGGAAGAGAGGTAAGATGAGGACGGGACGCTTGAATCAGAGGAGCTAGGTGGAAGAGGAAGCTGTCGGACGGCCTCCACAGTAATATCTGCTAACTCTGCAAAAGCTTCTACTTACGTCCACTCCCTCTGGCCGCTTCTCCGATGCATAAACCCTCCTCTGAACTCACAGACACGATAAGGAAAACCCTAAGCAGAGAAAATGTAAGGCGCAAGCACAAGCCTCTATTTATAAGGCCCAGGCGATCCCAAGTGCTGCCGCTGCGACATTTCGAACTCCGAGAAAGTTGATTTTCTAGCCCAAGAGTAGCATGTCATCATCGGGCTCGGGCCCCCATGCGATAGGACACACGTATCCTCGGCCCCTAAATGCAATCTGCCAATGCACCACCGAACCAATACGACGCCGCCACGACCCGGGCCCCCCATCTCCTTGAGCCAGGACAACCCTATAAACGGTCCCTGAGTTTCGAGACTGGGATAGCTCACAAACGGTCGATCCCCAACCAAGCCACGAATGCTACGCGATCACAACCTACTCTCCGAGCCCGATCATAAGGCTCGGGAGTAAGGGGGGCAAGTGGAGAGGGGTAAATTAGCGGCCCAACGAATGTACGATTGAGAGCCGCCCAACCAGGTCTAACCTGACCAAAATATGCCGGAACCTCCGAGCGACTGCCCCACTTACGGGCCCATTTAGCTTGAAGCCCAAAGATGCTCGGATCAATACTTCCTAGGCGGACCTTGACCCGGAATCCTGAGCAACCGTCGAATGGGGAAAGCCTGAGCGGTGCTTGATCGCAACGGAAGGAGGGAAGATCGGGAGTCAATGAAAGGGGAGACCAAGCGACTAAACCACAAATGGCCGAGTAACACCTCTTATGCTCTCCGCCTCCTCCGAGCGCCTTACGGAGAAGAACACTATATAAACCAAGGGAAATCCTCCAAAAGAAAGGTAGATCATGAGCGCCTAACACCACACCCACTGGTGAGGAGCGATCTCATGCTACTCACTCCTTCTCCTACTCCCCTTCCACCAACGCTCTATAACTTTGCTGACTTTGGAATCGGAGGGTTTTCCCCGGGGTCTCAACCTTGGGCTCCTCTGACTTGTTTCCTGCTTTGCAGATTCCCGTTCGTGCTACCAGCAGCCCAAGCTTGCTCAGCATCATGCGGCTCAGGACTTAACGCGAGATCACGACTCTTCAACTGCCATATGGGGTTTAATCCGAAAAATTTAGATTTTTCTATTTATCTGCTATTATCCCCTTAATTGGCCTATTTATCGAATTTAAATCCGTAAATAGCCCAAATTACTTTTCTAGAGTGTGGGTTTGGGCCTAAAGTCATAGAATTGGGTTTGTGGGTCCTAACTTAAGTGGGCTAAACTCTTTGGTTAAATGTAGGGCCATTAAATTAATTTACTTAACACATAATTCCTTAAATAGCCCTTTTAATACCTTTAAATGCTCAATTAATGGTTGTTAATTCCTAAAAAATTCTATAAAATTCCAGGACGTTACACACATAGTTACTTTAGTGATTTGAAAATATTTTGAAATTTAGTGTTGTCTCCACTTATTAGAAAAGGATGTGGTGAATTTGGGAGAGCAAATTCTCTTTAGCGGGGGAGGGTGTAACGCCCACCAAATTAGAAAGTTAAAATAGAAATAATTGCCTATATTTTTTGGAAGAGAAAAGACAATTGGATATTAATTTTGTTCCAATTCTAAATAAAGAAGAAAATTAAATTATCCGTTGGTGAATTAATTATGAAATAGAGATATAAATAAATAATTAAAAAATAATTGAGTAATGAATAGCGATGGATTGCATTCTTTAAATCTAATAATATATTTGTGACTTAAAACTTGATAAATCATCAAAAATATTTAAGATTATAAATATAAATAAAACTCGAATATTCATCTTAAAAATAAAATGCGACGAGCTAACGAGTGGTCCCTCACAAAGATAAATGAAACTTTCACTGGATCGAACCTGTCTCTGATACCCGAGACGATGATAAAATTAATAAGGTAGATAAGTAAATATGATTAATAACAATAACATATATAAATATATTTAAAGTCTGACTTAAAACAAAAAAATTGTAAATAATAGATAGTAAACTTAAATTGCTTAACTACTAAAACTAGCCTATAAGTAAAGGGCCTTATTATCCACTTAACAATGCCCACATAGGATACATAACAGTTAATGGGCTTGGGCCTTACCCAAAAATAATAATATTCATAATAATACGGTTATCTCTAAACAACCGTGAGAACCTAGAATCTTAGGAAACTCGTATAAACCCAACCGTAGCACTAAAATCACTAAACGGGTTTTAGGCTTAAGAGTTTTAAGATGGGCTCTTTCCTTTTTAGCCTTCCGTAGGAGGGTTACGTTCACGCATACAATGGGAAATATATATATCTATGATATATATAATGGGTCTTCAGAAATGCAACGCCCTTATCACGTTGGATTGTGCATAGGATTTGGGTTCTGCGAACAAAACAAGGGAAGCGGCTTCAACGTAGGAAACTTTAACCCACTAGGACTCATGCACGTAGTGGGACTCTGCTCCCCTACTCATCTCTATAAAAATTACCTGGTCGAACGCGTGAGGGTACTACTGCTGCCATCGCTGGGTTTCTACTGCGGCCGTTCGCGTGACTCTCCACCAAAGAGAACCTGCAGAGCTGTGCGTCGACACTCTTCTTTCCCTTCCTCCTACACGCGCTGATGCGGTTGTTGTTGTGAACGAGCAGAAGAGGCATCTTCTTCCTCTACTGCTTCCATATTCATTGTCTATCTTCCTCCATTCGACCCGAATCAAGTAGGTTTTCTCTCCCCACACGCAAACCCTTAATAGCGTGCATTAGACGTTAGTCTCATCTTCACGTCTGCATTAAAAATCCTCTGCATGGTTCATATCCAACCGTGATTTGCATGTTTACCTTAATTAATCAATACGTACATGTAACATGCTTAAAAAAATTTTATCCACGAAACCATGTCTAAAAATCATAAAGTGTATATTATTGGAATCCCCATGATTTTCTCTAAATTTTCATATCTTTATATGGTGTATTAACTAGTAACATTAACTAGTTAGTAATTTAATAGATTTTATTGAGTTATTCGGTGAATCACCCGGAACACTGTAGCATGTTAGTTATACCCTTTTACTTTGACGGCTGTACATGGGCGTCGGAGTGACCTTTGGCCAGGAAATTTTACGGGGATACTGTTGGGGCAGTGAGCGAGATCGTGAGGATGGTATCTCCTTTTTCCCATCCTAAGATAGGCCTCCTCTCAAGCAAATTTTTTTTGAACATCATGTTAGGTAGAGTTTTTCGGGCTCTTCGTTTTGGTATATAGATTGCGTGGTTCCGACGTGTATACGTCGAGAACTAAAGCTTTAAAGTGGTGCTACATTGTTCATCGATTTTAATCTACGTAAACTTAATTTTTAAAACTTTTTTAAAAGATAAAGATAAAAGGGCCTATGATACCCATAGGGGCTTCTGGAAATAGCGTACCGTTATTAACCTTTTTTTTGACCCTTAGAGTACTCGGGGCTTCATTAAAAATGTGGTCCCCTAGGGGATCATGATCTGAAGTCTGTAAATTTTTTTTAAATAAACGGATTGAGGGCAGGCAGGACGCGGTCCCAGGCGGACCGCGACCTTCAGGTCGCGGTCTGCCCTAGACTGCGTTCTCGAATATTTTTTCTTCTAAAAAGTAATGGAGGGTGGGAAAACTTGTCTGATCGTGGTTGGTCGGGCGATCGCGATTAGAACGCGGTTCCTGGTGCGACCGCGCTCAAAACCGAGCCCCTTTTCCGGCGAACATGATGATACCCTTCAATAAAATACTTCTAACATGCTTAATACTCAATAACAATTAGGAAAAATGGTATAGAATCAAAGTAGACATGTATCTACACCTAATTCATGGATCAATTTGAGTTTAGCCTAAGAGATTACCTACCTTAGATCAAATTGAAGAGGAAGAAGGAAAAATGGGATGAAATGCCGACGTGCTCCCTTTCTCCTTCAATCACGCCCCTAAATCGCCACCAATCTCTTCCTCAACGTAGCAAAGGCCTAGAAGGTGATTAGGGGTGCCTATTTATAAGAAAAATCTTGCCCAAAAAGTCAACATTCCTTTCCCCAAAAATTAAAAATTTTCACCTCCGAATTTAATGGTCTTGGAAGAAAATTCTAACTTTTCCACTAACCTAGCCTTAATTGGGTGGAAAAACATGTGCAAAATGCCAATCCATGGCAACTATGATGTGAGGGTTTGAATTTTATGACAATCTTCTAGAAATTGGACTAATTTAATTATATAAAATGTGTATTTAACATGTGCTATGAATTTAACCATATTTAGCCCATTAACCCATAATCCAGTCCATCGTGGATTATCTAATGGTTCAATTGTTGATCATAATCAATTCTAGGGCATTTAATTAGGTCTCCTATATTTTTTTGAAATTTAAAACATTTAATTTCAATTTATTTCTAGAAAAATTTATTTATCGAAGTTATTTCATATAATAATAACATAATTTCATCATTTCGTAAATATTATAGTTATCTAACTAAATTTAAATATTTATTTATCTAGTTATTTGTTGGGTTACTACACGAACATTGGAGAACTCCCTTTCCTCCTCCAATCTCGCCCTCAAATCGTCACAAAATCCTCTCTCAGTATGGTAAAGGCCGAGAGAAAGATGATAGGGGCCTATTTATAGGAAAAATCCAGCCCAAAAAGTCAAGATTTCTTTCCCCAAAAATCAAAATTCTCCAGCTCCGAATTTAATGTTCATGGTCGTAATTGTCAAACTTTTCCACTAATCTAACTTTAATAGGGTTGGAAAAACGTGGGTAAAAGGTCAAAACTATGGTGGGCTGTCATGTAAGGTTTGAAATTTGTGTCGATCTTCTAGAATTTGGACTAATTTAATCTTAGAAAATGGTGTTTAACATGTGCTATGAATTTAACCTTATTTAGCCTATTAATTCCAAATTCAGCCCATTAAGGGTTATCCATTAGTCCAATTGTTAATCATAATTAATTCTAGCAATTTTAATTAGATCTCTTATAATTTTTCTGAAATTTAAAATGTTTAATTTTGATTTATTTCAAGAGAATCCAATTATTAAATATATTTATGCTTAAATAATGTACTATCATCATTAATTCAAGAAATTCTCATTATTTGAGAAATATAATATTCAAGTAATTATCTCTACATAAATATAATATTAAAGTAATTATCTCTATTAGTAAATCAAAATCTCTAGTTATTTGATATTTTTAACATTAAGGGAATTATCGCATTTACAATTACTTAATCTATTTTATATCTTTAAAAACTCAATTTTATTTCTAAATCAGAAATTTCAATGCTTTTACCTATTTTATATATAAACAAAAATCTTAATTACTTAACCTGATTATTTAGAATTTAACTCACTTACCCAAATTAGAATTTGGGGAGGTTTTTAAAATTTTAGGGATGGATTCCTAGCAAATTTTTAATTTACTTGCTACTTTCCAAATCCGAAATTTTATTTCACTAATTGAAATTACCCCTTATTTGTTCATAAATTTGTATTCATTAATTATATATTTCGTTTTAATTTGGGTTACTACACCTAGTGCCCTACGTCGACGCAGCTTCCAATTGTCATGATCTATTGGGAACCAAGGTGAGTGTGCGTCGACGCAGTGAAGGAGTGGGGTCGATGCATCTAGCCTTCCGCTTGGGCTGACGCAAGCTAAGCCATTGTGTGCCAACGTAGCTGGGAGGGTGCGTCGACGCAACATTGTAAAATTGCGTCCGAACCAGCTTCTATGAGGCAACCCTATGTCAACCTACTGTAAGAATGATGTTGACACAGCTGAGGGGTATCGCCCGTCTGACTGATGAAGGAGCCGACGTTGCGTCGACGCAATGATGAAGTGGGGTCGACGCAGCTGAGGAATATTCCATATGGCTGGACTGGATCTGAATTTGTGTCGACGCCTTGAGAGAGTTGCGTCGACGCTCTTGATTATGTATGCTTTGAGTTTGCTTTAGGAACCCGTCTTGAGTCGACCCTTCTCAAGAACATGATGTTGCTGGAGTCGACACTGCCTTGTAAGGAATTCCAATGTAGATGTGAACATGTGAGTCGACGCATTCTTTAAATGGAGTCAACGCAACCTTGAAGACTCTGTTAATTTCTTCACGTTCAGCCAGTAGAGAAGATGTTTTAGATTATCTCAAATAGATTAACTAATGACTTATAGTTAGACATCATCAAAACATAATGCACACAACATTCTCTCCCTTTTTGATGATGGCAACTATGAGTCATTGTGCTCACAATTTTGAAATTTGAGTTTAGGACATGGTTTTTGAAAAATAGCAGACTTTTAACAAGAATAGCATGAAGCACCTTGTAGGAAAGAGAGATTCATCAAGATTTTGAATTTATGAACATGCAGTAGGGAGAGACTAACTTCAGACCGATCACACTGTGATTTCCTGACTGACCAACTAGACTATGACTCAACCAGACTTATGACTTCTCCGACTATGACTCATCAATGACTTCTCCCCCTTTGACATCATCAAAGTACTAGGAGAAGCCTTTTAGTGAACAATGTTGTAGATATATGTGAAATTTAGTGGGCTGAAGTTGGAATTCAGTGAGGGGATTAAGGCCTAATACATACCTCATTGTGGTTCTGGACTGATCCCGAATTCAGACACCTTCCCTAAAAGAGCATTGCATGGTTTGAGCCTGATGATTGAGGGATTTAAAGTGAATAACTTCAGAGGTTGAAGAAGCCGGGAAAGTAACAGGAGTGTCTTGTAACACCTTGAAAATTTTCTTGGATTTTTTAAGAATTAAATAAAATCATTAAGTATCTAAAAGGCTTAATGGGCTAATTAAATGAATTATGGGTAATCAAATTAATTTAAAGGCCTTATATTAACCAAAGGGCTAAGCCCACTTAAACTAGGCATATAAACCCAAATCTAAGGCTTTTAGGCCCAAACCCATTTATAGAGACGTAATTAGGGCTATTTTCGTATTTAAATTAGATAAATAGACTAATTAGGGGATAAATAGCAGATAAATAGAAAAATCTGAAAATTTTAGAAAAAATCGCCAGAATGTCAGTCTATCGCAAGACTGCCATCTTTTGAAGGCGGTCCAGAAAGGACCACTAACTTCTTCCAAAAATGGGATTTTTAGAAGCGTGGAAAACTTAGATTTTTGACATCCCAATCGTCATGGATCGAAGTGATCTGGCATGTAAGCCCATCTAGGACTCTTGGGAGATCAAATTGATGCCCTATAGGACTCCTATTTTGATCAAATCCCTCAGCCCTAGGTCATTCCCTATAAATAGGGCTCATAATCGACCTGCGCGAACCCTCGTTTTGGCTCGCGTGGTTCGACGGTTAGGTGATGTTATTTCATGTTAGTCTTTTAGAACTTTTGTTCCCTTTAGTATTGTCTAACTATCCTCCAAATTTCATATTAGGAGATCGAGCATCCAGAGAGTTAGAACATCTGGTTGTAGTTGTTTCTCTGCAGAACGCACAGGAACGAACGTGTTCTTCCGGCAAAGATCCAAAGTTTAGGGATATTAGCAGAGGTAATTTCATATCCAGCCTTTAGAGTTATTTGTTCCCCTATATGTCTTCTAATCACCCTCCAAATATTGTGAATTAAGGATGAGAGGTTAAGGAGTTAGAAGGTCGGGAAGTTACTGTTTCTACGTAGGACGCGCAGGAACCAACACCGTCTTCCAATGAGAAATTCGAAGTCTAGAGCCAATCTCAGAGGTAGGTTATCTCATGAACGGCTTAAACATCAAGTTAGGATTAAAAGCCCTCTGATCTTGCTCAATTCATGCTTTCTACGTTGAGAATTTCATGTTTTTTCATGACTACACTTGCATGATCATTACTGCATATTGTCCCTACACCTCTTAACTAGAGATACAAATTTTAGCATGATTCATATCTTTCCATGAATCTTCTTCATTCTAAACATGTTCTCTTATGTTATTCTACTATTCTTTATAGCCTTCATGTCTTTATTGACCTAAAATAGGCTCTGCATATCGGGTTTAGCTTCTGTCTGTAGCAGACAGAAGGCGGTCCTGTAGAGACCGCTATCTCCAGATAGTGGCCCTCAGGCGACCGCAACTTTCAAGTAGTGGCCTTGACTAGACCGCTACCTGGTTTCTGTAACCAAGTTAAATGCTGTTTGTTTCCCTTATATATCTATTTCTATGCATGCCTTAGTCTAGTTATTATACCCCCCCGATCATGGCACGTTTCATACTACATGTTTAAGTTCAATTTCATGTAGTGTTTGCACGCGTAAAAACTTATTTTCCATGTATATTAGTTTCATGCCAAAACGCTATAGTTTTTTACTTAAAGAAATTTCCATGATTTGATTACACTTTGATCTATATTTTCGCACGTTCCTTTCTCACCTTATTTCTATTTTATAAGTCACATATAGCGCGTATTCCGGTATATTGCTATTAGTTACACATGTACTTGTTGGACTTGTGATCCTCTCCGACAGATATTTCTTCTACCGGACTAGGTGATTATGTTTCAAGGCCTCTTTAAGTCTCCGCGACCCTAGAATTCCCACTAGGACACTGAGTTGACTGTACCCTAAAAACTCAATGGTTTAGAAAGCACTTGAGTTTTCTGCATTTTCTGCGCTCTGCCTTGATTGCGGCCATCCCATGACTGCCACCTTCAGGTTGCTGCCAGGACTTGACCGCCACCTTCAAGTTGCGGCCCTGGCGTGACCATCTTCTTCTAGGCTTGATCAACTGCGTCGACTCTGCGTAATTGCGGTCTTGACTTGACCGCCTTCTCAAGAAAATGGTCCTGGTTTGACCATCTTCTGCTATCTTGTTGTGAAACCCATGGCTTGACCAAGGGGTTAAGTTTACTCTATTCCTAGATGGTCCTTTAACTATCTGGAACCCTACACCTTCTTCATAAAGATATTAATGAATTATGGAAGTTAATGAATGTACCGTTATGCTGCCAAATTCCTTCCGTAGCATGACCTTGTCATTAATTCATCCTTGAACTCACATGTTCGTATTTGGTGTGTTCTTACCTTGATATTGTTGTCATGAACTATTTCTTGAACTATACATTATTGGCCTACATTATTATTCTCGTGGAAGTAGCTTGATTTATAACTTGAAGATACAAGAGCGGGCACAGACAGTGTCCAAGGGCTCGACGCTAGCCCCCTCGATGGTTGGCCAGAAACGTACTGTAAACCATGGGGTATGATGAACACTGGCGTCGCATTGCGCCGGGAGTACTTTTTTTATAAACAGGTGAAATCAACGAATTCTCACGAAATTTCATTATTACGTTATCGTTATATGACTTTCTAGAATATAGTCTTTATGGTTATGAAAAGTACATTCTCGATACATGCTAGTACATTCTTGTTACATGAAAGGCCAAACTTATGTCTTTATTTCAATCTTGCTTGGTCATGCTCTTAGAATTGATTTCTCATATCTCTACATTCATTCTGATACTTGTGGTTACTTTGGTTTTATTCATGTGATTTATCGCATTTTCATTATCTTACCTTCTAGAGTTAAAACGTTAATTACTTAAAGTATGCCTTCATGTTGATACGAAGATACCTACTGGGCAAGTGTGCTCATTCCCTACTTTCCTAATCTTTTTCAGGAAATTCTAGGAGTACGGATTCAGAGTATTCTAATGACGGATCCAAGGGCAAGAGCGAGTGAAGATCAAGAGCAGCCCTAGATAGTATAAGAGTCATGAGTCACATTGTAATTAGATACCTTCACTGTAATAGGCAGTGAAGTTGATCATGTTATGTAATTTTTCTTTTTCTTGAGTCTAGAGTTAAAAGAGTCAAGTTGAGTGTCGTTGTAAACCTTGATTATTATGATTTAATAAAGTTAGAATTTTGAGTACATTACATGTGTTCACTCTTCTTATGTGTGAATGATTAGCGCTCTGATTGTCTTGCTAGCTTGAGGCGTATTGCCAGCTGTTCACGTTTCCGACTTAATTCCGCTGCATATCTCGGGACGTGACAGTTAAGTTGGTATTAGAGCCTAGGCATAAGTAAGTCCTAGGAAAATGTCAAGCCATAGGCTAAGTCCAAGGTTTAAGGACCCATACCTATGAATTAGGAAGAAATTTTCGAACCCATGTGAGAATTGGGTAGAGCCCGAGATAAGATAGTTATTTAGAAATTCATCTTTAGGTAAATCTTCCTAAATTCCAAGGAAAATAACAAATTATTTATTTTCTCTGGCACCTCATTCTCACGATAGTTGCAAACCGCGCTAACTGGGAAGCTATGCAATAAACTATTGCGGGTCTTACCCAGGCCCTCCAAACCGTGGCTCAAGTTGGCACACGGGCTGGCGCCGGGGACTTACATCTCAACTTCTGGAGTATGAATCCTCTGCGGTTATCAGGTTCCTCTAATCCCGACGAAGCTGAAAATTAGATTGATGAGATGGACCAGATCTTCAATATTATGCAATGCACTGACCAAGAGATGGTCTTACTCACTGCATTTCAACTTAACAAGGATGCCCGTACATGGTGGAAGGCCACCTCGGCTCATCTACAAAATACGCAACTCACTTGGGAGGAGTTTCTTGAACTCTTCCGAGAGAAATATTTCTCCGAGCATGTTAGGGAGAGGAAGGTTGTGGAATTCACGTCCCTTCGGTAGGGGATGATGATCGTAATGGAGTATGAACTCCAATTTTCAAGGCTAGCATCGTATGCTCCGCATCTTATCAGTACGGAGATTTTAAAGGCTAACCGATTCATGGATGGATTTAGGGCCGTCTTTATAAATCAACTTGGGCCTTAAAATATCCGTACATACACGGAGATGGTCCATAGGGCTCATTTATGTGAGAGGACCTTAGAGAAGGTCGAGAAATTCAAGAGTAAAGGCGAGGAGTCTAGCCACAAGTACGACGAGAAAGGATGAAAAGATGAGAAGTTTAGCATCACGGGCACTTACAAGTCTCGTGACAACAAGAAGTGATTCCGTAATGGCAACGAGAATGACAAAAACAAGAAGGTTAAAGTGGAAGAGAAATAAATCACGGTGGCTTGCACATTCTGTGATAAGTTCGGCCATTCGGCCGAAGAGTGTTGGAAGCGTCTTGGCACTTGCTTGCGATGTGGAGGCCGGGAGCACCACATGTCAGATTGCCCCCTCATGAAAGAACAATCTTCTAATGGCGGGCGGAGGCGGTAGGCTCGTCTTAATGCCGTACTGGATGAGGAAGCACCCAAAGATGATGGGTTGATGGAAGGTACCGTTCAAATATATTCCTACCCTGCTTTTGTACTATTTGATACTGGTGCTTCTCATTCTTTTATATCTACTACTTTTGCAAAAACGTTACCAATTTCACATGTTCCTCTACCTTCGGACCTAACAATCACAACACCTCTAGGTCCCGGAACTAAACTTACAACCCACTACCTGAATAGTAAGGTAACCATAGAAGGTCATAATCTCCGAGCAAATCTCGTATGCCTTGACATGGAAGGCTGCGATGCTATCTTAGGCGTAGATTGGTTATGTGAGCATTATGCTGATATCAATTGTCGCAATAGGAAGATTTCTTTCCATAAACCAGATCTTCCACGATTTTCTTTCCTTGGCATTAAATATAGGAAGCATCCTATTCTCATTTCTTCTCTTCACGTCTGCAAACTCATCTCGCAAGGATGTGAAGCTTTCCTTGCTTCCCTGATCATTATCGAGTCCAAGAAAATTATCCTAGAAGAAATCCCTATAGTAAAAGAGTTCCCTGATGTCTTTCCATTCGAATTAACCAGTTTACCGCCCAAAAGGGAAGTGAACTTCTCTATTGAACTCGTTCTTGGAGCAGCACCTGTTTCAATAGCTCCTTATAGGATGTTGTTGTGCATGTGTGTGTACATGCATGATTCCTTGGTTTTGATGATGTCTCCTAATGAGTCATTGATCACCTTAATGATATCTGAATTAATAAGCCATTGATAAGCTCCACTTGCATTTGATGATATCTGAAATGATGAGCCTGATATGCACTTGATGATGCCAAAGTACATGTAGTTCAGGTCAAGCATGTGAAGATAGAAGCTAGCAGCTCAAGCTAGTTTAATTAAGGAAGCTTTGATGTGCTCACACAAAGGAACAAAGGAACAAAGGACTGTGATGTTCTAGTTGATTATGTTGTTTGGAGTCGACTCCAAATGGCTTTCGAGTCGACTCCAGTCATCCTTAGCCACCCGCCAGCTATATGTGAATAAAGGTGAAATATGTTAAGCATCAGTGACAAATGGGCTTTACAGGTGACAAATGAAGCATTAAGGGTGACAAATAGGTCGCCAGGCAGACAAAGGCGACGACCTTCAAGCAAAAGATAAAAAAGAATAGGGCAACAACTCAAAGTGGCTAGTGGTGACAAATGACTTGTTAAGGCAGACACATAAGGCCTTAAGGGTGTAAAATAGACATGCAAAGGTGAAAACCAAGCCACATGGCTCAAATGATGAACAGTGATGTCAAACAGTTCTCAAGGCTGTGTAACCGTGAATAAGTTGACCCACTCAAGATTGACCAAGGTCAAGATTGACCAAGGTCAAGATTGACCAAGGTCAAGATTGACCAAGTCAAGTCAAGGTCAACCTCAAGATAAGCCAAGTTGATTGTCATCAAAAGTTGACCCATTCAAGTTTGATCAAGTCAAAGTCAACAAAAGTCATGTCAAACACAAGCTCACAGTTGACACAGGCTCAGCCAGAGTCTTCTTGGTCAACCCCAGTCACAAAGATGACAAATGGGCAGCAACGGAGGCAAATGACCAATAGCGGAGACAAATAGCCAACAGGGCTGACAAATGACAACACAAGCGTGACAAATAACTCCAGGGCGACGGCTTTTAAGGTAGAGGCAAATAGGCTAAAGGTGACGGCTCCCAATGCTTAAGGGTGACAAATAGTTGGTCAATGGTGACAAATAGAAGATCAGGACAACAAATAGCTTGGTAAAGGTGAGGAATAGATAGCCAGGCTGAAAACCAAGAAAACGTAGAAGGAGAGCTGACTCCAAACTCCTTTGGAGTCGACTCCACTCCCGTTGAAGCTAAACAAAGAAGAACGGCAATGAAGGGCGACGGCTATTGAAGAATAAGGGTGACAAATGGATATGCAAAGTAGACAAATGATGCATAAGGGTGACAAATAGGCGTTAGCAGTGACAAATAGGTGATAGCCATGACAAATGGCAGAATCCTTAAGGCTGCGCCAACGTTAGTGCCCTCCTGTGTCGACGCCGTCAACGCCTTCAAACGCCAGCACGCCAGAATCTGAAGACACCTTGAAGCTGCGTCAACACCATGGCCATGCTGCGTCGACGCACCTGAAGACGTCTCAGCTATTTTCTGGCCCCTTCCTATAACTCTTGAAAATCATCCAGAGGATTTAAATATGAATCGTAAACCTCCAAAAATACATCTTTTGAGGTCTAGAGGAGGTTCCTAAGACTGACCACTGTCCCTGCCATCATCACAGTGCCAGAACAACTTTCTACCAGCAGATATACCATGTATCATATTTGAGTAAAGTCTCCTTTCATGGTACACTACTTTTTGTAGTCAACCAATTGGGTTCTTGTTCAAGAAAGGCACCTAGGACAAAGGATTGTCCATAGCCAATGAGTTTGCAGATTCGGAAGAACTCCATATTCAAGAAGCATCATTTCCTCTCCTGTAAATTGAATGAAAAACTTCTGAAAGGAAAAATTACTGTGAGTCTATTGTGTCATATGTGCTAGACCAATTGGAGAAGATGTTCTTTTCAAAAGAACCATTGTTTACTCTAGCCCATCAAATGCAGCTCCCTCGGGGAGAAACTCCTCACCAGCTCCCCTATAAATACTGGCCTCCTGCATGAAGGAAAGCTGCTATCCTTGAAGAAAAGCAACGTCCCTTGTGCCTTCAGTAGAAAACCCGTGAGAAAGAAAGGAAGGGAGTGAGAGCAGCCCAGCATCTGGCCGTCCCAGTCCAATGCTGTAAGAGAAAAGAGTAAAGAATAAAGGAGAGAAGAAGAAAGGAGAGAGGCCTTGAGTGAGAGCAGCCTGTTGACACCCTTTTTTAGCCCGTAAGTTGCATTATTTCTTCTATTCATCATTTTTGATGTCCCAAATTATCCGTTATTTTGGAGCCTTCCTTGGATAGATTTTGAGCCCATTTCATTGTTCCCTAGCCTTTGAACTTAGAAGATCATGATTTCTTAGAAGCCTGCGACTTATTTCATCAGCTCCCAACCTTCCAAGTCGACTTACGTCCCATTTAGGTCAACTTCCATCAAGCATTCGGCCCCTTTCGTTGCGTAGTCCTGAACGTGATCCTTTTTCATCCCATTATGTTCCTCTATTCATTAAGTGTCCTTCACCAAAGTTGTTCATTTTTTAAGGATCTATATTTTTTTCTTCTGTGCCATTAGCCAGTTCCCTACTGATTTCAAGTTATTCGTGTTTCTCCGACAGGCTACGCTATTCACTTGCGTCCCAACATTTTTTCTCTCTGTTCTCGCCCCATTTTCTCCATCTTCTGCTTGTCTTCTCATCTTGCTCTCTTCATGAACGTTGTTCAATTTTTTGTTATCTACAATTTCTTCTTCTACCACTTTCACTAGTTCTGCACTGTTTTTGAGATATTATCTGATTTCCAAAGTCACATGAAGCCTACCCAATTATTTTTCCCCATCAGCCTAGCGGTCCTAGGAAGACCGCTAGGTGATGGTGGCGGTCTTCCTAAGATCGCTAGGCTCCAAACAGTGCCTGTTTTGTCTTGTTTCACCTCCTATTACCTCGCGGTCCTTCCTAGACCGTTTGGTGAAGCCTTACGGTCCTCCCATGACCGTTTTCATCCGTATGCGGTCGTGCGATAGACCGTTTTTAGAACAGAGAGTCCAAATGATCCTGAACTCCGATTTCTTCGCCACTGAGCTCTTTGGACTCCTACTTGACACCATTTTCGAGGAAGATAATCCTCCTCCTCAGTTTCTATTGATCTGGGACTCTTCCCACCACTATTATCTTGAGGTTTATGCATCTAAATCTCCGAAAGTGCGTGTTTATCTCGGATCTATCTCCAGAAGTTTCCTGCTCCTATTTAAAGCACCCAGGTTTGCAGGTCGCGAAGGGGGGCTCTTCTTCAACTCGAGACGAAGCCATGCCGCAACGTCAACTCTATCCTTCGACCCCATCTTGAAGTGGGAAGTATTGTCTTTCAATTCCACATTCAAGGGCTTTCTATCTCTCTTTATTTTCTTAGTTATTCATCATCCAATTCTCAAAATAATCATAGTTCTGCACTTTCCTACTACAACCTGCACTTTGGTCCATATTGCATTGCATATTCCCATAGTTGTGCTGTGTGATTTCTCCTCCTCTTTGTTTCTATATCATCACAATACACACACCTTTTATTTCCACTCTTCCACAGGGGTTAAAAACATCCTCCCGGTGAGTTTACCCTCAATTTCTACCCCTATTTTATCACTGCGGGATTGATGCTACACTTCATGGATCTAATGGGTTTTTCTCTTGTGGTTTGGTCTTTGTTTTGCCGGAGAAACATGAACAGAACGTGAGGCCCTCTTACTCTTGCCGGCTGGAAGGAGAGGAGGTCGAATCCACAAAGTCCCCGCACCTCTTTGTTCAAGCGCGATCAAGTCTTTATATTTCCAAGGTACACGGCGCCGTTTCCTCTTCTCCTCATCCTTTGGCGATGTTAACCCTTGGTGGCGATCACAGTTAGTATTTTCTTATCTTTCATCACCCCTTTGTTCATTATCTTCCATGCTTGTTACATATGTTATTTGCATAGTTTGAGGGCGAGGGTAGAGAGAACATAGAATATCAAGAACCTAGTTTTTTGGCCATCACGGTGGGACACCTAATGCCCATCACATTATTCATGATTTTTTGCATGTTGAGTGTGTGTATGTGCATGTTTAGATAGAGTTTTCTCCATTTTCTTACTGTTCTGGGTGTTGTCTGTCCGGGCCTTGCAGTAGTCTCTAGGACCGCCAGACGAGCCTAGCGGTCATCACTGGGCTGCCAGGGCCTTTCTAGTAGCCTTGTGGTCGTTTGGTAGACCGCAAGGGGGTAAAAAACGGTCATCCAAGGACCACTTTTTGATTTTAGCAGTTCTGGTGCAATGCTCACATGGCCATGTTCGTTGATGCATTACTTGGCCTCCTAAGGTCGGATTTCCCTTTTCTTGGACCCGTTCTGTATCCCTTTGTATTATCTTTCCATCCATATATCATATGCATCATTTGGGTCATGTTTGCATAGTTTAATATTATCTTCATTTTTGAGTTTTCTGCATAAAATCTGCAAGTAGATTTGATTTGGTTGCCTTCCCGAGGTCTGATTGCTTGGTTCTTGGTCTCATATTGTTCCCCTTTGTATTGTCTTTCCATTCATATCTTATTTTCATTATTTAGGTCACATTTGTATAGTTAAACATTGTACAGGTATGTCTTTTCATGATGATTTGATTGCCTTCCCGAGGTCTGATTGCTTGGTTCTTGGTCTCATATTGTTCCCCTTTGTATTGTCTTTCCATCCATATCTTATTTTCATTATTTAGGTCACATTTGTATAGTTAAACATTGTCTCCATTTTTGCATTTTGTGCATAAAATCTACATGCAAGTCCGGGGGCAGGCGCAAAGGTATGTCGTTTCTTCATGATTTTTCATGTCTTTTACTGCCTGATTATGCCTATTTTTGGTCTTGCATTGTTGTCCTTCATATTGTCTTGGATTTCTTACTTTGTTTGCATCCACATCATTGTATTTACATAATTTAATATTACCTTGATTTTCTAATTTTAGGCTAGAAATTACATGCACTCCGGTGCACATAGGGCCATGCATCCTTCATATTATAGTTGCATTCCTCCTTGGTAAGTGATCCTCTCGCCTCTATATTCCTTGGGGTCGATTATGTGATCTTATCCGGGACCTCCGTAAGTCCCCGTGAGTCGTGGATTCCCACACGGACGCCGGGCCGGTTGTACCTTTTCCACCCCTTATGCTTGCATTTGCATACAATTGAGAGAGTTAACCTTGGTCAACCCAAAGTTTGGACTTTATTCCCATAGGATTCCTATCTTGAGAGAATTATTCTTAATTCAAATCATTAAAAGGTCTATTAAAACTCTTAAAATATTTTTCATCATATTAAGTTATTTGACTTGGGTGAAAACTCTCACATTGCATTATTTGTGTTATTTGGGCTTCTTCAAGGCCATTAGTGGTGTTTTATGTTGCATTCACATATTCTTTGTAGTTAGGCCTATTTAGGTTAACCCAGTTTGTGTGTCCATTATCTAGTCCATTGTCCCTTGGTCTGTTTTCCATTGGTCTTTGTATTAGTGGGTCAGCCCCCTCTTATTCTCAAACTCATTAAACCCTTGCTTCCCTCCTTGTATTAAGTCTCCATTTGCCATGGAGTATCATTCCAACCCCTTGTACCATCCTTCTTCCCAATTTTCTTCCTATTCCCGCGTGGAATCCTCTTCCCACGCGGGCCCATCTTCCCGTGGTCCCTCTGATCCCTCCAAGGAACAGGCTAATCTCATGGCCCGTCTATCATGCTTTGTTCGCCAAATGGACCCGGCCCAGGCCCAACGCCTTATTTCAAATCATCTTCATGGGCCTTCCTCTCTCAATGCGCCTTATTCTCCTAATGGGAATTATCCTTATAATGGGCCTCATTCTTCCTCTGCTTATGCTGCCAGCCCAATGGGTCCTTATGCTAATGTTTCTTCTAGGCCCGCATACCCTTCCACTCCTGGAAAGGGCCCTTCTTCTCCTCAGCCCGGATCCTCCCATCCGGCCCATTATCATCATTCTAGTCCAAGTTCACAATCTCTTGCTCAGGCTGGCCCATATTCTTCTCGATCTCCCCCTACCCAGGAGATGATTGCTGTCACGTCCCGAGCGCGGAAGATACTCGGATGCGTGACGAATCTATATAGATCGTGTCATTAGAGCGATAATTTTTTTGATATACATAATTACGTAGTGCGCAAAAGACTAAAAAAATATAATAATCCCAATAGTCCAAGTGATGTTTATTTGATTAACCAAAGGAACTAAAGATAGTCCATGACAAATTCCAAATTTAAAAAGACAACACTAGGCTAAGTGCCTTAACATGGTTCGGACAAGTAAACTGACATACTGGAATACAAAGTAGGACTCAAATAAAATTCAAGGATGCGACTAGCTAATGATAGGTGACTGGCATTTTAGCACTCTTCACTCGGTCTCAATCCCATTCTTGTCGCTATCTGAATCACCTGAAAATGTTAGGAAGCAACTGAATGAGCGAATCGCTCAGTAGGAATTACATCTCAAATACGAGTAATCTTTACGTGATTTACAATTTGCATGTATTATCAGTATGGCTATGCATGATGTACGTATAAGAAAATCAGGTATACAGGTAAATTTAGGCATGATGAACAGTAAGAGATCAAGAACTGTATAAAGAGAGTATATCAATAATTCAAGTATTTGACAAGTAGTATTTCAAGAATTTACAGATGTAAATGCCACTTTGGGGCAAGCAGGGATTCGTGTACAGGTATGAACACAAGTACGCGAATGAACTCATGAACAAGTATATCTCAGGTACAAGCAAGTAAAAATTCAATTCAAGCAAGTAATGTCAAGTACGTATAAGTAGAATTGGCTATTTTAGTCAAGCAAGTATTTTACCCTTTCTCGGGTCACAAGTCAAGTATTGCCTGTCCCGAGCCACGTAAGTCAAGTAAAGAGAGAGTGAGTAGGGGTGGAGTGTCTCAAGTCAAGCAAGTACTCCGGTGCAATGCTAAACATCGTGGTCAATAAACTTCCATGGACACAAGTACCTTCGGGTGCTCCTCATAGGACCAGACCGGGCCCTATATGCACAGCATTTCATGTATTACCTTTGACATCCACTCTCGTTTATAGCCAATGTGGAATTTCAAGAATTAAGAAACGTAGTATTACATACAAGATTAACTAGTCATTTGGTTATGGAGGACTCTAGAGGTGGCCCCTACAAGCTCAAGAGGTTGCTCCCGTCGTGTAGCACTTTGCGCCGTACGGCCTCAAGAGGTGGCTCCCACAACGTAGCACTTTGCCTTGCATGGCACTTAGCTCCAACACTCCCAAATAGTAGTTTAAGAGGTTCAATGTTTGACCATGTAGGATATACACAAAGTAGATTTTCATGGAATGGAGTTCAAGAACTCAAGATATACAGGATCATGGATTAGGGTTGTGTTTGTACAAATCACGAGACAGATCAATATCAGAAGCTGCAATCAATGAGTTGGCATCTGGGGGTTTGCCAATCTTTCAAATTTTTAATTTTTAGAATTATATATATATATATATATATATATCAAATTGGCGCCCTCCCGGGAGTCTTCATTTAATTGAAGACGACCTGGCCGCCGTCAATTTAGTAATTGGCGCCCTGGCTTGGGGCGCCAATTGTAGAGGCTATTTTTTTTGAAAATATATATAATTAAAAAATTGACGCCCCTACAAGTAGTCTTCAATTAATTGAAGACTTGCTGGCTGCCGCTATTTAACGAATTGAAGACTTGCTGGCTGCCGCTATTTAACAAATTGAAGACTTGCTGGCTACCGCTATTTAACAAATTGAAGACTTCGTGACTAGTCTTCATTTAATTGAAGACTCTTCGGGGTGTCTTCAATTTAAGTACATGTTCAACTCGAATTGACGACACTGCGTAGGGTCACCAATTGAGTTGTTTTTTAAGTAGGTTGTGCTTCGTATCAGAATGGTACACTATGTGATACAAGCTACTATTCATTTTTCCAAAGTTTCTCCGAATCAGAATCCAAAGATATGGTCATGTGGAGAAAAATCTCAGGGTCACAGAAGTATATTCAGGCAAAATTTTCATGGTTCAGTTTATTAGTTATAGATTTTTGAATGCGTTGATTTACTGATTTCTGGAAATTCCAGAAAATGGAATTGACGACATGGAACATGTCTTTAATTAATTGACGACCCTTCGAGAAGTCTTCAATTTTGAAATTGGCGCCCTGGTCAGGGGTGCCATTTTCAAAAGAGTGTGCACTATTCACCAGTGTAAATGTGCTCCGAATCAGGAAGTAAAGTTACGAACAGGTGGAGATAAATGCCAGGATTCCAGAAACATATTCATGTAAAAATTTTGTGCTTTAGTTCGATAGTTATGCCTTTTTGAATGTGTTGAATTATCAATTACAGGAAATTACGGAAATAGAAATGACGACATGTAAGGTGTCTTCATTTAATTAACGACTCCTCGCGGAGTCTTCAATTTCGTAATTGGCGCCTTGGTCAGGGGTGCCATTTACCAGAGAGCTGGGACCCTCCGGGTTTTAAAATATGAACGTATTCTGTGTAACAGAGGCTATATATTAAGGTTTAAGACATGGTTATTAAGACTGTAAAACTAGTGTGATAAAATATGTTCAAAAACTCATGAAATCATGCTAACAAACTAAGTTTAAACTCATAAAGATCATGGTAACAGTATGTATAGAATCCTATGCGACAGGTGTAACAAGATATTAAAATATGTATAACATGGGATTATTTCTTGATCACGGTAAAGCCAGGTAATATATGTATATATATATATATAGCATGGATGATGAGTTAATCTAACTCTAAGCATGCATAAGTTAACCTATTTAGCTACTAATTAGGAAAGGATTTGAGAACACCTACCTTTTGATGTGTGATTACGAGGAAAGATGACAGGATGAAGCCACACATTCCCCGCCACCATAGTAGGACGTAGACTTCACGCTTTCCGAGGATTGAAGTGAAATATTCCCTTCTACAAGCACTGAAAGATGGCAGTAGCCTCTAACAGTACTTCGTAGGGGATTAGTTATAGGGATTTGTAAAGCATTGGTTATTGCCTTGCGGGTCCTATTGGGGAACACGATCCTAGAATATTGCTTTGCCAGCGAAATGGGGTTGTTCGTGTCTCAATCTTCTAGAAACATAGGTTTAAATGACGCCCTTGTAAGGGGTCGTTCATTAATCTAGGTAGTACTATTCACATAAATGACGCCTTGCATTAGGGCGTCATTAGTCTAGGTAGCATTATTCATGAGACCACATTCACGTGTTAGCATTCAGGATGTTCATATATATATTAATATTATAATGGGATGGGGAACTATTGAAAATGGCGCCTCCATGCATGGTCTTCAATTTTGAAAATGGCGCCCAAGTGAGGGATCTTCAATTTGGAAGTTGGAAAAGATGGAATCCACTTACGTACAACCCATGGCCCATGTGTTTAAAGTTATCTTGTACATTTATATAATAACCCTCTCATGGTTTGTTTCTTTGTACAAGACCTTCCATGTAAGATTCTTACTACCCATGTGCATAAAGTTGTATTGCACATTTGCATGCTAGTCCCCCTATGGTTTAATTCTTTAAGCAAAGCCTAGAATTATTTTAAGAAGAGTAGATTACGTATGCATAAAGTGATGGTTTGTAATTTTATATACTAGCCCCCTAAGGTTTGGTTCTTTACCTAAAGCCCTCATGATTCTTTTATGGCATAAAGTAAGGTTGGCATGTATATTTATATTATAATCCTCATGAGGTTGGGTTCTTTATGTAAGGCCTTCATGTATGATTTTTTTTTAAGGAGAAGTTTTGAATTTACTCAAAGGTATTTATCAGGGGTGCTACAATTGCTCAAACCCAACGCCAGCTTGATGAACTTCAACACCGAATCGATCCTAAACCTTCCTTGAGTGTCTCGTTTGCATTTCAAAATCTCCAGTTCCCGCCATCTTTGCAAATTCCCGCATATCGCCATTATGGTGGAGTCGGTGACCCTTATGTGCACTTAAAGGAGTTCATTTATGAGTCAGCCCAATTTCAACACGACCAATGCTTGATGGCTTATCTATTTGGTCTGTCATTGGAAGGCCCGGCTCGGGATTGGTTCTTCTCATTACCGCAAGAGCAGATTGTCAATTTTCGTGTGGTTCAAGATAAGTTCATTCAGCAGTTTCAAGACCAAGTTGGGCCTAAGTTCTCTGTTGTGGATCTGGCCCATGAGAAGATGAAGCCCGACGAGGAATTCTCTACTTTTGCCAATCATTGGCGTCACCTTGTCGCACAAGTCTCGGGGCACATTCCGCAGGGAGAGCAAATCAAGATGTTAATATCTAATGCAATGCCTGAGTACCGGTTCATCTTAGCCCTTAATGACATCACCTCCTAGCAATAGCTTTACAGCCGAGCCCGCTTCATTCGCCAACAAATCCACGATTCCCTTGACCTCGAGTCTTCTCCACCTTTTACGCCCACATCCACCCCGCCATTTACATCTACCCCCACATATCAACCTTCCGCATATAAATCCTCCATGAGTCAACCTTCCACTTACATCGCGCCCTCCATGAGTCAGCCTTACACCGCATCCACCTCCATAAGTCAACCCTCCACGAGTCAGCCTTCCGCTTCGCAACCCCATGTGTCTCCGCCTGTGTCTCCACCTCCTGTCAAGGAAACACCACACCCCGAGTAGGTGGATGCCATCCACTATATTCCCACTCCTGCGCCGTCGCCTAGTCCATCCACTAGCCATGTACCCTTGCCTATGAAACCCCCACTTCTGTCTCCGCAATCTCCACAACTTTTTCCCAACATACCCCTCGACATCAGCCTTGCCCGAAGCGGGCTCCTCATTCTCTGTTGCCAGAGTGTTTTACGGATATTTTTCGGGCTTTGTTGGCCACTCACGCATTGCCGCTCCCTCCGGTTGAGTCTTGCGGACCCGCGGTCGGGGATTTGCTCCAATTTTGTGATTATCATCGCCAGCAGGGGCATTTGGTTGAGGATTGCCCCGAGTTCCGGGAGTTTGTTTATGACCTGGAAGATAAAAAAATGATCGATCGGGCCACGATTCGTAAGGTTGTTCTACATCTTCGCAGCAAGCAACAACAGCAGCAGGCGCCGCCCAAGTAGTCGTTGTAGATGTGTTTTTCTTACCTTCCTTTCTTAATGCCCTCCCATGTCTATCTTACCACATCAAACATGGGAAATGAACGAAAGGCAGAAGGAAAGGGAAGAGTAGAAACCTGTGATCGCCACCAAGGTGCCGAACGTGATGGACACGCCGTACCTTGGAAAGAGGGAGAGGTACTCGCCTGGTGTGCAGCGCTTGAACGATATACGGCTCAAGAGGAAAGCCGGTATAGACGAACGGTCGCACTACAGACTGTCTAAGAGCGCTGCAGAGGACGCGGGATGAAGCATTCCTAGCAGATGAATGGTTTCAACACGACCGCAGGAAGAAGAAGAACGATCCGGATTGCACCGCACATCTCCTTGAACGGCTAGGTGGGAACCAGACAAGACCACCACGCCAGGAATTACAAAAGGGGTCCAACCACCACCCTTTCCGGCCGGCCAGAAAGGATGGGCCTCATGTTAGTGTGTTGCTGACCTGCGAAACAGAGTGTAGAACACAAAAGAAACCCAAATTAGAACTATAGAATGTAGCAAATGCTCAAACGGAAGGAAATAAACATAACTAAATGGAATGGGGGATACCTGGGGGGTTTTAAACCCCTAGGAGCGTGAAAAAAACATAGGAGGGTGTGTGAATGATAGTGCAAATGAAGAAAACCGTGGGAGAAAGGACGTGTAGAACCAAGCATGCAACTTGAAGAGACGGGACTATCAAATGTAAAAGACTCAAAACAAAGACTACTCCCTGAACCGGAGGCCTATATGGACGCAGAAGGCCTCCCTCCTTGGTGCTAGGTCGCTCAAAATTTCAACAGGGCTTCACCGTCGACCCAGAATCTCCCCCCTTTCAAGCCCGACCCCTAGAGTTTATTTATAGAGCACCTAAAGTCCTAGCCCGAAATTAGGGTTTCTAGTCATTTTTAGGTCAAGATTATCAAATATAAGATGAAGATAATTCAATTATCTTTCCACCCAAAGAAACGGCGCTCAAAATGGTTAAGGATTCGCGGAGAAATCATCGGAGAAAGATTAGGAGAAAAACCACAAATGATAAGAAAAAGCCTTAACCACTTTCTGGTCCGAGAGGATAAACGGTATCACGATAGACCGCACAAATGATGAGCGGCCAGGAATGGGCCGTCCATCCCTGTCGGTGGAAATTCAAATAAATCCTGAGATAATTAATTTCTCCACTGAACTGACCGATAAATTCACCGCTGGACTCTTTCATAGTTGAACGGCTCTTGGGAAACCGTCCAAGCCTGTCGGTGATAAATAACAAATAAGAAGATAAATAGGTAATTATCTGAACTGCCAACCGACAGTAGGACTCTTGAGACATAAATGGCTCAGAAAATACTGCATAATGGACTTATGCGGCTAAGGCTAGACCGTATATATGCTTGTCGGTGATAATTCAGAGAATTAACCAATATACCCACTAAATGTTTGGACGGCCCACTATCAACCGCACAAAAGGTTGAATGGCTGGAGGTTGACTGCACATGTATATGGGCACTTGAAATTCATAGAAAAGCTCAATCAACCAACACCAAGGCCCATTAAGCCCTGAATCAACTCGGACTTAGCCAGGGAAGGAGGCTACCCAAAAAATTGGCCCAGAAAGTGCCAAAAAATAGCCCAGCGAGTGATGGACAACTCGAGACATCAATAAATGGGAGTAAGAGAAATGACTCAACTTATCGGTAAAAAATGGGTGTCAACAGATGCCCCTCCTTAACGTCCTCTTTGCAGGGGAGCGAGCGGAGGTGAAGCGAAAGTGAAGTGGAACATAGAGATGAAGCGGAAATGAAGCGGAGTGGACCGAAAAGCGGGCGTTCAGGTAAAACGACACCCGTTTTTACCAACAAGCGATAGGAATCTTCCGGAAAACCCTGAACCGAATGCAAGGAATGATTAAACCAAAAGGGACACCAGTCTGGAGGAACTAAATAAAAGAAAAGGAAACACACGATCAACCTCATGGGGGACACAATCCCGCGAACCAATGAGGAGACTGGAATAAGCAGCGAAAAAGTGAAGAAACAGACTAAAACTCCAGATGGGGACCTCTTAATCAACCAAATCAGGCGAATCGATCAAAGAGAACTTTCCAATTCAGAGTGGAATTATTCCTCTTACCCAAACACTGAACGCACAGCTAACCATCACTGATGTGGTATTTTACAGGCATACCATGGGTCATGAATGCTCAAAAGATGTGTATGATGCATGCTGGGCTAAAAATAAAAGAAATCGTTAAAATAAATGCAAAGAAAGATTAAAATATAAAATACTCGAGAATAATATTTCTAGGCTGGGAGAATCAGAGTCAAGACACTATCCGCAACCACGGCGTGCAGGATAGAACCATCCTCCCCAGGACATACCAACCTAACGGCCTATCCGAAGATTAAACGCGTGAACCTAGATCATCATCATTTTTGTTGAAGGGAAACATCAGATCCTGGAACACGTGAGCAACCAACTGGTTCTCGAAATAATATAGCATAGTACCATATAGTAATGCAGTAAGGGGGATAGGGATAGAAGACCATACCTGACTTACCTGTGCAGGCGAAGCGAAAAGTGAAAGGGTGATGCTGCCCATAAGATCGTTAGTAAGATTTGCAATGATATCATGAAATAATCAAGTTCATCAATTAAACACCAAGTGCAGTAATAAGGGTAAGACCATTTTCTCAAACATGAATGGTCAGGTACAAGCCACCCAACTGGACGAACGGCTCGGTATTAGCCGTCTATAAACATGGAATTTGAACCGGGCTTAGGCAGTACCGTTGGAGAGGAATGGTCATACCTCAACTGCTCAAATGAAGGATGGCCTATAGTTAGACCGTATAACGCCTGCAACCTCGAAAGACTAAAAACCTTCATCTCCCTCCCTCCACCGTAACCCACGGTGGGAGAGGGAGAACGAAGGGAGCCAAAGCACCCCACCGAGACCCCCATCTCCCCCATCTCTCTCACCCTCGTTGATGTGTACAAAACACCAGGCCGCTCATGATCAGACGATGGCCGGAGGAGGAGGTTTGCCGCAGGCGCCCACGGACCCCGCCATGGAGGAGGAGGCCGCGGCCGTGCCGCCCGCAGTCGTGGAGGAGGAGACACCGCCGCCGACCGAAGGACCCACCGCCAAAGCTACTGCGGCCGGCCAAGAAGAAAGGGGAGAGGAGGAGGAGCTCACAGTGCCACCGGCGGTGGCGGGGAAGCCCCAAAAGATCGACGAGGTAGGCCCCCCCCTTTTCCCCTCTAGCCATTTTTCTTTAAAATCAACTCATGCATGTCAGTTCTAGGAGTTTTTAGGGGGGGTATGGTGTTTAAGAGCCGGTCTGATGGTCCACGGGGTGCCACCACCGGCGGAGGAAGCCCTCACCATTATCGGGGAAGACGACGGTAGGGCGGTTTTCAAGGAACCGCACAAACCAGAACATACGGCTCACATAGAGCCGCCCACAATCCATGCCGCCCACGGATGGCCGTTCAAACTTTGAAAACACCGAAACCAAACACGAAAATGAACGGTGGGAAATCCACCGTCCAACATAACAACGGGCCTAGGGGGGCCGTTCAAGCCTGATGACAGAGGAGCTGAATAAGGATATGAACAGTGGAGGGTCCATCGCTCAAAACAAGGACGGGCCACCATGGGCCGTTCAAACGATTAGGTGCTCAAAACAAATACGGCCCACATAGGACCGTAAAATATCGTGCGGCCCAGGGGTTGCCGCCTAAACCCAAGAAACCCAAGGAAAGAGAGGTGAATGAGCAACCGTTCAAGATAGAAACGGCCAATATTGGCCCGTTCAAGACAAAGAACCTGAGGACTGGAACGGCCCATATGGGACCGTTCCTAAGGATGAGTGGTCCAAGGGGGACCGCTCTTCTGACAGAGAATTGAACCTTGATTATTTTCATTTATTTATGAAATAAAATGCCTAAATAATTTACTAAATGCATTGAAGTGAATGAATGAATGCTAGGAAAGTGCAGGACCCGCACCTCGTGGCTGCAGGTCCGCGCAGTGTATTTAGCACTGCCGGACTTTCAACAGGAGCAGTTGGCTGCCATGGGGTTCGCCCCATTCCTGAGCATTGAGGTGTGTCGGTTCGACACAGCTCTGCTCTACGCCCTGCACGACCGCTGGGATCCAGTGAGTCGTACGTTCCTCTTCCCGTGGGGACATATGGTCCCCACGCTGGAGGACGTGGCCAGACTTACTGGCCTTCAGGTGCACGGGCTACCGGTTAGCGGGACCACTTTTCCTGACTACCGGGCGATGGCTCGGGGGCTACTGGGCTTAGAGCTGCGGCACCCCGAGAGGCAGTCGACCCTCCAACCCCGGGCTAGCCATCAGGATAGCTTGGGGCTACGACGGGCGGGTATTACAGTTGGAGAGCAGCCGGAGCAGCATCTGCAGCGGCTGATGGAGCTGGCGAGACCGAGGGTAGCAGCGGAGCCGGGAGCAGAGGTAGACATAGTGTTGCGGAGATTCTTGATGCTGCTATTCGGGCGACTTTTCTTCTCCACTCGGGCGGACGTGATGAGCTGCTGCTTCCTTCCTTTCCTCGAGGAGCTTGACCACGTGGGCGACTACGCATGGGGAGCGGCGGTCCTCGCCTTCCTGTTCGACACGCTGAGTTCGACGGCTCGTCGGACCATGCTCGGGGGCTTCTCCCCCTTACTCCAGGTATGACTCCTATCCTAGACTTAGTTATGCAACTTCTATATATGTCCTAAATGCTGACACAATGCTGTGATGTAGGTCTGGGCCTACGTGCGCTTACGTGGGCTAGGCAGAGGTGAGGAGACCCGTCCTGGGCTCCTGCCTATTACACGGAGGTGGACAGCACCTCGAGAGATCGTAGCCCTGAGACGACAGGTCCGAGAGCTCCAGGACGACCTGGATGCTCTACCGTTTGCCTCGGTATGCTTCTAAACTTAGACTCTTTAATTAAATGCAATCCTAGATGATGATGCTGATGCGACTCCTATTTCTTGCAGGTACGGTGGACACCATACACTGAGGAGGGACAGGAGGGTCAGCCCTGGGTGGCCGGGGCCCTCACCTTCTCGGGACGAGACGTGTGGCTTCACTGCATGAATGTGGTGGAGCCACTGCACTATAGACTGGTGATGAGGACCATCGGGGTCCCGCAGCCAGTGGTGGAGTTCCCGGCACTAGAGAAGGTGGGGGAGCGTGTGACGCGGACTACTCGAGGCCTGGTGGCAGTGTTTGATTGGATGATGAGGAATGCTGCGCAGGTCGCAGACTGGACGGCTCTTGGGCGGGTGGTGACCGCCCGAGCAGACAGCAACTCGGCGTACTACACCGCGTACGCTAGACACTACAGGGACCAGGTGTTCCGGTGTGCTCACCGACCGGTACGACTTCTAAACTCAAACTCTACTTATTATGCTTATGATTTCTATATGATGATGCACTGACACTTGGACCTCTAAATGTAGATTGACCCTTAGGGACGGGTTGCGGAGCTGCAGGGGCTCCTGCACACCATGATAAGGGAGCGGGACGAGGCCCGGCAGGCCATGGCCTTACTGGTGAGTTTTCTAAACCCTAAACTCTCTAAATTATGCAAATGTTTATGATTATGATTATGCATGTGACTGACCTAGAGTTTTGGATGCAGCGTGCCGAGGGGGCCCAGCGACAGGGGGCCGATGCTCCTTCTTCTTCCTCCGCCCAGACCTCGGTGGACCGAGCAGAGCGGGAGGCCGACTTCACTCGGATGGTAGCGCGGGCCAAGGCGGCCGAGGTGGCGCTCACCGAGAGGGTATGCAAATCACTACACTTTCCCTTGTTGTTTATGCTTATGAAATGTATGAAATGCAACTGACTGACCATGATATGTGCATATGCAAACGACCGAGCTGACCCGTCTTAGGGCAGATCTAGAGCAGAGCCGGGCAACGGCTCGGGAGGAGGTGGCCCGTGTGCGGGAGGAGGCAGCACAGAGCCGACCAGCGGAGACGTTGGAGACGGCGCTCCTACGGGCTGAGTTAGAGCGACTCCGAGCTAGAGCAGAGGAGCTGGTGCGGGTCCGAGCGGAGTGGGATCGGGCTCTGATCGAGGCATCCGGGCTGAGTGGGGAGCTGCGAGCCTATAAGGAGATGAGCCGGCGATCACGCAGCGGGACTCCGAGCGGCAGCCACGGCACCCACGGCTCTGTAAAGAGTTACTTCACGGGTTCCTCCGGTCACCGGAGGAACGAGGAGGATGAGCAGCGTCGGCGACGTCAGCGTGACGAGGCGACTTCAGCGATGCCTCCACCAAAGAGGCACGAGGGCGGTGGAGACAGTGACGGGGGCCAGGGAGAGGGACAGGCCTGACTTTTGTACTCGGGGCCCGACTTTTGTACATGATATGATATGATAGTGATATGCCTTTCTTTGTTTTGATTTTGTGGATGTATGAATGAATTCAAATGACTGACCTTGTCTTACTGACTACGACTACGACACGAGTGAGACCGACACGCGCGAGAGAGAGACGACGACACGAGTGAGTGAGCGAGGAGAGAGACACGATAGAGTGAGAGAGAGAGACGACACGAGTGAGTGAGAGAGAGCCAAGTGTGAATTAGAGGAGTGATGCCAACTGAGTGGGATGAAGGATGCCAAAATGAGTGAGAAGAGTGATGCCAAATGAGTGAGATGAGTGACGCCAAATGAGTGAGATGAGGGACTCCAAATGAGTGAGATGAGGGATGGACACGACTACTAGTGGCACAAGTGCACAACCTGGCGAATGAAGGCTTCAGATCAATAAAACGGTTTTCAGTAGGCCGCCCAAAGAGACGCACGGTCCTGAGTAGACCGTCCCAAAGAGATATTAAACGGTCTTCTGGCCACCATTCAACTAGTAGAACGGTTTATAAACAACCGCATGAGCACAAAAACGATCTGATTAAGCCCGCTCAAACTCCAGCACTAGAACTCTCTGGAAGGTGATAAACGGTCCCCGTCGGACCACTCAATGAGATAGGCGGTCTATCGTAAGGTCGTCCAAATGGAAGTCCTGTGAATTCGAATGGGACTCTCCTGGAGAGTCTTAACCCGAGGGTGAACCACTTTAACCCAATCCAAAGCTATCTTATCCCTTCCTAAACTTATCCAATCTCATTCCTAAGGGGTCTAGGCCTCTAACCAAGCCCTATAAGTAGGAGGGGAGTCTAAATTCGTGACTCACACATCCTCTCTCTTCTAAGCCTTAAAACCCTTGCTATTCTTCACCAAACCATCGACATCTTAGCTCGAGCCCTCTGAGAGAGGTAAGTTAATCATGATTTCCTTCAGTTCAAACCTTTCATTCACTTACGTGTTCTTTTCTTCTTTCTCCATCTCAGCTTCTCCCTGGCCCTAGGCGCTATTCCACTTTGAAGTGGATGGCTCCCATGGTCCGTGCATTCCCCCTAGGAGTGACATCTATCTTGAGATATTGGCACCTACAACCTCTCCTAGTACTAGGTCAGAACTACCCAAAGCTTTCTCTTGATTGGCACAACATCTCGACTTTAGTAGAAATCTGGCACCCTCAGACCCATACATTCTTATTTCCATCATTTGAGGCCACTATCCTACTAGAGGAGGTAGAGACCTACTTCTCTTTCCCTAGGTCCCAGGTGGGAGAGGAGGACTCAGTGTGTCACACTGTTGCCCCTGTAGATCCTAGGCTCGTTTTGGGAGGGTTCATACCAGATAGCAGGGACGTCCACACTTTCATAGGCCCATGTCAGATCCACCTTCTTCCTCTTAGCCAGTGGGTAGTTGAGCATTGCAGGAACCGGTGTGGGTGGGATGAAGCCATAGCCAAGGCCACGTCCATTTGCTTGTGCGGGGCTATCCTGTTTCCTTCTGCCAACCACGTTCTAGATACTCCACTTCTCAGCACCATCAGTGGCTTGTGGCAGGGTCTTTCTATCTCCCAGGCCATCCTTGCCTACCTATACGAGGGCCTCACCTCAGCGGCTCTAGGCGGTCCTCTCTTTGGTTCTATAATACTCTTAGAGTGTTGGATGGGTGTCAGGATGAAATTCGTCTATAAGGAGGATGTCACTTCAGCTAGCAGGATCTTCGGGAGCCACCCCCCTCTTCTTCATAGGTGGCACATTCGGATTCTCTCCACAGGTAGAGTGCATGACAGCAGAGAAGAAGACTAGGGACGAGTGGCGACTGCACATCAATAGGCTGCCTCTGTGACACCACTGTCAGAGTACCTAGGAGGCCAGGCTTGGACTTGAGGCTCGTGAGCGACACCGCACTGGCGATGTACAGCCCGCACCGGTTCTACCTACAGGTTGGACTACCCCGGACTGTTCTACCAACACTACCCCACCTTCTCGCACTCCAGGCGAGGAGGATTGGTACGGAGGAGGACGAGCAGGCGGTCAGGAGTTCCCTGATCATGTGGGAGGTGAGCAAGGTGCTTACCCTACCAGCAGAGGTTGCAGATATTCCGACGACACGCCAGGGATATGTTAGAGAGCTGAGAGAGATTCATCCCCGCGGGGATGCCCAGCGGAGGACTGAGTGATTTTTTTCTTTCTTTTCATGATGATGTTTGATGTAGAGATTTTATGCTCAGAGAGTTTGATGTATGAATGAATAAAGCTGATGATTTGATTGTTTTGAGTTTGGGCTTTGCTTGGAGTGAATGAGTGAGGTTATGACTTCAGCATTTACGTGGTCACACTTAGACCGCTCAGAGATTAGGATGGCTTTCTTGGAGCCGTGCATCAGATTCACAGCGGGTTTGATAGGAGGGAGTTGAGCGGAGTTGATTTAAAACCGTGTGAATTGTTGGACGGTCCGGCCAAGACCGTTGAAATTAATAGAACGATTGTCAAATAGCCGTGTGAAGACTAAAGCGCTGAACCTTGAGCTTCAAACTTGGAGTGAATGAGTGAGGTTATGACTTCAGCATTTACGTGGTCACACTTAGACCGCTCAGAGATTAGGATGGCTTTCTTGGAGCCGTGCATCAGATTCACAGCGGGTTTGATAGGAGGGAGTTGAGCGGAGTTGATTTAAAACCGTGTGAATTGTTGGACGGTCCGGCCAAGACCGTTGAAATTAATAGAACGATTGTCAAATAGCCGTGTGAAGACTAAAGCGCTGAACCTTGAGTTTCAACCTGCCCCTACACACACACAAAAAACATAAAAGACAGATTAAATCTGTTTTAGGCTTAACCCCTTGCCTGTAGCAAGTTAGGGAATGACCAATTCTTGATTTTTGGTCAAGGGGGTAAGCCTTTATTAAATAGACAAACAAAATGATAATGAATGCAATGGATGCTATGAATGCAAATCATAAAACCCCCCTTTTTGTAATTTTGAAAATATTTATTTTTTTTTGGATTTTGGACTGTTTGATTTTTTTGAGTTTTGAAATATTTAATTTTTTAGATTTTGAAATATTTGATTTCTTGGGTTTTGAAATATTTGATTTTTTTGAGTTTTGAAATATTTGTTTTTTTTTTGAGTTTTGAAATATTTGATTTTTTTTTGAATTTAGAAATATTTGATTTTTTTGAATTTTGAAATATCTGATTTTTTTGAGTTTTGAAATATTTGTTTTTTTTTGGATTTTGAAACCAGCTTAAACCTAACAGCGGGGAACCTCCCATCTTACTAGGGGTCTCCCAGGTCCAACATGTGCTAAAAAGGACCGCCCGTGGCCGGGGCTAATTTCGCTTAACGGTGCCTCTGATGAAGCCATACCCGAGGTGGGATCCATTCCTTGGAAAATAAAACAAGATTTAGCAAAAAAGCTGGCGATAGGTATAGAGGTTTTTTAGGGCTTGAGTTGTTCTCACGACACCCCCTTTTCAAAGAATTTTGATCTGTTGCGTCGGGGCTTTGTGTCCGTCATCGAACCTACATCCGCTCTAGGCACGCATACGACCGGGCTCATAACGTCCCACGGGGAAACTGTACTGCCACTCTTGCCATGCCTAGTTTCATCATTTCGGGGACTTTCAGACTTTTGAGAGCTTCGAGCTTGTGAGCTTTCAGCTTTGATTTTTGATTTTTGCCCCTTTCCTTCTCTATTTCTTTTCTTTCTTTTTGTTTCTCTTTCATCCTGCGGAATAAGGTCGTAACGGGCTGCCCCTATTTGAGACCTCTTTTATTGGGGGGTCTAGATCAGTTCTCGCCCCCTTATTTACCACTTGCCCCTATTTTCAGCCGAGAGAGAGGAAAACAAGGATTTTACCCTACCCTAAGCATGGCCAAGGGAGAAACGGTGTTGCACAAAAAGATGAAAACTGAACCACAGGCGATCGTGTAGTGTGTGAGATGTTGGACCGGGGCTCTCCTTTCGTGATCAGGTGAAGGCATACCCCGCCGTCGGGCTGTCGCTAGTTTGACTTTATGGATAAAAGCATTTTAAATATAGCCCATTCAAGGGATTTGGCAATTCTTCACCCTCCGCGTTCACTAAATGATACGCGTTACCCGGATAGACTTCCTTAACTACAAACGGCCCTTCCCAGTTGGGTTGCAGCTTAGACCTGGGACCTACTGATCTGATAAATTTGCGTTTCAAAACCATGTTACCCACTTAGAATTTTCTTTCAATAACCTTCTTTTGAAAATACCGCGAGACGCGTTTTTGATAAACCGAGACGTGATTGGCCGCGTTAAGCCTCTTCTCGTCTAAGAGTTCCAGTTGGACTAGCAACGCCTCTCGACACTCGTCGAGATTAAGTTCCTTATCTAGCTGCACTCTTAGGGAATGGATCAAGATCTCGTACGTGAGTACCGCCTCCATCCCATAGGTGAGAGCAAAAGGAGTTTGCCCCGTGGGGGTACGGACGGAGGTGCGATAAGCCCATAGAGCTTCTACCAGTTTATCGGCCCAATTAGCAAATTTGTGTGACTCGCATGTTTTCTTGATAATTTTTAGAAGGGTTTTGTTTGTGGCCTCAGCTTGGCCATTACCTTGGGGGTAGTATGGTGATGAATGATGCAATGAAATATTAAATCTCTGACAGAGGTCTCGAAGTTCTTGCGAAACAAATTGAGGCCCGTTGTCGGTGACGATATCACTTGGCACTCCGAACCGCGAGATGATATTCTTCAGGATGAAGCGGCATACCGTGGTGGCTTTGATCTCTGCATAAGCTTTAGCTTCCGCCCACTTGGTGAAGTACTCCGTAGTCGTCAGGATAAAGGACTTCTGCTTGACTGCGGAATTCGGATCACCGAGAGGTCCAACGATATCAAAGGCCCACATGGAGAATGGCTAAGGAGCAGAGAGAGGATGGAGGGAAGAAGCAGGAGCATGGATCTTGTCAGCATGGAGCTGGCATTGAAAGCACCTACGGACATAGGTGGAGTAATCTTCTTCTAGGGTTGGCCAGTAATAGCCCTGCCTAAGAATCTTCTTCGCCAACGCCTGCCCATTTACGTTCCCTCCACACTCGTTGGAGTGAGTTGCTTCTACTACTTTCCAAGCCTCATCGTCATCCAAACACCTCATCAGAACTCCATTGAGAGCCCGCCTATACAATTCTCCAGCAACAACCGTGTATCTGGAGGCGCTCTTCTAATGGCCTTGCGCTACTCGGCGTTCGCCATCTCGGGAAAGGAACCATCCCTGCAATACTGTTCTATCTCATAATACCACGGCAATTCTTCTTCTTCGATGATCTCCTCGAGCTCAGTTAACGAAACTTCTTTCACATCTTCCCTTTCTGCCTTCCTTTCTACAGATTTCCTAAGGTTGTCGAACTAGCGATCCTGAAGAGAAGGAGCATCTAACCGCTGGACCACAATGGTCTCAGTGGCGCGACTGAGGGAAAATGAAAGAGAAGAAGCGAGTGATGCAAGTGCATCAGCCAGGATGTTCTGAGAACGAGAAGTATGAATATAGATAAGTTTTCAGAATTGCCTAGCCAAGAGCGTGACCAGATATTGATAGGGCTTGAGCTTGGGGTCACGGGTGCGGTAAGTTGACAAAACTTGACGCAGCACCAACTGAGAGTCTCCTATGATGTTAAGATATCACGCGCCCATGAGGTAGGCGTGCTTTAGACCGGCAAGGAGAGCCTCATACTCGGCTATATTATTCGTGGTAGGGAATGAGAGTTGATAAGCGATAGGGATGGTCACTCCTTCCGAAGTGAGGAGAACGGCACCGATTCCACGGCCCTGAGAATTTAGAGCACCATCGAAATGAAGAGACCAAAAAGGGAGATGAGTGATTACTGCCAAGTGTTCATCAGGAAATTCATCCTGGATCGAATCAGTGCGAGGGATAGGAGAATGAGCGAGATACTCTGCGATGGCGTATCCCTTGATTGCTTTCTAGACGATGAAGGTGATATCGAATTGGGAAAGAAAGCTCTGCCAGTGAGCTAATCGGCTAGAAAGGACATGTTTTTCTAACAGGTAACAAATAGGGTCCATTCTAGAGATCAGCTTAACCTCATGGGTAAGAAAATAGTGTTTGAGCTTCTGAGCTACCCATACTAGCGCTGCACAGTTCTTCTCCATGGCAGTATACTTGGATTCAACAGGATTAAACAACCTCGAAAGATAGTATGCTGCCCTTTACCTTCCTTCATCATCCACCTGAGCCAAGACAGCTCCTAGGGAGTCCTCGATAACAGAAATGTATAGGATCAGGGGTTTCCCAGGGACGGGTGATTGCAAAACCAGGGGATTAGAAAGATAGACCTTAAGATCCTCGTAGGCCTTTTGGCATTATTCATTCCATTCAAATTTTTCTCCCGCCTTTAACAATTCATAGAATGGGCGGCATCTTTGCGAGTGTTGAGATATGAATCTCCTGATGAATTGTAAACGCCCAATCAAACCTCTGAGTTCAATGATATTCTTAGGCGGCGACATCTCTATAACGGCCTTTACTTTATTCGGATCGATCTGAATCCCCCGTTTACTAACTATAAACCCGAGCAATTTTCCCGATGCAACTCCAAACACGCATTTCTTTGGATTCATTTTCAATTTGTACTCCCTAGCCCTTTGCAACACCTTGGCTAAAATGGCGGGATGTTCTTCTTGAGACCTCGATTTTACCAGAATATCATCCACGTAAGCTTCTACATACACATGCATCATGTCATGGAAGATAGCCATCATTGCCAGTTGATATGTGGCACCTGCATTTTTCAATCCAAACGACATAACGACATAGCAGTATGTGCCCCAGGGCGCAGCGAACGAGGTCTTCTCTTGATCCTCAGGAGCAAGACGGATTTGATTGTAACCAGAATAACCATCCATGAATGAGAGGGCCTCATACCCAGCCGTGTTATCAACTAATCCATCAATGTGAGGAAGCGGGAAATCGTCTTTCGGACATGCCTTATTCAGGTCCCTGATATCAATACAAATCCGAATTTTGCCATCCTTCTTCATTATTGAGACTATATTTGCCACCCATTGCGGATATAAAATAACTCTAATAAATCTGGCCTTATGCAATTTATCGACTTCTTCCTTTATTCTTAAGGCCATATGCGGGTGGAATCTTCTCGCTTTTTGTTTGACGGGTGTCGCCCCCAGTTTAAGAATCAATCGATGTTCAACGAACGTGGGGTCAAGACCCGACATGTCCTCATAGGACCAGGCAAAAGAATTGATGTACTCCCTCAAAACCTTGATTATCTCCTCTTCAACCTGCGGAGGGAGATTAGCAAAAATAAGTATGGGCCTGGGATCCTCTTCTGTTCCGAGATTAATTTCTTTAGTGGGTTCATCCACTGCCGAGGATGATTCGTCAAACCTCTTCAAACCTTGCGCGTACTGATAAGTGTCCATTTGTTATGACAATTCATTGCATGTACACTATTTTATGTGCATATAATTAGGCAATTATGTATATTTCATAGTTAACCTCAACTCCGCATTTAAATTAGAGCTTTCACGTAAATTGATTAATTTGACAATTTTATTTAATAATTTGAAGTTGAGGGCCATGAGCATTATTTCTCCATTACATAATCATGAGCATTTGAGATTTATGTGCACATTGTGGTAATTTTTATGGACTAAAGTGCAATTATGTGTGTGAAGGACACCAAAGGTAATTACAAAAGAAGCCAGGGGCAAAACTGTCACCACTACTTTGACCAAGTCAAAAAGCACATATTTTGATTGGAGGGAAAAGAAATTTTAAAAGTTTGAAATTGAGGAAAAGAAACACATATTTCGGTTGGAGGGAAAATTGAATTCAAAGTTTGAAATAAAGGAGAGACATGATGAGTCTTGGGAAGGGGGTGCCCAAAGTCCAAGAAAGGGGGTGCCCACCTACTTTTCCTCTTCCCCATGCATCATATTCCACTTAAATCTCAACCATCCATCTCCTTTTGATACAATCTCCACCCTTCATTTACTCAACTTTCCCTATAAATAGCCCATGACAAGGAGGAGAAAGGGGGTTCTTCTTTTGGTAATTTTTCACTCTTTCTCTCCCTCTCACATCTTTTAGTTCGCCAAGTTCGCCCTCTTCTGTCCCTCTTCTCCTCTTGCTGTCTTCATGAAAGTTCTTTGTTTTGACGTTCTCTACAACTTCTTCTTCTACATCATCTTCTAATTCCTTCTGGTTTTCAAGCTATTTCATATTTTTCATTGTACTGTCCTGTTCATCTGTGAACCAGTGTTAATCTCTATTTTCCCCCTTGTTTCTCACCCTTCTAGTCATTTTCTCCTCTTGATTTCTTCATAAAAGTTATTTAGTTTTAAAATATCTTCAACTTCTTTTTCTACGCCATCTTCTAATTCTTTCTAGTTTGAAAGTTATTTCCCATTTTTCAACTTGCTGTCCTGTGATTTCACTGTTCATACGAGATTCTATCTTTTGTTACTCCTCAGTTTTGAAGCCCTTCCCCTCTTTATTTCTCTCTGTGTTCTTTATTAAAGTTCTTCCTCTCTTGTAGATCTAGATTTTCTTCTTCTATCACTTCCTCTAATTCTTCTCCGTTTACGAGTTATATTTATTTTTCCACTATTTTATCCTCTCACCTTCTTCCTTCTTCATCTCCACACAAACTCTTCCACATTCCTCTCTATATTTCTCTCCAAAGTTTATCCTCCACAACTCCCCTTTCATGGCGGCGTGCACATCAAGGCGGGTGACGTTCCAAGGCTCGTGACGTGGACGATGACGGCTTCTTCATCCACCTCTTTCCTCGGCGATCTCTTTTAAGGCGGAGCGATCCTCTCCAAGGCTCGGCGAGGAGGAGACAACGGCATTCATCATCCTCTCATGGCTCTAGTTTCTTCACTTATCTCGTAGTTTGTATTGGTTGTAATCTCAATTTTCATAGATTGTAATTTTCATGTCTTTAGCAATAAAATTTATTCTGGCAAATTGTGTTCCCTTTTCTCTCTCCATTTCTCAAATTTTTCTTCTCAATCCCTCTCATATTCTTTAGATAGATTTATTTCCATCCACTATTTTCTTTAAGCAAAACAAAATCACAAGTATTTTCCAAAGGACTTCAAGGTTGTTAACTCTAAAAATCTCTTCTTCCCTGTGGATTCGACCCTTCTCGCCACCTTATTACGTCTTTCTTTCATATAGCGCGAGTTGGAATTTTTAAGATTGATACGCGTGTTTTAAACGACGAACTTTCGCGTTATCAATTTTTGGCGCCGTTGCCGGGGAAGAATGGTGATTTTTGACTTAAGAACTTTGTTTTCCTTGTGTTTATAGTGTACTAATAAAGTTCTCTTTTCTTTTTTGCAGAAAAAAAAGGGTGAAAAAGTAACTTGAAAACTCAAAAAAAAAAATCAGAGGTAAGTTTGCCTTTCTTTCTTTCATCTTTGTGATTTAGTCATTCATTTCAAAAAAAAAAAGGGAACGAGGGAACGCTTTTCAAGTAAGTATCCAAACTTTTCCTCTTTCATTTTAATTTCATTTCTCTACATTTCATATCTTGTGGGTAGATAGGTTCATTAAATAAAAATAAAAAAATCATCACTTGAACTTCAATAAAAATGTTCATTGCAAGAGTAGAACCCACACTTCCATGTTTTAGGTCATGCATCATTTAGGATAGAATTTATTTTTCCTTGTTGTTTAATTATTATTAATTGCATTATTGAAGATTGCGGGAGGCAAGGTGAGTACTCTAATTATTTTCAAAAGCATGCTCATGCATTTCCATGCTTGCATAGAACCCCTTGTTTGAACTTGGTTTGTTGCATATCATTTCTAAAATATTCTAAGGGCAATACCCATAAGTAAGATAAGGTGGGGATTTCATCACCCTTCCTTAGCCCACAAACCATAATTCACATGCGTCTTTGCATCACCTAGACCTTAAATAAAATCAGTAGACATTGGCCCTAAGTTCACACTGTGGTTCTTGTGTTATTTGGGCTTACCCTCTTGTGAAAATCGGTGCCTAAGGCAAGACGGTCGGACGGCAAACGTCTTAAGCGGACTAGTGGTTTTTAATTAGGACCTTGCGAAAGCAAGGGGAGCCTCCCACTACCCCACCCCTTACCTGGCTGGTGGAAATATTGTGGGTGAACTCAAGTTACACTTTAGTCATTTTGTGAAACCCAATTTGTAGGTCTAGGTCACACATAGGTCATTAGGTAATTTGTTTGACAACTTGTTTGTGTTTGCATAAAAAAAAATCAAAAAAAAAATCTCATCTTCTCTCTCTTCGTCCTAGTTTGTATCAAAAAAAAAAGAAAACAAAATCAAAATAAAACAAAACAAAAAATCATCAAAAAAAAATATCTTTCATCTCTCTCTTCGTCCTAGTTCTTGCAAGGTAGAAGATCTCAACATCCAAACGTACTAGGACCCATTCAAGAAATTGAGAGAGTCTTGTATCTAGGGAACGATCTCCAACAAGATCTCATGGTCGAAAATCAAGGACCTCACCACCAAAATCTAATGGCCGAAAATCCCGAGCCTCCAAAGCAAATGAAGGACTATTTCTTGCCCAATCAATACCAACCGTCCTTCTATGTCCAAGCACCTCAGAACCAGGCGGTTCATTATGAAATCAAGTCTAGTACCATCCAAATGTTGCCATCTTTCTATGGAAATCCCAATGAAGACCCTTACAAACATCTTGATGAGTTCCTTCAGATCTGCTCAACTATTAAAATTCAGAATTTCTCTGATGATGCTCTTAGGCTAACTCTCTTTCCATTCTTTCTCAAGGATAAGGCCAAATATTGGTTAGGAGCCGTGGGTAGGATCATTGATACATGGGCAGAAATGCAAAAAGAATTTTTGAAGAAGTTCTATCCCATAGGGCGAACCAACACAATGAGAAGTGCCATAACTGGATTTACCCAAAATACTGGAGAACATATACATGAGGCTTGGGATAGGTTGAAAGATCTATTAAGAAAATGTCCTCATCACGACCTGTCAAGATGGCAAATTTTTCAAGCATTTTATGAGGGGCTAACGGAAAATTATAGACAGATGGTGGATGCATCATGTGGGAGAGTATTCATGAGTAAGAGTGAGGATGAAGCGTATGATCTATTTGAAATGTTGAGTGAAAACTCCATCAGTCACACCTCACTTTCATCATATGAACGAATGATCGGACCAAACAAGCGGGCCGGGCTTTACGAAGTCAAGAATCAAGGGGAGTTTGAGAATAAGATGGACATTAATGCCTTGACTCAGAAATTGAACAAAATGGATTTGTTGGCACAGAAGATAGAGAAGGTTAATCTTGTAACTCAGAAGCTAGATCAGTTGTTATCTAGGAATGAACCTTCTTCTTCTTTAGCCCCTCGACCTCAACCATTCTCCGCTCCCAGTCATGAAGAGATGTGTGCTCTTTGTTCTAGCCCTGATCATGGGGTAACTGATTGCCCCACAGCAGTCCAACTTCCCCCATTCATCCAAGAACAAATCTTTGCTGCTCAGGGTGTCTCTAAGCCTCCTTATGATCCTTATTCCAACACTTATAATCCAGGCTGGAGGAACCACCCGAATTTTTCTTGGAAATCTCAGCAAGATTCATCTACCCAATCTAATCCCTCTTTTCAAAAACAACCCTTTCAAGCTCAAGCCCACCAACATTACCAATCTCCTTTTCAACAAGCTCAGTCTCATCATAATTTCTCTCAATCCAATGCACCTTTCCAACAATATTCTCAACCTCCTTTTCAACAGTCTCAGGCCCCGTATCCTCAACCTCCCACTCAGCATTTTCAGGGCCAGTATCATCATTATCCTCCAAACTATTTTCAAGCTCAAGTTCCTTTCCAACCTCCTCCTCCTCAACCTCCGCAGCCTAATTTTGATGACAAGTTTGAACAACTCCAACAACTCATCCTTACCCAAGCACAATCCATTTCTAAGTTGGAAAACCAGATAGGGAAACTTGCTGCTAATAACATGAGAAGAGAGGTAGGCCAGCTCCCTAGTCAACCGGTGGCCAACCCCCGCAATCAACAACCTCCAGGCTTCCCTCCAAGAGCTCCCTTTCTTCCTCAACCCAATCAGCCCAATCAACCTCAGCTGCCCCCTCCTGTAGGTCCCCAATTTGAGAATGCAAAGGCAATCTCTTCTCTTAGGAGCGGGAAGGTTTTAGATAATCCTTATTGGATTAAGGAAGTTGGCAGTAGTTCGGGTCAAGATGCCCACATAGAAAGTGATAATGAGGATGAGGAGCCGGTGATTGTGCAAGAGAAAAAGAAGTCGGAGGGTGGAGAGAAGAAGTTGGATAAAGGAAAGGCGAAAGTCGATGAAGGACCCCAAGAATATGAGCCTAAGGTCCCATTCCTTGATGCATTGAAGCCTAAAGCTCAAAAGAGAAAGTCGGTCCAACAAGAAGAACTAGTGGAATTGTTTAAACAGGTAAACATCAATATTCCACTATTGAATGGAATCAAACATATGCCGGCGTATGCAAAATTTTTGAAAGAGCTATGTACACCAAAAAGGGAACCAAAGGCGGTAACACAAAAGGTCCGCTTGTCTGAAGATGTCAGTGCAGTTGTTATGAATCATTTGCCTAAAAAGTTGAAGGACCCCGGAGCTCCACTGATCTCTTGTGATATAGGTGAAATTACATTTGATAGAGCATTGCTGGACCTTGGAGCCAGTGTGAACTTGTTACCCACCTTTATATATGAGCAGTTTGATCTAAGGGAGTTGAAACCCACATCTATAATCCTTCAACTGGCGGATCGATCTGTAAAGACTCCAAGGGGACTATTGGAAGATGTGATTGTGAAGGTGCATGAATGTTATTTCTCGGTGGACTTTCTTATTCTAGATATGGCCTCGTCCCAGGAATTAAAACACACACCTATCATTTTGGGACGTCCGTTTCTTGCTACGGCCAATGCCAATATAAATTGTGCCACGGGGATGATGGATATTTCCTTTGGAGGAGAGAAGGTTTCTCTGAATGTGTTCAAAGCATCTCAATATCCAGACCATGAGGAGGAATGTAATGTCATTGATGTTTTTGAAGAACTAATTGAAGAAAGTCTGGAAGATAATGAGGAATGTCTAGAAGAGGGTAGCATGCTCCAGGATTCCCCACTTTCTAGTGCACCCCACTCTAGAGTAGAGCCACTCCCTCCACTTCAAGTTGAACCTATTCTTCCATCATTGGATCAGCCGCCTAGTTTAGAATTGAAGGCTCTGCCTGATCCTTTGAAGTATGCTTATCTAGGTCCTAACCAAACTCTGCCCGTAATCATTGCTTCCAACCTCACTGCTACTCAGGAATCCCAACTCCTAGATATCCTTCAGGAGCACAAGAGGGCGATAGGTTGGTCTGTGGCCGATTTGAAGGGTATCAGTCTGGATGTGTGTATGCATTACATTTACTTGGAGGACAATGCCAAGCCGACCAGAGAGATGCAGCGTCGGCTGAATCCAAGTATGAAAGAGGTGGTGAAGAAAGAAGTGGTCAAATGGTTGGATGCCGGGATCATATATCCCATTTCTGATAGCAAGTGGGTCAGCCCAACTCAAGTTGTTCCCAAGAAGTCAGGCTGACAGTTGTAACAAATGAGAAAGGAGAAGAAGTTCCTACACGATTACCAACAGGGTGGAGAATTTTCATTGATTATAGAAAATTAAATTCAGTCACAAAGAAAGATCATTTTCCACTACCATTCATAGATCAGATTTTGGAGAGACTGGCAGGGCAGAAGTATTATTGCTTTTTAGATGGCTATTCTGGGTACAACCTGGTTGCTATTTACTCGGAAGATCAAGAGAAGACAATGTTCACATGCCCCTATGGCACATTTGCTTTTAGAAGAATGCCATTTGGGCTGTGTAATGCTCCTACCACATTCCAACGGTGTATGATGTCCATTTTCTCTGAAATGGTGGGAGAATGCTTGGAAGTTTTTATGGATGACTTTTCAGTGTTTGGTGATTCATTTGAAGATTGTTTGGGAAACTTAACTCGGGTATTGAAAAGATGCATTGAGTCGAATCTAGTGTTGAGCTGGGAGAAGAGCCACTTCATGGTAAGAGAAGGGATCATTTTAGGCCATGTAGTTTCAGAAAAGGGAATAGAGGTTGACAAGGCCAAGGTTGATGTGATTTCTAATCTTCCTCCCCCTTCTTTGGTCAAACAGATCCGTTCCTTTCTTGGCCATGCAGGATTCTACCGCAGATTCATTCAAAACTTCTCCACCATTGCTCGACCACTTACACAATTGCTTGCCAAGGACACTCCCTTTCATCTTGATGAGTCCTGTCTAGAGGCGTTCAATTCTTTGAAAGCGGCTCTCACACAAGCTCCCATTCTCCAATCTCCTGATTGGTCGCTCCCTTTTGAGATCATGTGTGATTCCTCAGACTATGTTGTAGGAGCTGTCCTAGGTCAAAGAGTTGAAAAGAAACCCGTGGTGATCTACTACGCGAGCCGCACCCTTGCTGATGCCCAAATGAACTACACCACCACAGAAAAGGAATTGTTAGCTGTTGTATTTGCCCTCGAAAAGTTTCGATCATATCTGTTAGGGGCGAAAGTCATTATTTATTCCGATCACTCAGCATTAAAATTTTTGATGTCTAAGAAGGAAGCCAAACCCCATCTCATATGGTGGATTTTGTTACTACAAGAGTTTGATTTGGAAATCAGAGACAAGAAGGGGTTGGAGAATGTTGTAGCTGATCACTTATCTAGGATTATAATTCTTGAAAGTGCCCCTATGTCCGACTCCTTCCCCGATGAACAAATTCTCTCCATCTCACATACAACAACCCCTTGGTTCGCTCATATAGTCAACTACCTGGCGGTAGGACAGATCCCAGAAGGGTGGTCTAAACAGGAGAAGGATCGATTCTTTTCAAAGCTAAGGCATTATTTTTGGGAGGACCCGGAGCTATTTCACATGGGTCTTGATCAGATCATTAGAAGATGTGTCCCCGAGGAGGAACAACAGTTTGTGTTGAATTTCTGTCATAATATCGCTTGTGGGGGACACTTTTCAGGAAAGAAAACAGCGGCGAAAGTGTTGCAGAGTGGATTCTATTGGCCCACATTATTCAAAGATGCTTACGAATTCTCCAAAACTTGTTTAAGGTGCCAAGCCGTAGGAAACAATTCAAAAAGAGATATGATGCCGCTCAGTCCCATTCTGGTAGTAGAGATTTTCGATGTTTGGGGAATGGACTTTATGGGACCATTTCCACCTTCATTTGACAATGAATACATTTTGGTGGCGGTGGACTATGTTTCGAAATGCATTGAAGCTGTTGCTACTAGGACAAATGATCACAAGGTTGTGATGAAGTTTGTGAAGAAACACATCTTTTCTAGATTTGGTTGTCCTAGAGCGTTCATTAGTGATGGGGGCTCTTACTTTATTCATTTTCAATTCCAAGCTCTGCTTCGCAAATATGGCATCACTCACAAGCTCGCTACCCCCTACCATCCCCAAACTAGTGGCTAGGTAGAAGTGTCCAACATGGAGATAAAAATCATTCTGCATAAGACAGTTCGGTCGGATAGAAAAGACTGGTCCGAGAGACTAGATGATGCACTATGGGCCTACAGAACTGCATTTAAAACCCCCATTGGCATGTCACCTTACCGCCTCATTTTTGGAAAAGCGTGTCACTTGCCTGTAGAGCTTGAACATAGAGCATATTGGGCCATCAAACAAGTCAATTTTGATCTCATTCAAGCCGGGGCCCAAAGAGCTCTACAACTCAATGAATTGGAGGAACTAAGAAATGAAGCCTATGAAAATTCAAAAATCTATAAAGTCAAAATGAAAGCCTTCCATGATAAGCATATTCAAAGAAAATTTTTTCAATCAAATCAGAAAGTATGGCTTTTTAACTCTAGGCTGCGCGTGTTCCCTGGAAAGCTCAAGTCCAGATGTGATGGACCGTTTGTAGTTGTCAAAGCTTTTGACCACGGTGCCGTCAATATTTTGAATCCTAAAAATGGTCAAATTTTCACTATCAACGGTCAAAGATTGAAATCTTATTTGGAAAATGATCAGTTGCAAAAAGAATCCATTGTTTTAAGTGGTCTGGAATAAAATCTTCGTGAGCTCTCATACGTCTGGCTGAAAACGGAAAACTTAGCGCTTCTGGGAGGTAACCCACAGTTTTTGTTGTTTTGACGTTTTTGTTTGAGTGTGTTTTAGTAGTCAGGTTAAGGCCAAGGAGAGGAAGTCATCGCCGCCTATGACATTGATGGAGGTTTCATCCCGCATATCAGTTGTCTCTTTCCCACTCAGAAGTATTTATTGATACATTGTTCTTTTACTTTCAATTCTACATGCCATTGAGGGCAATGTCATTCAAGTTGGGGGGAGAGAAATTTTCATGATGCATATAGTACAACCTGATAGGAGTTCTGTCTTGCATAAAGATGTAAACCCCATTTTGAGTTTCATGATTCATGCTTAAATTAAAAGTAATTCTGGAATAGAAAAGGCTAGGGAAAATGATGATGGAAAATTTAGTCAATCTAGCCATGGAAAACTGATATAAGAATCCCTTTAAAGTTCATGTGCACTTAAAAAGAAAATATATTTACATTACACACTAATGAAACAAGCAAGACAAGCCCTCTGCTATTTTGGGTATATTGTCTGATATTATGCACTTCTTAAGAAAAGAGATCTTTATACAAAGTTTTCTGCTAAATTATCTATCAAATAAGTGCAATGACACTATGAAAAAAAGAAAAAAAAAGAAAAAAACACCATGAAAAATGCCCCTAATCTTAGTAACCGGGCCTACTTCACCTAGGACGTGTTGAGGTTCGCGTAAAACGGAAAAAGGGAACCTGGATCTGCGAAACTGGGCCTGCTTCTCCTAAGGTAAGAGTCGAGGTTCACGTTGAGTAGTGAAGGGTAGTGCAGCATCATGTGTGGTATAAAAGATCCCAAAGGGACAAAACAATAAGGCCGATAAAAAGTGAATATACTTAATGCTCTGATCTAAGAGGTGCAGGGTTGAAAGGCATTTGCTTGGAATAGCGAATGGGGGATACAATTGTCTAAGCTGTGGATTTGGTAGTTACACATGCATAAGTGTTATTGAGCTTTAATTTGAATTCTTAATCATGTACTATTAAGTTCCTACATAAGGCTAGTGTGCATTAATGATTCCAGATTCCTAATCTTTGGTTGATTCTATGAAGGGATAACTGGATATGAGAGCATGAATTTTACAAACTCTTGTTAGTCCTAAAATTTAATTTATTGACATTACTAAGGGACTATCAATGAGTAAGTTGGGGGTGTGATAAGTGTCCATTTGGTATGACAATTCATTACATGTACACCATTTTATGTGCATATAATTAGGCAATTATGCATATTTCATAGTTAACCTCAACTCCACATTTAAATTGGAGCTTTCACGTAAATTGATTAATTTGACAATTTTATTTAATAATTTGAAGTTGAGGGCCATGAGCATTAATTCTCTATTGCATAATCATGAGCATTTGAGATTTATATGCACATTGTGGTAATTTTTATGGACTAAAGTGTAATTATGTGTGTGTAGGACACCGAAGGTAATTACAAAAGAAGCCGGGGGTAAAACTATCACCACTACTTTGACCAAGTCAAAAAGCACATATTTTGATTGGAGGGAAAAGAAATTTCAAAAGTTTGAAATTGAGGAAAAGAAACACATATTTCGGTTGAAGGGAAAATTGAATTCAAAGTTTGAAATAAAGGAGAGACATGATGAGCCTTGGGAAAGGGGGTGCCCACCTACTTTTCCTCTTCCCCATGCATCATATTCCACTTAAATCTCAACCATCTATCTCCTTTTGATATAATCTCCACCCTTCATTTACTCAACTTTCCCTATAAATAGCCCATGACAAGGAGGAGAAATGGGGTTCTTCTTTTGGCAATTTTTCACTCTTTCTCTCCCTCTCACATCTTTTAGTTCGCCGAGTTCGCCCTCTTCCGTCCCTCTTCTCCTCTTGCTGTCTTCATGAAAGTTCTTTTTTTTTACGTTCTCTATAACTTCTTCTTCTGCATCATCTTCTAATTCCTTCTGGTTGTCAAGTTATTTCATATTTTTCACTGTACTATCCTGTTCATCTGTGAACCAGTGTTAATCTCTATTTTTCCCCTTATTTCTCACCCTTCTAGTCATTTTCTCCTCTTGATTTCTTCATAAAAGTTATTTATGTTTAAAATATCTTCAACTTCTTCTTCTATGCCATCTTCTAATTCTTTCTAGTTTGAAAGTTATTTCCTATTTTTCAACTTGCTGTCCTGTGATTTCACTGTTCATATGAGATTCTATCTTTTGTTACTCCTTAGTTTTGAAGCCCTTCCCCTCTTTATTTCTCTCTGTGTTCTTTATTAAAGTTCTTCCTCTCTTGTAGATCTAGATTTTCTTCTTCTATCACTTCCTCTAATTCTTCTCCGTTTACGAGTTATATTTATTTTCCCACTATTTTATCCTCTCACCTTCTTCCTTCTTCATCTCCACACAAACTCTTCCACATTCCTCTCTATATTTCTCTCCAAAGTTTGTCCTCCACAACTCCCCTTTCATGGCGGCGTGCACATCAAGGCGGGTGACGTTCCAAGGCTCGTGACGTGGATGACGACGGCTTCTTCATCCACCTCTTTCCTCGGCGATCTCTTTCAAGGCGGAGCGATCCTCTCCAAGGCTCGGCGAGGAGGAGACGACGGCATTCATCATCCTCTCATGGCTCTAGTTTCTTCACTTATCTCATAGTTTATATTGGTTGTAATCTCAATTTTTATAGATTGTAATTTTCATGTCTTTAGCAATAAAATTTATTCTGGCAAATTGTGTTCCCTTTTCTCTCTCCCTTTCTCAAAATTTTCTTCTCAATCCCTCTCATATTCTTTAGATAGATTTATTTCCATCCACTATTTTCTTTAAGCAAAACAAAATCACAAGTATTTTCCAAAGGACTTCAAGGTTGTTAACTCTAAAAATCTCTTCTTCCCTGTGGATTCGACCCTTCTCGCCACCTTATTACGTCTTTCTTTCATATAGTGCAAGTTGTAATTTTTAAGCTTGATACGCATGTTTTAAACGACGAACTTTCGCGTTATCACGTACAAATCGGTAGTGTCATCCACATCACTTTCCTCATCATCGGCTGGGTCATTCTCATCTACAATTTCATATACACCTAATTCGTCATTGCTCCACACCCCTTCCAATTTCTCATCATTCTCTAAGACAATTGCGGTCTCTACAAACTCTAGGCACTTAAGAAGGGCATGGCATCTCTCGGCCAAATCTCGCAGAAACCTATCAGGGATGGATTTAGGATGACGCATCACAGGGTGCGCCGCAGATGTGGATGGGCTAACTAGACTAGAACTAGACTCTACCCCAACTGACTCAACTACCCTAGGAGATTCTACACACTGTACATCTAACCTAGGAGATAAGAAATCTACTGGGAAAGAAGCAGGGCTCTCGTGCCCTTGGGAAGAGGATGGACTGAAAACAACGTAATCTTCCATAGAAACCTCTGTTTTAAAATTGGCATTTTTTTTGGAATTCGGAGGAGATCACGCAACAAGAAGAAGAAGACAGGGGAGGTGGGAGTTGCATGGGAAACAGATCAGGGAAGATGCAATCGAAGAATAGATCAGAGGATCGAAACCACATCTCGTGGAGTTGGGCATTGGGAGGAGGAGGAGTAAACAGAGTTGAAAGATCAATAGGTGGGCAGCGCCCACATGCACATGGCACGAATAGAATTTCAAGTTATCTTTCCGTGAAGTACGGGTCGACCATAATCGGAGGGGAACGGGGGACAAATCCCAATTGTTGAAATAGAGAGGCAAGACGGGATGGGGACAGAGAAAAGGTGGTGATAGAGCTCTCCACTTCCCGTGGCCTCCGGCAGACTAGCTGCGTTGGAGAATGCTTCACCAACTGCATCTCATTCTTCTTCGGATGGTCTTCTTCTTCACTGAACATCTTTTCAAAGCAGACACAAAAATCTTCCATATCTCCCACCAGCCCCTTCAGCGGCGGCGGTGGGTCAGAAACATCACAGGCGGCATCAACCTTAACATCAGCACATGGCGGTGGCTTTTTCAAAGTGCCGAGCTGCAGCGGGGCTTTTACAAAATGTTGACGGTAGTCCCACGTCAGCGGCCCGGAGTCTCCCAGAATGGACAATGTCGACTCTCGATAACCAAGGCCTTTGCGGCCCATCTTTCTGCCTTTAAGGACGGGCTTAGTCCGCCCCTGTAATTGTGTGCTGAGACCCAAGCCCGGCTGATAACCCAACTTCAGAATCATATGCCATCCTTTCGAATCCCTAATCTTGGACTTATTTTTTACTTTGACTGGTGCAGTGGCGGGCTTGCGTGACGCATATGCCCATGAATAATTTAAGTCCATCACTGAAAGAACTGGCATGTTACTCGACCACAGAGTGGGGAGGATCTTGTCCGTAATTGCATCGACTGACTGCACAGTGGAGATACTTTTTACCTTAACCACCCGGCCTTGGAATGGGAACTTCAGGCATTGATGGGCGGTCGAAGGCACAGCATTTAGACTATCAATCCCTGGATGACCCAGAATCACTTTGAACATCGGGTCTATGTCCAATACGTAGAACTCCACATCCATTACCAAAGGCCCTAGGTCGGAATGCACTGTCACGACCCCGTGGCATGCTCATCTGGAGTTGTCGTAGGCTGCAATTATGGTCGGTGTTGGCTTAAGCATGTCCTCGGAAATGTTACAGGCACGCAGTGTACTCAGTGGACACACATTTATCGATGCTCCTGTGTCCACTAGGGCAGACTCAATGGCCACCTTGTTTAAAGAAATGGTGATGCAGAGTGGCATCTGCTGTGCCTTTGGGGGTGCCAATTCTGACTCAGAAAATGAAATGGAGGGCCCCCTCGTAATGGTCACCAAAACCGATCGCAAGCTGTCTACCGCAACATCCTTGCTAACCATAACCTTTTGAAGAAAAGCCCTGAGGGCGTCCTGGTGTAGCGTGGATCTCTTGATCAACTCCAAAACTGATATCTTGGCCGGCATCCGGTCCAAGTGCTGCAGTAAATCATACTTCGTGCCTGGCACGGGGTCTATTTCTTCTGTTTCAGCTATAGGGAAAGGAACCTGGGGATTAGGTGCAGACGCACCAGAGGAAGGATAAACTCTGTGGAAAGGACGCCCGCTCCCAAGAGCGCAATGTCGTGCTGGCACAACTGTAGATGGACCCCCGCTTGGCCCAGTGGGGTATGTGGAGGGTGTAGAAATGGGAGTGAGGATGACGGAGGTTGGCCTGATGGGCCCTGGTGGAGGGGTAATAGGTGAAGGGTTCAGTGGAGGGGTGATGATGGAGGGTATGGAGGGTGATGGCGGAATGACTGGCGGCATGGTGGGGAATGTGGTGGGCGTGATGGGTGGTCGGGAAGGGATAGTGGGTAGAGCGGTAGTGAAGGTGGTGGGTCGGAGGATGGAGGGAACAGAAGGCACAGGGCTAGTGTGGTGGAAGGCCAAGAGATGGGCAGGGGTCTCATCATCAAAGGACCACCCAGCGTTGGGGGCTGGGCGATGGACTGCATTAACTTGAGTCAGTGCCGGCGGCTATTGTTGTGGTTGCTGCTGAGGAGCGGGTGGATGTACTGGCATGGGATTCTGGTGAATCCCGAGGTCTTGCTGCTGCTGCTATAGGGGTTGTTGTTGTTGTTGTTGTTAGAGGGGTTGTTGTTGGAACTGCTGTTGCTGGGGCGCCTCCTGCTACGGCCTTGCTTGTCTTCGTCTCTCCTTTATATCTTCAATTATCTTATGCATTTGGGCCCAATCAATCCTCTGGCCCTCATGCAGATCATACACCAAATCTCTAAATTGAAAGCATCTTTCTATAGTGTGCCCGGGCTGCCGATGGTATATACAATACCTAGACTGATCGGCTGTCGGATTCATATTCTGACGTTCCGGAGGCAATTGGATGTCACCAGTGTACATTAGAGCTGAAAATATGTCGGGGAGGGTTTCTGGCAGTGGTGGATAATTAGCCCTCTTGGGTCCCAGCCGAGCAGGCCCATAACCAGCGGGAGGAGGAACATTGTGGTACTGGGGTGGCGGTTGCGGCTGTTGAGGTGGTGGTGGTTGTTGTTGGGGATGCTAAGGAGCTTGGAAGGTGGGTCGGGGAGCTTGCTGAGTGGCAAACTGGGGGTTGCGTGGGGGTTGCTGGAAACGGGGGGAAGCAGGCTGGTTAGGGAATTGAACAGCCTGGACCTGCTCGTTGACTTGGACTCCCTCAGTAACTGGGCCCTGGGATTTTCGGGTAGTCTTGGATTTCTGGGCTTCAAACAATGAATGGATGGGGGAGTCTTTAAATTGGGTCTGGATAAACCGAGCCCGACTATACAACTGGTGCATGTTAGAAATGTCGTTCATTGCCAAAATATTCCGGAACGTTGGAGTAGCATTAGAAATCAGCAACTTTACTTTTTCTTCCTCCGGGATCTGCCCGGGCACACGCAAGGCCATCTGCCTCCATCTGTCTGCATATACAGCAAAGTCTTCATCCGGCTTCATCTTTTCTGCTACTAGATCAATGAAAGAATATTCGGGACCGATCCGATCCTGGAATCTCTGAATGAACTTCTCCTTGACAGTCTTGAAACTTTTGGCCTCCTCCAGAGGCAATGTGTAGAACCACTCCAGGGCGACCCCATCCAAGGATCGGTGAAACAAGTAAGCCATCAGGCGGTCATTGTGTTGAAACTGCGCTGACTCATAAAGAAACTCCCAGACATGAATGAACGGGTTGCCGTTCTCGTCATATTTCCGGTACACGGGGAGCTCGGATTGGGGTGGGAAATGAATTTCCCTGAAGTTAGGAGTAGGGACATCGGCCAAGGGCTGCGGGCCAACCCGCTTGTGGAGGAGGTCAATTTGTTGCTGCATAGCAGCCCACTTGTCAAGGAGTTCCCGCTCCCGGGAAGGAGGGGATGCAGTAGGAAGGATGGAACTGGAATACGGAGCCGAAGGGTATAATGACTGAGAGGGGAGCCCATAAAATGGATGATGAGCCAAGGAAGGGCCCATATCCGAGTGAGCCAACTGGGCGGCCCCTGGTTGCAGACAGACAAAATCGGCCGGGGCCATGAGGGCCTGCGGCATTGAAGAGATGGTGGTGTAAGGATCAACATAAGAGCTGGAGGGGACCTGGGTTTTCCCCTTATCAAGCGGCTGATGGGCCGAGGTAGAAGCCTGGCCCGCTTCCATGGTGGAGAATCGAAGAGCCTGAGGACGGATGGGAGTAAGATCGATGGGGGCTACAGAGGTAGCCCCTAACCCAATAATCGAGGGCGTGGAAGTGACGGCGACAGTCGTGCCAGAAGAAAGAACTACGGGCGGGGCATCTTCCCCTTACAAGGCCTGCTTCAGCAGGTGGAGTTGAGTAAGATCCAGCTGGGCCATCATCTGGAGCACCTGACTGGCCGAGCCGCAAGTGGATGGATCTGAGAGGGAGGGTTGAGCACCCTCAGCAATAGTGGTTGGGAGAGGGAGGGCAGTCCCCTCTCTCCCTTGCACATGAGCGACCCTAGGTGGGTCCTCTAGAAGTCCCTGAGGGAGAGAATCCTCAGGGGGATGGGAGAAGTTGTAAGATGACATGATTAGTGGTGAATCGAACAAGGGATTGAAATAAGAGTGGGAAGGCGAACCACCCTTAGGAGACAATCCTGGGGGCGTGAGACAACTCCAGATACACTAACACACCCAGAGAAGAAAACAGACAACCCTAACCAAAGTAAAACCAACAATCCAAACAAAATGCAAACAACGGAGGAGAGAGATGAGAAGAGAATCAATCAATTAATGCAACCAAGCTTCAAATGATGTACGCAAAGTTTTATAAGTTCTCGCTTTCTTGGAACTTGGTGAATTAATTAAGCTTTGAATTCACTCCACCACAAGGTACCTAACCAGGGTAGGAAATGAGGAACTGGGTGACTCTACGGAACTCTCTCTCTCTCTTACGGATGCAAACCCTAAACTGGGGGTGGATACGGTACAACCTGCCCGGCATCCGTGTGGGAATCCACGGCTCACGGGGGCTTACGGAGGTCCTCAGCAAGGTCCCCTAGTCGGCTCCAAGGAGTATGGTGACGAGAGAAAACCCTACCTCGGTAGGAATGCAACTACTATGAAAAGAATGTATGCCCCTATGTGCACCGGAGTGCATGCAAAGTCTAGCCTAGCAACTAGCAATCAATGATCAATCAAATATGTAAGCAATGAAGGCAAGCATGCAATGATGGTATAAGAGCAATGGGAGATCAATAATCAGCACCAAATATCATGACACTCATATAACATGGCAATCAAAGTGAATCAAGGGTGCACTGTAGCATGACAAGGACGGCCTCTAGGAGACCGCTCAAGGAGATATACGGTCCTGGTCGAACCGTTCACACCAAGGAGTAACGACAAAGTAACAAAAAAAATCAGGAAATGCTGGAATGAAAGAAGACAGAAATGGGAAACATACCAGGAGGAGCGGTCTATTGACAACCACTTAAGCACTGGAACGGACCTGCAGCAACAGTGCAAAAGCAACCAAATCAACAGTATAAAGATAGAGGCGTACCTGTGTCAGCACGGTAGACGGCCAAACATAGGCCGTAGAGATGATGAACGGGTGGTAGGAGACTGCTCGCGAATGCAGGCTGGGAGGAGAAGTGGCACTGTTCACAGAGAAGGACGGTGAACCTTCAGCCACACAAATGTTGGACGGCCTTGGGAGAGCCGTTCAAGTTCCAGAGGACAGAGAACGTGACCCAACCTGCAACCACTTCAAGAAAAGGACTAACACAGCAAAAGAAAGGGTCAGCAAATCACTAACACGATGGGAACTAGGTGTCCCACCGTGATCGCCAAAAAAAGGGGTGTAGATGTGTTTTTCTTACCTTCCTTTCTTAATGCCCTCCCATGTCTATCTTACCACATCAAACATGGTAAATGAAAGAAAGGCAGAAGGAAAGGGAAGAGTAGAAACATGTGATCGCCACCAAGGTGCCGAACGTGATGGACACGCCGTACCTTGGAAAGAGGGAGAGGCACTCACCTGGTGTGTAGCGCTTGAACGATATACGGCTCCGGAGGAACCGCCGGTATAGATGAACGGTCGCACTACAGACCATCTAAGAGCGCTGCAGAGGACGCGGGATGAAGCATTCCCGGCAGATGAACGGTTTCAACACGACCGCAGGAAGAAGAAGAACGGTCCGGATTGCACCACATATCTCCTTGAACGGCAAGGTGGGAACTACACAAGACCACCACGCCAGGAATTGCAAAAGGGGTCCAACCTCCACCCTTTCCGGCCGGCCAGAAAGGATGGGTATCGTGTTAGTGTGTTGCTGACCAGCAAAACAGAGTGTAGAACACAAAAGAAACCCAAATTAGAACTATAGAATGTAGCAAATGCTCACACGGAAGGAAATAAACATAACTAAATGGAATGGGGGATACCTGGGGGGTTTTAAACCCCTAGGAGCATCAAAAAAACATAGGAGGGTGTGTGAATGATAGTGCAAATGAAGAAAAACATGGGAGAATGGACGTGTAGAACCAAGCATGCAACTAGAAGAGACGGGACTATCAAATGTAAAAGGCTCAAAACAAAGACTACTCCCTGAACCGGAGGCCTGTATGGACGCAGAAGGCCTCCCTCCTTGGTGTTAGGTCACTCAAAATTTCAGCAGGGCTTCACCGTCGACCTAGAATCTCCCCCCTTTCAAGCCCGGCCCCTAGGGTCTATTTATAGAGCACCTAAAGTCCTATCCCGAAATTAGGGTTTCTAGCCATTTTCAGGTCAAGATTATCAAATAAAAGATGAAGATAATTCAATTATCTTTCCACCCAAAGAAATGGCACTCAAAATGGTTAAGGATTCGCGGAGAAATCATCGGAGAAAGATTGGGAGAAAAACCACAAATGATAAGAAAAAGCCTTAATCACTTTCTGGTCCGAGAGGATAAACGGTCTCACGATAGACCGCACAAATGATGAGCGGCCAGGAATGGGCCGTCCATCCCTGTCGGTGAAAATTCAAATAAATCCTGAGATAATTAATTTCTCCACTAAACTGACTGATAAATTCGCCACTGGACTCTTTCATAATTGAACGGCTCTTGGGAAACCGTCCAAGCCTGTCGATGATAAATAACAAATAAGAAGATAAATAGGTAATTATCTGAACAGCCAACTGACAGTAGGACTCTTGAGACATAAACGGCTCAGAAAATATCGCACAATGGACTTATGCGGCTAAGGCTAGACCGTATATATGCTTGTCGGTGATAATTCAGAGAATTAACCAATATACCCACTAAATGTTTGGACGGCCCACTATCAACCGCACAAAAGGTTGAACGGCTGGAGGTTGACCGCACATGTATATGGGCGCTTGAAATTCATAGAAAAAGCTCAATCAACCAACACCGATGCCCATTAAGCCCTGAATCAACTCAGACTTAGCCAGGGAGGGAGGCTACCCAAAAAATTGGCCAAGAACGTGCCAAAAAATAGCCCAGCGAGTGATGGACAACCCGAGGCATCAATAAATGGGAGTAAGAGAAATGACTCAACTTATCAGAAAAAAATGGGTGTCAACAGTCGTCTCCATCACTACAAGGCCAGGGGCACCCCTGTGATTCTTCATCTGGCGTTGCGCCTGCTCCGTCATCTACTCCATCACCCGTTCCCTCACCTAGGCCATCGCCTACCCTATCGTCTCCACCTACTCCATCACCTACCCCATTACCTTAACCATCTCCTACCCCATCTTCATTGCCGTCACCTACCCAAGCCCTTGCTCAGGCTAGTGCCTCCCCTTCCTCCGTTCATTCTGCTATCACCGCTTCCACTACCAACGCCACCCAACGCGTTGTGTCGATACGTCGACGATAGACGCCGCGGCCTTCCCCTTTGCCTTCATCGCTGCCTCCATATCCACTACCCTCATTGCCTACGCCATCTCCATCACCCTCACCATTGCCTAAACCTCCATCATCTCCACCTCCACCTTTACCTTCACCCGAGCCTATCATCGCCACATTGCCTGCCCCTTCACTTGATATCACCATCCCAATTGAAACCTCCACGCCATCAGAACCTATTCCCTCCACTTCGCCTCCTATTTTCACCCCACAGAGCGGGTGTGCGCTGCCTTTGGTGCCCGTCGGGTCTGGTCCCCGGGGGTGAAAATGAGCTGAGTCAGGATGATTGGATGAAGGTTATGCATTTCAAGCTTCAAGATTACATCTACCGCATGCCAGTTCGTGTCCTAGTCCCTGGCTATTTTGGGGTTGATGAGCCTATATTTCCGATGACGGTTGATAAGAAGAGCTCTCTTGCATTAGTGGCCGTTTCTTCCAAAGTGAGGCCGGTGGCAATCTCTTTGCTCACCGGAGAGTTCACCGTTGATGTTGTTATTTCCTCTCGCTCTGTTGTTGTTCAGATAATTGGCCAAGAGGGGTTCTCTACCCGAGTTGTGCTAACGCATACGGCTGCCAAGTAGGTTGTGAGTTCTATATTCAAGGGGCAATTGGCTTCTACACTGTCCAAGGACATTCTGCACATTCTATGCAATCTCCCTCAGTTTATCAAGCCGACCATGTCAACGCCGTGTATTACTCTCCCTCAGCTTCATTCGTGTCTTTTATCAAGGGAGTTATGCTTTGTGTCTGATTACCGAGTGGAATTGCCGAATCTCCATGTCTTTATGCCGAGTGACAAGACTCCATGGTCTCATGATGCTCATCCATCTAAGAAGTTCACTATTCAAGAATGTCCATCTATTGTTAGCACCAGGTGTCTAAGGGAAACCACCCCAATGAAGCGGCATGTTCATAATCGGGCCAGGCCGTCTGCCAGGTGGGCCCGTTATTTGAGAAGATATTTCAAGCCAAGAAGCCCAAGGATTCGAGGCCGTGTCAGGCGGGTCCATTACAAGCCAATTTCAGCTAAGAAGAAGCGGCATCATAGGCTTATGGGCCATCAGTTGTGCACTCAGGGGTCCACTTCTCCTTCTTCATTCTTTCATTCATCATTTCTCCTGCTGAGCACCCACCCATGAGTGGTGTATCTTCCTTTCTCTGATCCAATTCCCATGATTTTCTCCTCTCTCCCCGGGTCCGCGAACCCCCATTCTTCCTTCTCTCATCCAAATTCTCTTGATTCTTCTTACACTCACGATTCTTGGCCTCGGCCTATGCTCTCTCATCACCCAGATCCTGGGACATCTTCTGATTCTTCTCCCCCGGTATCTTCGGGTCCTCGTTCTTTTTCCCTGACTCTGTCAGGTGGTTCTTATTCTCCTTCCCAGACCCTGTCGGGTGATTCTCGTTCTTCTTCCCCAACCCTGTCGGGTGGTCCTCATTATCTTTCCCCGACCTTGTCGGGTGTCTATGGTTCATCTTCCCTGACCCAGTCGGGTGTTTCCAATTCTCCTTCCCCGACCCTGTCGGGTGATTCTCATTTCTCTTCTCCGACCACGTCGGATGATTCTTCTTATCATCATCTTCTTATTCATTCTTCTTCACCCTTTCGGGGTTCTTGCCCTTTTTCATGCCATTTTTGAGGCTTTAGCCCGCCTTGACCTCAGCTGATCTTGGTTTTTCTGTATTTGGTTCTTTGTTATCAGAGTCTCTGTGTCTTAATGAGGGAGTTCTAACCCGCATCTCTCTTCCTTTTTTATCCTTCTTCATCCAATTTGGTGTCTGCCGCTCCTCCGTGTAGAGGAATCTTTAAACCTTTGCTATCCTTCCATCTTTATCCTGTCAAGTGAGGAATGCAAAGCTCGCGCTATTCAAAGCTTGATGGTCAAGATCACTTCAGGATGCTATTTTCCCGTATAGATTTGCAAGGTATCTTTATTTTGTGCAAGAATATGCTTTCGTTTTCATTATTTCTATTATTCCTGCACATTGTTAAAATGTTGTTACCTCAACATGGTTGAGTGGCTTTAGGAAATTTACTAATTTTAGTCAAAATAAGTTCGCTTCTGCAGCATCCTCAGGCTGGTGATAGCTCTGTGTTAGGAGTCTAGTTTCTTTCCCCGATCGTTGAGGGTGATCTCTTGAGTATGGGTTTTTCACACACTTCACGGCGAGCTATAGCTGATTCCTCTGAGCAACACCGTTGCTGCTTTGGCCATACTTTGGGTATGCACAAAGGTCTTTTCTTTTCTCTGCTCCGCCGAGTGCAGGGGCAAGAGATGGATGGATGAGATGACCGACCTAGGCGCTCCCTAATATGAGAGAGGTCTCAAATATGGGCAGTCTTAATGGCCCTTGAAAATGAGCTTTCATGAAATATCTAGCCAAGAAGGGCAGTTAAAAAGTAAATCTATGAATGAATGTCAAAATTATGAAATCAAAGGCATGGCAAGAGTGGCAGTACAGTTCCCCGCGGGATGTCATGGGTCCAGTCGCATGCGTGCCTAATAAATATGGGTCTCAAAATCAAAGACACAAAGCCCCGACGCAACAGACTGTATCTTTGAGGGGTAGTGCCCTGGGAAGAATTCAAATCCTGATATCTCTCATCCTGTATTAAGCTTATCCCCATTGTTCTTCTACTTTTCCCTCTTAGGCTAGGTTGTATCCCGGGTATGGCTTTAGTAGGGGCACCGTTCTTTAGAGGCGGTTGGTTGTAGTAAACCTCCCTCATATGCAAGCCCTGCCCAAGAGGAATCTTTAATGGGAGGGGAGGGACGACGACCCCTAGCCAATATTTTAAGCCCGTCTTTGGGTGCTGTAGATTGCTTCGTCAAAATCTAAAAAAAAATCCGATATGTCAAAAATTCCAAAAAAAAATCAAATACTTCAAAATCCACCCCAAAAATAAAATATTGCCAAAAATATAAAAAAAAATCAAATATTTTTCAAAAAACAAAAAAAATCAGATGTGCCAAAATCCAAAAAAATAGAAAATTAGAAATAACAAAAATCCAAACATATTTATCTTTTTGTTCCTTTCTATCTATTTGTTTTGAGGATAAGTATGATCTGTTTGCTCAGTGTGCAGGTTGCAGGTATTCAAGTCCTTTGCTCCATATCATTTGCTCTACCTCATGTTCATATCTTCTTGTCTGTTCTCTCTTCTTCAATCTATTCTCTCGATCTGTTCTGAAGCTCATGTCCTTCTCAACTTTCGCTTTATCTCATCATGTCTTTATGAGAGGGCTCTACCTCATGATTATGAACCTGGCGGTTCTGCTTCATTCGGATCTTGGGTTTTATTTGAAGAGTGTATTTGTCATGTCTTTTGTCCCTTCGTGTCCTTGTCACGCATGTTTATGTCCCTCCATGTCCTTGTCACGCGTGTTTGTCTCTTCGTGTTGTTTTGTATCTCCGTGTCTGTCATGTTTTCATCCCACTATGTTTTTCGTCCCACTGTGTCGCCATGCCATGTGTTGTTGTTATCATCCTACACACTTGCTGTCCGTATCTTTTGCCTCCCATGGTATTGCCGTCCCACGTGTCTTTGTCCCACCATGGTCTTGTCCCGCCGCACATGCTGTCCCACCGTATTGTGGTGTTGTCTTGTCCCACCGTGTCCCACGCACGCCTGTTGTTTATTTTTGTGATGTTTCACTTTATTCATCTTTGTTATGCTATGTTTCGTTCATCTTCACTTGTTATGATGTGATTCATTATTATGTTGTGTTCATCCTCGTGCTTATTTTGTTTGTTGTTGTCTTATATCAAAAATTCAAAAAAAATGCCATTTCGCTTGGCAGGTAAGTCAGGTATGGCTCTCTATCCCTTCTCATTGTTGTATTACTATATAGTAATCTACATTATTATAGCCTCTCAAGGACCGACTGGTTGCCCGTGAGTTCTGGGATCTGATGTTTCCCTTTAACAAAAATGAGGATGATCTAGGAGCATACGGTTAATCGTTGGATAAGCGGCTCGGTTGATTCGGGTGGGGGACGATGGACTCTATCTCGCACGCCGTGGTTGCAAGAAGACTCTTGACCCCATCCTGATCAGTCTAGCAATATTATTCTTGAGTACTTTCTATTTTCATTCTTTCTTCACATTCATTTTGATGATTTCTTTATTTTAGCCCAGCATGCATCATGTCATTTTAAGCACTCACGTCTCGTGATTCTCTCAAGATTTCTCCTCAGCAATGGTTAATTGCACTTCAGTTCTTTTGGATAAGAGATCTTCATTCCACTCCGAATTTGAATGATCTCTCTGATCTGCCGGCTTGGTCTGGTTGGCCAGCGTGATTCCTGTCTGGATTTTATCTCAGTTTTATTTCTCTTTTCCAACTTTCCAGATGTGTTCTTCCGATCCCCTCATTGGTCGTGGATTGTGTCCCGTGATGAGGTTGGTCGTGTTTCCTCTCCTTCCTTAGTTATTCTCTCTAGACATGTCTCATCCACGTCATCCATTCCTCATGGTTAGTCCAGTGTTTTCGGGAGAATTCCTGTCGCTTGTTGGTTATGAGGGGTGTCTTTTGCCTTGATGCCCGCTTACCAGTTCTCTCCGCTTCATCTCCGTGTCATCTCCATTTCACGTCGTTGTCGCCTTCGCTCCATCTCTTTTCCATTTCACCTCCGCGCCGCTTTTGCTCGCTCCCCTGCAAAGTGAACATCAAGGAGGGGCATCTGTTGACACCTGTTTTTAGCCCTCAAGTTGCATTATTTCTCTTGTTCATCATTTTTAATGTCCTGAATTATCTGTTGTTTTGGACCCTTCATTGGATGGATTTCAAGCCCATTTCATTATTCCCTAGCCTTTGAACTTTGGAGATCATGATTTCTTAGAGCCCTACAGCTTATTTCATCAGCTCCCGACCTTCCAAGTCGACTTGCGGCCCATTTAGGTCAACTTCCATCAAGCATTCAGCCCCTTTCGTTGCGCAGTCCTGAACGCGGTCCTTTTTCATCCCATTCTGTTCCTATATTTATTAACTGTCCTTCACTAAAGTTGTTCATTTTTTAAAGATCTAGATTTTTCTTATTCTACGCCTTTAGCCAGTTCTCCACCGATTTCAAGTTATTTGCGTTTCTCCGACAGGTTGTGCTGTTCACCTACGTCCCAGCATTTTTTCTCTTTGTTCTCGCCCCATTTTCTCCATCTTCTGCTCGTCTTCTCATCTTGCTCTCTTCATTGAAGTTGTTCAATTTTTTGTTATCTACAATTTCTTATTCTACCATGTTCTCTAGTTCTGTACCATTTTTGAGACATTCTATGATTTACAAAGTTGCACGAAGCTTGCCCAATTATTTTTCACCATCAGCCTAGTGGTCCTGGGAACACCGCTAGGCTCCAAATAGTGCCCGTTTTGCCCCGTTTCACCTCCTATTGTCTTGCGGTCCTTCCTAGACCGTTTGGTGAAGCCTTGCTATCCTCCCATGACCGTTTTCATCCGTATGCGGTCATGTGATAGATCATTTTTAGAACAGAGAGTCCAGATGATCCTGAACTCCGATTTCTTCGTCGTTGAGCTCTTTGGACTCCTATTTGACACCATTTTCGAGGGAGATAATCCTCCACCTCGATTTTCATTGATTTGGAACTCTTCCCACCATTATTATCTTGAGGTTTATGCATCTAAATCCCCTAAATTGGGTGTTTATCTCGGATCTATCTCCAGAAGTTTCCTGCTCCTATTTAAAGCACTCAGGTTCACAGGTCGCGAAGGAGGGCTCTTCTTCAACTCAGGGCGAAACCATACCGCAATGTAAGCTCGATCCTTTGACCCCATCTTGAAGAGGGAAGTATTAGCTTTCAATTCCACGTTCAAGGGCTTTCTATCTCTCTTTATTTTCTTAGTCATTTATCATCCAATTCTCAAAATCATCACAGTTCTACACTTTCCTGCTACAACCTGCACTTTTCTCCATGTTGCATTGCATATTCCCGCAGTTGTGCTGTGTGATTTCTCCTCCGCTTTGTTTATATATCATCACAATACACACACTTTTTATTTCCACCCTTCCACAGGGGTTAAAAACCTCCCCCCGGTGAGTTTGCCCTTAATTTCTACCCCTATTTTATCACTGCGGGATTGATGCTACACTTCATAGATCTAATGAGTGTTTCTCTTGTGGTTTGGTCTTTATTTTGCAGGAGAAACATGAATAGAACGTGAGGGCCTCTTCCTCTAGCCGGCTGGAAGGAGAGGAGGTCGAATCCACAAAGTCCCCACACCCCTTTGTTCAAGCACGATCAAGTCTTCATATTTCCAAGGTACACGATGCCGTTTCTCTCTTTTCCTCATCCTTTGGCGTTGTTAACCCTTGGTGGCGATCATGGTTAGTATTTTCTTATCTTTCATCGCTCCTTTGTTCATTATCTTCCATGCTTGTTCATGCACATATGTTATTTGCATTGTTTTGGGGCGGGGTTAGAGAGAACATAAAATATCAACACAACCTTGTAGATATCTGGAGCTTCAGTTGATGCTTTGCCTTATTTCTTACCTTCTTTATTTGGAACCTACATCTATTCAACAGTGTGTGTGTCTGGTGGTCTTGTGAGATACTAGAAGTGTTTTTGCTACACTTGCAGCTTGTTTTTCATTGTGTGTGTGTGGGGGGGAGGGGGCTCATCCCCGTGTGTGTGTGTGTCTGGTGAATTTCATCCCCGTGTATATGTTGAGGACATCATCCTCGTGTGGTAAAGCCTCACCGGTTTAGTGAGGGGTGGATGTAGGTCTGCGGGTTTGCAGACAGAACCACCTTAAAAAGTCTCGTGCAGTGGGGTGTGCCTTGTGTGACTGATCCATTTCTTCCTTCCCTCATTCACAAGACGACAAGCATCATAGACTTGCACTCGCACCGTCTTGATTTCATGGTCTTATGCGTTCAGCTCCAAGTTGCTTTTGTATACTCTAGTTACTTGCTACACACTTGCACATAAGCACTAGTATTATTCATAGACTTGGGGCAAGTCATGACTTGTTCAGTTTGGCGTGATCATATCCTGTAAGGGCTTGATTGAATCCGTTTCTGCACACTTCTAGGAACTCTTGTGTTCCACCTTGCTTCAGACCGAATTGTACTTCATCCAGCAACCAATTTTGTATGAACCAAGCTTTTAATTTGGCATTAAGCTTTTAATCCAGATCTATTCAACCCCCCCTTCTAGATCCAGTTGCACCCAAGGGACCTAACAATTGGTATCAGAGCCAAGCTCTACCTCACCCAGATCCAACGATCTGCAGAGTAGGATCCCAGTGCTTTTGAGAATCTTGAATTCCTTTGCTGATCATATTTTTAGGTTTTCACCTCCTATTTTTAATGGTTCTAATTTCCATGAGTGGCTGGGAAGTATGTGCTAGTTTGTGAATTCACATGATCCTAAGCTATGAAGGATTATTACAAATGGTCCTTCAAGTCTGCCTAAGGACAAAGACAAGTGGATTGATCATCACAAGTCCATACAGTCTAACAATCTCACAGCCTTACACTTGTTAAGGGCTGCTGTAGATATCAGTGCATTTCCATTTATTTTCAACTGTAGCTCAGCCAAAGATATCCTAGACGGATTGATTAGCATCCATGAGAAGGAAGAAGACCGAAGGCATAACTGCCTCATGGGCGATCATCTAGAGCAGTCTAGTGACCTGTCTTCATCGCAGGTAAGCTCTGACACTGAAGACTTTACTTTTGAAGATCTTATGGATGCATATGATGAGTTGGCTAAATAATATAAGAAAATAAAATATGAAAACAAAAAGCTAAAGAAGAAGTTTGAAGGCAGTGCTTGTGAAAACTCACCCTGCAATAAGTGTTCTACTCTTGAGGGGCTCAATGAAACTCTCATGGTCGATTTAGATTTGCACAAAGAGAACATTGCTTGTTTGAGAGATGAGAACGGTATCTTGCAGGCTGAAATAACTAAATTGTTACAAATTGTAAGACAGCTTCAAGGTAAGCCTAAGCATATGTCAAATGATCGACACACTCTCATTGAGCTGTCTGAAAGTCAAAATCTCATAAATGAAAATGAAAGTTTGAAAAAGCAAAATGATGAGTTGCTTGCTAAGCTTCATGCATATGAAAAAGGGAAGAGTGTGAGCATTGATGAATCAGGAAAAGCTGAATGCTCTTCAAATGGAGTTTGATCACTGCAAAATTGTGAATGAGATGTTAAATGAGCAGCTTGCCGAATGTGAGGTAGATTTGGCCAATGCTCAACAGCTCATCTCTTCTCTTGAAGAAGAAGTCCAAGACCTGAACACCTCTCTGTCAAAATTTATTCAGGGACAAGAAAATTTGGGTAGATTGTTGGGGACCAAAGTAAATTTCCGAAGAGAAGGATTGGGCTATAAGCCTGTAAACAAAAAATCCTTTAGGAACAAGTTGTACACCTCTTTTGTATCTAGCTCAAATGAAGCCCAAACTTCTGAAGCATCTCCAAGGCAGTCTAATGTTCAGAAAAATCAAAATCAAGACAAAAATCAGAAAGAAGATTTTGTTGTTGCTAACATGCATGCTAGGAAACCCAATGCTAAATACCATGCTTCTCATAGAATGAATGTTCATTGTTACTATTGCGATGTGCATGGTCATGTTGTGCATGATTGTCTTGTCTTAAAGAATGATGAATTAAGAGCAGGCAAGAACAAGAGAAACAATGCAGGAAGCACTGGCAAGGGAAAGGTCTATACCGGGAGGAAGTATGCTCAACACACTCCCTTTCAGAAGCCAAGAAATGGCCCAATGCTTCGACGCAATCCTCAAGACAGGTTGATGCACCCCAAGGCCAGCAGAAGAAACCCTCCTGTTTGCTACTATCATTGTGGAAAACTTGGCCATATAGTCAAAAATTGTTGGCATCTAAAAGGTAGGACTCATCCTCATGCTGAACATGGTGGCATCCATACTTACTCACAAAAATTTAATCTTCATGCACACAAGAGGAATGCCAAATCATTTGTGTGCTGTTTCCATTGTAGTGAATATGGATATGTGTTTAATGAATGTCCCTAGATGAGAAGTGATGGTACACATGTATCAAAGAAAAGAAATTCATTTGTTAGAAGTGCTGCTAACCAACAAGGACCCAAGCAAACTTGGGTACCTAAAAATTCCAAATGAGAATTTTGGGTGCAGGGTGCCTTGGAATTGACTAAAGGATCAGCAAGAAATAAAAGCTCAAGGCACAGGTTTGTGAATAAAACTCTCTTTACTTATGTCAATATTGCAAGATAGATTGTTTTCAGTTAATATGGTCAAGGCCCTTCCTATTTTTAAATAAATCTTGCAAGCAGGAAACCTCCTCTCTGACCTGTAGAAAATCCCTCTTGGTTAAAGCTGATTGCCTGAATTGAACATTTGATCAATACTTAGATTGATTTTCTGGTATATCAAATGGTGATGGGTAGAAAGACATATTAAGTCTATTTCGAACTCTCACAATGCGTGAGTTGGGTCTTTGGATCAATACCTCCGCCTAGTACCAGAAATCAAAAATTTTAGATGCTTAACCCATGGAGAAGTTATCATGCTAATGGAATTGGAATGTTGATGAGTGTGTGTGTTAATAACTTGCTTATTTGTGGTTTAGCTTGTTGCTACTCCCAACTTGGCAGCCATTTATTTTTCCTATCTATCATTGTTAACCATTGGTTTTGATGATGTCTATCATGGTTGTACTTAATCCAACTCATCATTGATGTGGACATATGCAACCTGTTGCTTGAGTATCCTAACTTCCATGAGCATGGGACTAAGGGGGAGTATGAGAATTTGCTTTCCAGTTTAGAATGTATTGTAATCATCTTGAAAGTCATGCACAAATTAAGGGGGAGTCTTCATGAAAATTTAGTTGGCATGCATGCATATTCTTAGGGGGAGCTTGCTTTGTTATTTTAATAAACTGCTCAAATCTGATTTTGGATAACTCTTGTGTGTGCTCCTTGAATAATGGATCCTTTGAAAAGGAATGTGTGTGTCCATTCATAATTTCAGTTGTCACTTTTGTATAAGGGAGTTCATGGTTTATCTCCATCATCCACCCAAGTGCACCCTGGATACATCTGCCTTTGCATCATGATGACTATTTGCTGTGCTTCATCTTGGGTCTGAAATGATCTGAAAATCTGAACCTCCCTGGCATTCCTGAAAATATGCCTCATGTTCTTAATTGCTTGAACTTGCTTGGAACATTACATGGTTGCTCAATATCTGACTGCCTAATCCAAACTCCCTGAACGCCTTGAACTCTTGAGAATATCTCTACCTTTTGCTGTGTTCATTTATCAGAGTAAATCCTAAAAGAGGAGTCTTCCTTTATGGAGTTTTAAGATTGCCCAAAACATGTTAAATGTTAGTTTAAATTTTATGATTTCTTGAGCTTTAAAATTAAACGGTCTTGAAAGTGGCTGTATTCAGACTTAATGGACCTAAACCAATTTTTAATATTTTGTCATGTTATGCCTTCTGAAATCTAAAAGTTTATTTTTAGTACAAATGCATCTTTGATTGTAGAACTTCATTATAGTATTGTCTTTAAACATCTATCAAATCTGAAAATTCCACAAAGGGCTACACTTGATGAAAGTAATGAACTTAAGTCATACTGAGTAACTGGGGATATTGGCGTCTAATAAACATATATCTCACTGTGGACGCGCTAAAATTCGCTTATCTAGGTGGTTCGTCTATTAAGTGCGTGGGCGTGCCAGTCACCAAAGTGATAATTTGTTCGGGCTCCGAAGAGCCCATGGTGCGCTCGATCTGACTTGGTCAGACGATTGTGTGATTCGTGTCGGGACAAAAACCCGTCGCGCCATAAAGGTCACAGCATCATTTACATCCCCCATACGAGGGAACACCCTTGATTAATCGCCGAGATTTAGGGCTTCATGGCCATGAAATTAATTGCACGAAAGGTCTATTAGGAAGCATCGAAACCCCCGTATGAGGGTAAGAAGAAAACATTCACGATCATGTCGGTCGTGTACTGACCATTTAATGTTCGGACGAATGTCCGGCTCGAGAAAATCACGGTTGTCGCGGGAAAACCGGAACGCATGTATGCCGAGGTACGGCAAATTTATTGTTCGGAAGAGCGGAAAACGTTCGGCTGAGCCTCGGTTGGAGCGGTCAAAAACCAGTAAATCTGTTGGCCCGGTGCAAGAGCAAGCTGCGACCATACTGCGGTGGGCCCCCCGCGGTCGAAACAAGACTTGCATGAGCGTCATTAATATTTCCGGTGCCAAGGGGCAACGAGGGAATATCCCTTGAATCAGCTGAAAAGCCCTGTGTCTAGGGAAGAGGACGTTCGAAACGTGTCGGTCATTCGGGAGACCGTTTAATATTCAGATGGGTGTCCGGCTTGAGAGTATCATAATCGTCGCAAGAGGACCTGGAACATATGTATGCTGTGATATGGCAAATACATTATTCCGAGACACTGAAAACATTCGGTTAAATCTTGATTAGTGTAGCAGGAAAGTAGCGAATTTATTGGCCCGGTGCGAGATCGAGTCGGGACCATACCGGGGGCACCTCCCGCGGTCCAAACGGGGCTTGCATGGGCATCATTAATGTTCCCGGTGTCGGAGGGCAACGGGGAAGAGTCCCGGGACTAGATTCCAAAACCAAAACATGTTCGAAGGAAGTGAGCTATAGGCCGAGGGTGTGGGTCAGACAATGACCATAATCGGGACGGACCCGAGGTCCAAGCACAGCCCACAAAGGCCTTATTGATATTCCCGTATATAGGGTCCAGGGATGATAGGAGCCGTCTCGTTCTATTCAGATTTCTGTCGGTCACTTGCGGACCACTTGATATTCGGACAAGGGTCCATATTGAAGGGGCGACGTGGATAGGAACAACCCCGTACAAATGTATGCCGAGTTTACGACAATTTTAATGAAAGGGCGGGAACGAATCCCGATAGGGTGAATCCGATTTGACAAGCTATCGGCCCAGAGCAATGCTGGGTCAAGACCACGTCGAGGTAGGAGCCGTCGGCCATTTTGGTTGCTCACGGGTCTTTTCATGTTCAGACACAGGTCCGTGATAGAAATGCGGCGAAAACCGAGGTGAACCCGTTCAAATGTTTGCCGAACGTGCGGCAATTTTAGTAGTGGCTCGGAGGGGATCCGACCTGAGGAACAAGTCCGGTCTGATTGGAATGTCGGCCCAAGACTAGGTCGGGGCCTGGCCATGTCGGGATAATTCCCAAGACTCGGGCCCGGCCTAAGAGGGCGGCATCATTGTTCCTTCTGTGTCGGGTCACGGAGAGAGATGGGGCTGTAATGTGGACCCTGGTATTTTTTTTATCTAAGATTTTAATTATATGTTCCTCTCTTTCCTCTTGCTGTTCATTTCTTCTTTATGCATTTGTTCCGAATGATTCCTCCCCCCTTTTTGTTTATTATTATTATTATTTCCTCCCGTTTTTTATTATCACTATTTCACATTTTTGTTTGTTTCCTGTATATATTCGGATTTCTTCATTTATCATAATTCTCATTAATTTATTTATTATTATTATTATTATCACCAATGTCATTATCATCATATGTTATATGTGTATGTTTCCTGGAGGGAGAGGGCCGCTGGAGGGTGTACTGGCTAGGGGTATGGAAAGCGTGCCGATGAGGGCGCCCCAAGGCGTACCGGCGAAGGGAGAAGGGGGTGCACCGAAGAAGGCACCAAGGAGAGTGTGCCGCTGGAGGGTGTTGGCGGGCGTGCCGGGCTGACTCAAAGTCTATACAACGTCTGCTAGCACACGCGCAGAGTCTGTACATCGTCCATTTGCTGCAACTCAAAGTCTATACACTGGCTGGTTGCTGTAACCCAAAGTCTGTACATTGGCTGGTTGCATGCATACAAGGTCTGTACATTCATCAGCTCAAAGTCTGTACATTGTCTATTTGCTGCAACTCAAAGTCTATACATTGGATGGTTGCATGCACACAAAGTCTATACGTCCATCAGCTCAAACTCTGTACATTGGCTGGTCGCTGCGACGCAAAGTCTGTACATTCATCAGCTCAAAGTCTATACATTGGCTGCATTCATCAGCTCGAAGTCTACACATTGGCTGCATTCATCAGCTCGAAGTCTACACATTGGCTGATCACCGCAACACAAAGTCTGTACATTCATCAGCCCAAAGTCTATACATTGGCTGGTCACCGCAACACAAAGTTTGTACGTCGGATGGTCGCATGCGTACAAAGTCTGTACGTTCATCAGCTCAAAGTCTGTACAATGTCTATGCGAGTTGTCGATTTGCTGTAACTCAAAGTCTATACATTGGCCAGCTCAAAGTCTGTACGTTGTCCATTGGCTGCAGCTCAAAGTCTATACATTGGCCAGCTCAAAGTCTGTACGTTGTCCATTGGCTGCAGCTCAAAGTCTATACATTGACCAGCTCAAAGTCTGTACGTTGTCCATTGGCTGCAACTCAAAGTCTGCAGCTCAAAGTCTATACATTGGCCAGCTCAAAGTCTGTATGTTGTCCATTGGCTGCAACTCAAAGTCTATACATTGGCCAGCTCAAAGTCTGTATGTTGTCCATTGGCTGGAGCTCAAAGTCTATACATTGGCCTGCTCAAAGTCTATACGTTGTCCATTGGCTGCAGCTCAAAGTCTATACATTGTGCTCCACTTCGGGAAAGACCATTCCACGTGAGATGGTGAGGAGGAGAGGGTGTGGGTGGGAAGGAGCATGCTGCTGAAGGGCCAAGAAGGTGTGTCATTGAAGGGCTGTTAGAGTGTGCCGATGGGGGGGTTGATAGGGTGTACCGGCGAAGGCTGGAACAGACGCGCTGATGAAGGCCCACTCCTCTGTTACTTATTTTTAAGGCTTTTCTTTTCTTCTTTTCTTTGATTTCTGCGTAGTTTTATACAAATCTTTTCTCCTTCTTCTTGCAATCTATTGTTGTTCTATTTATTTGTTGCTTTTGTTGTCTTTTGCTATGTATTTATTATCCCATTTGTTTGTTGCGTCCTTTTGCCTTTTAACGTCTTGTTATTTTCTAACAAAAATTCGGCAGCATCTCCCCTTGACCCGAGCGTAAGGGAGATAAAGGGAACGCGCCCACAGGGAGTGGCGGAACCCGTCAACTGGAGGTGGGCACCCAAAGGCGGCAGCACCTTTAATGAATCCTCGGAAAACCCAAAAGCAGCGATGGATAAAGGGGGGAAAACCTCTGGAACTAATTAGGGGCATGCCGGGCTAGGGAGGCCAAAGGGTGTGCTGGGCTTAGGGGAACAAGGGTGTGCCAGGCTAGCATGGCTAAGGGTTTGCTGGCTGGGTGGTTCAAGGTGTGTGTCGGCCAGAAGGAGTTGAGGCGTACCGGGCTGGCTGGTTCGAGGGTGCGTCGGGCTGAAGAAGCCAAGGGTGCACCGGCTGGGAAGGGCCAAGGGTGTGCCGGCCAAAAGGGGTTGTGGGGCATCGGTGTAGTAAAAGGGTTTACGGGCTGGGTTAAATCTAGGCCAAGTAGTGCATTAGTTGGCTAAGAGAAAGGAATCAGGACTGTTTGGGGAAGCAATGGGCCTGAACAGGGGCAATGGGCTTGGGTTGTGTCTGGGAAGGGAGTGGATGCTGTCCAGAAGGGAAACCCGCCCTTGCTGAATCATGAGATTTATGGAAGAGGCTATCATCAGCCTAATATATATATTGGTGAATGCGAACGAGAGAATCCAAGAAGAATAGGGGAGAGAGAAAGAGAGCAAACCACGAAACACATAGCCGAGCAAAAGCTAGCCAACAACAAAAAAAAGGGAAGAAGGAAAAAAAACATTCTTCTTTCATTCATAAAAAAGGCTGGCAGGGCCACGTTCGAGGCTGTACAATGAGATGAGGAGAGGGAAGAAGTAGTAAAAATAGGGGAGAAAGGAGACTGAAGAGGGAACCGGGGGTCCAGGATGGGGCCAAGACCCTCTGGGACACTCCCTATTACATTCACGGACTCTCTCCCCCTCCCTTACTCTCCATTGCTTACTCTCTCTCTCTCTCTCTCTCTTCTGCTAGCTTCTTCTTCTTCCCGGAACTCCCTGGGTTTGCCGAGCTTGGGAGGATGGAATTCTCCTTCTTCCTCTTCTCTCTTCTCCCCGCGTCTGAGTAGGACTCTCAGTCTATGTTATTTTCGTCTCCCTGTGTGTGTATCCTTCCGTGTCTCCGTGCCCCTCTTTTTCTTCGGAGCGAGGGGTTCTTATACCCCTGGTCAGGCCGACGAATGCCGAGGACGGGAGTAGGTGGGGCGAGGACAGCCCAGCAAGGTGCAGGCATGGGCCTGCCATGCTTTCGCTGCGCGCCACGGGCTACGAGCATTGACCGGTGTGGATGGGCTGAACGCTATGCCGTTGGGGGTTACGGAAGGCGTGCTGCTGGAGAGCCTCGCAGGTGTGCCGCTGAAGGCCTTCACAAGTGTGCTGCTGGAATACCCAAGAAGTGTACCGCTGAAGGCTTGAAATAGTGTGCCATTGAAGGCTTGAAACAGTGTGCCGTTGAAGGCCCGAAATAGTGTGCCGTTGAAGGCTTAAAATAGTGTGCCGTTGAAGGCTTAAAATAGTGTGCCATTGAAGGCCCGAAATAGTGTGTTGTTGAAGGCTTAAAATAGTGTGCCGTTGAAGGCTTAAAATAGTGTGCCGTTGAAGGCAGTAGAGGGTGTGCCGTTGAACGGGCCAAAAGGTGCGTGCCGTTGAAGGCACATGAGGTGTGCCGTTGAAGGACCTTGGGGGTGTGCTGCTGAAGGCCAAGGGCGTGCCGTTGAACGGCTAAATGGGCAGTTTTGAGCCCATTGTGAGCATGAGTTGTGGCCCGTTTGATTTTCTTCGAGGCCCATGGATTGTGGGGCTCTTGGTGGTTGATTTCTCTTCACTGTCGTGACTCCGGAGACGGCTTCACGGCAGTGTGCATATTTGGGGAGTTTGGGTGACTAGTCTCTCTGGGGTTTCTTCACTCGGTGCCGTTGCTGACGCTGGGCCGAGCAGGAAATCTGTGCGTGCAATTTTTGGTGTCCACAAATGCCCCCCACCCACGGGTAGCACAGGCGAGGGATGAGCCGGGCGGTGCCCGCGGGTGTACTGGCCTCTTTTTTCTCTTCGTCGGTGCCGACGGGGTGCCGGGGACTGACGTAGTTTATTTGTCTTTTCTTCTCTTCATCAGTGCCGACGGGGTGTCCGGAACTGACGTAGCATGTTGGTCTCTTTGTCTCTTCATCAGTGTCGACGGGGAGTCGGGAGCTGACATGCTCTGTTCGTCTCTTTGTCTCTCCGTCAGTGCCGACGGGGTGTCAGGAACTGACATAGCTTATTGACTTTTGGTCTCTTCGTCGGCGCCGACAGGGTGCTGGGAGCTGACCTGGTTTATTGGTCTCTTTGTCTCTTCGTCAGCGCCGACAGGGTGCCGGGAACTGACATGATATGTTGGTCTCTTTGTCTCTTCGTCAGTGCCGACAGGGTGCCGGGAGCTGACTTGGTTTGTTGTCTCTTGGTCTCTTCGTCAGTGCCGACAGGGCGCCGGGAGCTGACCTGGTTTGTTGGTCTCTTTGTCTCTTCGTCAGTGCCGACAGGGTGCCGGGGGCTGACCTAGTTTGTTGGTCTCTTTGTCTCTTCGTCAGTGCCGACAGGGTGCCGGGAGCTGACATGATATGTTGGTTTATTTGCCTCTTCGTCAGCGCCGACAGGGTGCCGGGGGCTGACCTGGTTTGTTGGTCTCTTTGTCTCTTCGTCAGTGGCGACAGGGTGCCGGGAGCTGACATGATATGTTGGTTTCTTTGCCTCTACGTCAGCGCCGACAGGGTGCCGGGGGCTGACCTGGTTTGTTGGTCTCTTTGTCTCTTCATCAATGCCGACAAGGTGCCGAGAGCTGACCTAGTTTGTTGGTCTCTTTGTCTCTTCGTCAGTGCCGACAGGGTGCCGGGAGCTGACATGGTTTGTTGGTCTCTTTGTCTCTTCGTCAGTGCCGACAGGGTGCCGGGAGCTGACCTGGTTTGTTGGTCTCTTTGTCTCTTCGTTAGTGTCGACAGGGTGCCGGGAGCTGACCTGGTTTGTTGGTCTCTTTGTCTCTTTGTCAGTGCCGACAGGGTGCCGGGAGCTGACATGGTTTGTTGGTCTCTTTGTCTCTTTGTATTCTCTTCTCTTTTCTTCTCTTCTCTTTTTTGTTATCTTTTTTTCTTCTCTCTTTTCTTCTCTTTTTTCTTCTCTCTTCTCTGTTTCCTTCTTCTTCTCTTCTTCCCTTCTCTTTTTTTTAGAGAACTCCGGGCGACTGCTAGCGTGGATCCCAATGATATAAGAGCTATCGGCACAGCGGCCGATAATTGGAAGCTGTTGACATGGGAGCCAATAATTGAAAAGCTATCGACCCGAAGGCCGATGATTGAAAGCTGTCGGCTCAGGGGCCGATAATTGAAAGCTGTCGGCTCACGGGCCGATGATTGAAAAGCCGTCGACCCGAAGGCCGATGGTTAGAAAGCTGTCGGCTCAGGGGCCGATGATTGAAAAGCTGTCGGCTCAGGAGCCGATAAGGGAGGTCAAAATAGCCAAGGCTGGGAGCAGGCTTAAAGAGCCGAAGTTGGGGATTAACAAGCCGCGAGGGCAAGAGGTAGGCCATGGGGGCCAAGATTGGGCTCTACGAGCCGGAGCTAGGAAAGTAGGCTTCGATGGCTGAAATTGAGTTTATTGCATACGCACATTCTTGTTATTTTATTGTTATTATATATATATATATTTATTATTTTTATGTTATTTTTTTTATCATTTTTTTCTCTTCTTTTTTTTTAAAGCATGCAAGCATTCATTAGCAGGCATAACATAAATATAAGTAAGGCAGCTCCCTCTATAGGGGATAGGATAGGGACGTCGCCCGTAATTCGTAGATGCGGTGCGGGCCGCGAGGCACGATTGAGGGGTGGTGCACCCGTCAAGAGGATATCGCACGTCTTGCATGCATAGCCTAAATTCACGCATTTCACCCAAGGTAATTCTCTGTGGCGTGGCAGTGCAAATGTGTGAACAAAGAGCCCTAACCATAGGGATATGCAGGTTTTCCTGATGACACTCGAGGATCACTCTAGCGCCTACACATATGTTTCAGGCTCTCGATTTTGGTAGCTTCGCACAGCCCCCCGTCTGTTTATTTTGGTAGCGGATTTCACCGTTCGGCGCGAGTCTCCTCATGTGTCTCAATGGGGATTCCCGGCTACTAGGATTCATCCTTATTGTAATTCTATTACGGATTTCACCGTTTGACGTGAGTCTCCTCATGTGTCTCAATGGGGATTCCCGACTAATAGGTTTCATCCTTATTATAATTCGCTTCACCATTTCGCGCGAGTCTCCTCATGTGTCTCAATGGGGATTCCTGACTACTCGGATTCATGTGTCTCTCTCATTTTTTTTCTCTCCTTTTTTTTTACAGTGGGGGTAGGCAGCTTTTTCCTCACAATTACCTTTCACGCGAGTGCAGGAATTCAAGTCTCCGTAGAGTGCTAAGAAGAAATTCGGGCAATCCCTATAGTCGAAGACTATTGAACACATTAAGTGCTAAGTGCGGGAGCGTTGCCTCAGGTTTATTTTGTGAGTTGGGCTTAGCGATTCGGCCATGACTCTTCCCCTTGACGTGTGCACTCGCCATAATCGGGTTCCCTTCGAGCGTACGCCGTGACGCGCGTGCATCCGGAATCGGGGCGATATTATTTAGCAAGGAAACACGGTCCTAGAAAATTTCAAAAAAGTGTATTATTCTATATTAAGCAACCATGCAAGCAGGGCAATCATGCATTCTCTTTTTTTGTTTCCATTTTCTTTTTTTTGTGTTTATTTTGTTTGTTTTGTTTTGTTGTTTTTTTTGGGGGGGTGTTGTTATTTTTTGTTTTTGTTTGTTTGTTTTTGTTTGTTTTTTGGTTTTTTGTTTTTGCATAAGAAAATATTGTTGTTACGTATAAGTGTAGTGGTAGTAAAGGTATTAGGGAAGCAGACCACGAACGGCTGGAAGGGTATTAGGGAAGCGGGCTATAGAACCCAAGGGACATTAGGGGAGTGGGCCATAAGGGCTAAAAGATGATGGGAAGCGGGCTACGGGAGCCAGAATCGGGAAGCGCGGTGGGACAGATGGATTAATCCCGACAGTAGGCCTCGGCCGAAATGGCTGAGCCAAGGGGCGTCGGGTAGCGAGACGTGAGAGTCGAAGAGAAGGGTCTCTTTTGTTCTCTGGCCAGGGACGGATCTGGGCCAAAACGGAAGATTTATTCTTTGATTCTCTGGCCGGGGAAGGATCCGAACCAAAGTGAGAGGTCTATTTTTTTTTAACTGGGAAGCTATCGGCTGGGGTGCCAATGATGAGATAGCTGTCGGCTAGGAGCCGATGATGAGGTAGCTGTCGACTCGAAGGCCGATAATGAGGTAGCTGTCGGCTCGGGGGCCGAGGATTATATAGCTGTCAGCTCGGAGGCCAATGATGAGGTAGCTGTTGACCTGAAAGCCGATGAAGGGGTAGCTGTCGACCCAAAGGCCGATAATTAGATAGCTGTCGACCCGAAGGCCGATGAAGGGGTAGCTGTCGACCCAAAGGCCGATAATTAAATAGCTGTCGACCCGAAGGCCGATGAAGGGTGGTTGTCGGCTTGAAGCCCTGATGGCTGAAAGTTAGTCGATTTAGCGCCCCATCGGCGGAAGGTCTAGTCGGTTTAACGCCCCGTCGGCAGAAGATCTAGTCGGTTTAACGCCCCGCCGGCGGAAGGTCTAGTCGGTTTAACGCCCTGTCGGCGGAAGGTTTGGTTGGTTTAACGCCCCGTCGGCGGAAGGTTGAGTCGGTTTAATGCCCCGTCGGCGGAAGGTCTAGTCGGTTTAACGCCCCGTCGGCGGAAGGTTTTGTCGGCTTGAAGCCCCGATGGCTGAATATCTATCGGCTTGAAGCCCCGATGGTTGAATATCTGTTGGCTTGAAGCCCCGATGGCTGAATATCTATCGGCTTGAAGCCCTGATGGCTAAATATCTGTCGGATTGAAGCCCCGATGGCTGAATATCTGTCAGATTGAAGCCCGATGGCTGAATATTTTCTGTCGGATTGAAGCCCGATGGCTGAATATTTTCTAGTTTAATGCCCCGTCGGTGGAATGCTGATTGGTTTCTATTTGTTAGGTGGCTGGAGGTCTGTAGCAAATGGATAATGTGCAGAAAGGTAAAAGTTTACCTCATGACTCTTCTTTCTCTTCCTCTCTTCTTTTGTGTGGGGAGTCGGGTGCAAAGACCGCGTCTGCCTCGGGACTCTTTCTTTCTTTTCTTCTCTTCTTCTTCTGTGTGAGGAGGCGGGTGCAAAGACCGCGTCTGTCTCAGGACTCTTTTTTTGTCTTTTTTTTGTGGAGAGGCAGGTGCAAAGATAATGTTTACCTCGTGATCATTTCTTTCTTTTCTTCTCTTCTTCTTTTATGGAGAGACAGATGCAAGGACCATGTTTGCCTCGTGATCACTTCTTTCTTTTCTTCTCTTCTTCTTTTATGGAGAGGCAGGTGCAAGGACCATGTTCGCCTCATGTCTCTTTTTTTTCTCTTCTCTTATTCTTTTGTAGAGAGGCAGGTGCAGAGACCATGTTCGCCTCGTGACTCTTTCTCTTTTTTTCTTTTGTGTAGAGAGGCGGGTGCAAAGACCGCGTCTGCCTCGGGACTCTTTCTTTCTTTTCTTCTCTTCTTCTTTTGTGTGAAGAGGCGGGTTCAAGGACCATGTTCGCCTCGTGACTGTTCTTTCTCTTCTTCTCTTCTTCTTTTATGGAGAGGCAGGTTCAAGGACCATGTTTGCCTCATGCGTGTCTTTTTCTTTATTCTGCTCTTCTTTTCTCATTAATGCTTCCACGCTGGAGTGTATTTCTCTTAATGTGCCCCCAGGTTAGGGTGTAGCTTCATTTGGTATGCATCCCCCTGAGGGATGTGTTTTGCCTCTTTGTCTCTGTGCCCCCAGGCGGGGCGTATTTTTCAAGGCTTCTATGCCCCCAGACCGGGGCGTGTTTTTTTTTAAATGCCCCCCAAGGCGGGGTGTAGCTCTCTTCAAATGCCCCCAAGCCGGGGTATACTCTTCACGGCTTCTATGCCCCCAGGCGGGGTATGTTTCTTCTTCATATGCCCCTAAGCCAGGGTGTATCTTTGGCTTCTTACGCCCCCCTGAGGCGGGGGTGTATCTCTTTACGGCTTCTGTGCCCCCGAAGCAGGGTATGTTGTTTCTTCAAATGCCGCTTGGGCAGAGTATATCTTTCTTCTTATGCTCCCAGATCGGGATGTATGTCCCTTCGCTTCTGTGCCCCGGGTCGGGGTAGATGCTTCTGCTTCTTATGCGCCAAGGGCGGGGTGTATTTTTTTGTGCCCCCAGGCTGGGGTAGGTGCTTCTACTTCTTATGCTCCAAGGGCGGAGTGTGTCTCTTCCTGTGCCCCCAGAGCGGGGTAGGTGATTCTGCTTCTTATGCGCCAAGGGCGGAGTGTACTTTTTGTGCCCCCGGGCCAGGGTACATTCTTTATGTTTCTTATATCCTTTTCGCAGGGCGTATTCTCTTGCTTCTTATGTCCCTGGATCGGGGTGTATGTTTCTTCTTCTAACGCCCCTAAGTCAGGGTATATTCTTTCTTCATGTGCTCCCAGATCGGGATGTATGTCTCTTTGCTTCGGTGCCCCCGGGTGGAGGTGTACTCTGTCTCTTTGCTTCTGTGTCCCCAGGCGGGATATGTTTCTTCTTTAAATGCCCCGAAGCCGGGGTATACTCTTTGCTCTTTATACCCCGGATCGGGAGGGATTCTTCGTCAAATGCCCCGGAGCCGGGGTGTATTATCTTCATGCGCCCCCGGGCGGGGTGTGTCTTTCACGGCTTCTATGCCCCCAGACGGGGTGTGGCTTCTGCTTCTTATGCTCCCCGGGGCGGGGTACATTCCTTGCTTCTCATACCCCCATGGCGGGGTGTGGTTTCTCTCTTTGTGTGCCCCCATAGCAGGGGTGAATTTTTTTTCTTCTTATGCCCCCATGGCGGAGTATGTCTTTGGCTTCATGTGCCCCCAGGCTAGGATGTATTCTGTTTCTAGTGCCCCCGGAGTGGAGTGTATTGCTGCTTCCGATGCCCCCAAGATGGGGTGTAATTCTTGCTTCTTATGCCCCCGAGGCGGGGTGAACTCTTCTTCTTTGCTTATGTGCTCCCGTATCGGGGTGTGTTCCTTTCTTCATATGCTCCCCTAAGCCGGGGAATGTTGTTTGTTCTACTTCAGATGCCCCCCGGGGGGGGGATATATGTTGCTTCACGGACCCCGGGGCCGGGATGTATTCCTTCTTCAAATGCCCCTAAGTCGGGGTGTATTCTTCTCTCCTTACGCTCCCAAGACGGGATGTAGCTTCTTCAAATGCCCCTAAGCCGAGGCGTATTCTTTATGGCTTTTATGCCCCCAGGTGGGGTATGTTTCTTTTTCAATTGTCCCTAGGACAGGACTCTTCTCTTTCTTATGCTCCCGAAGCGGGATGTAGCTTCTTCAAATGCCCCTAAGCCGGGGCGTGTTCTTTATAGCTTCTAGGCCCTCGAGGTGAGGTATACTTCTTCTTCAAATACCCCCAAGACGGGGGTGTGATTCTCCCGCTTCCTCTGCCCCAGAGTGGGGTATACTTCTCTTTGTATTCCCCTAAGCCAGGGTGTATTCTTTTCGCTTCATATGCCCCCAGGGTGGGATGCGCCTTCTGCTTCTCATGACCCCGGGATGGAGTGTATTCTCTTCATGTGCCCCCGGCACGAGGGTGTATCTTTGCTTTTTATGCCCCCGAGGGGGATTCTTCTTCTTTTGCCCCGACACGCTGGGGAATGTTTGCTTCTTGTGCCCCGAAAGTGGGGTGTGGTTTGCTTCCTGTGCGCCCTAGCAGGGTGTATCGCTGCTTGCAATGTCCCCCGAGGCGGGGTATCCTTCTTCTTCAAATACCCCTAAGCTGAGGCGTATTCTTTATGGCTTCTATGCCCCCATAGCGGGGTGTGTTTCTTCTTCAAATACCCCTAAGATGGGGTGGACTCTTTTCTTCTTATACTCCCAAGGCAGGATGTAGCTTCTTCAAATGCCCCTTGAGCCGAGGCGTGTTCTTTACGGCTTCTATGCCCCCAGGCGGGGTATATTTCTTCTTCAACTACCCCTAGGCCGGGGTGTATTCTTGCTGCTTCTCATGCTCCCGAGGCGGGATGTGACTTCTTCAAATGCCCTTAAGCCGGGGCGTATTCTTCATGACTTCTATGCCCCATGGCGGGGTATGTTTCTTCTTCAAATGCCCCTAAGCCAGGGTATGTTCTTATACTTTTTGCGCCCCTCAGGGCGAGGTGCATTCCTCTCCATATGCCCTTAGCGTGGGGTGTGCTTTTGTTTCTTATGCCCCCAGGCCGGGGTACGTTCCTTCTTCATATACCCCTAAGCCAGGGTGAGTTTCTCTTTTTGTGTGTCCTCAGGCCGAGGTGAATTCATTTCTTCTTATGCCCCCATGGCGGGGTATGTCTTTTGCTTCAGGTGCCCCCATATCGGGGTGTATTTCCCCTTCAAATGCCCCTAAGCCGGGGTGCAGCTCTATTTCTTCTTACGTCCCCAGGTCGGGCTGGATTCTTCTTCAAATACCCCGAAGCCGGGGTGTAGTTTTTGCTTTGTGTGCCCCTCAGTCGGGGCGGATTCTCTTCATGTGCCCCTGGGAATGGGGTGTATTTCTTTTTTTGCCTCCTATGCCCCCGTAGCAGGGTATATATCTTCTTCTCATCCCCCATGGCGGGGTATGTGCTTGCTCTCTTCGGGAGTGGTGGCTGTGCTTGGCCTCATTGCTATAAAGCATTCCTCACAGCGGGCAACCATTCACCAAGCTACAATTGTGGCTCGCTGGGTCTTTTAACAACCACTCGGGGGCCGTTTTGTGCCGGATGGAGGCAGCAGGAAGGAGGAACGAGTGGGGTCATTGCACCGCGGACTCGGGACCTCCTAGAGTCGGGCGGGATGCCGGGTTTCTTCTTGCTCTTTTAGTCGGCGATGCTGGCCAACTTTTCTTCCTTTCTTCTTTATTTCTCCCCATTTTTGTATGATTGACCAGGGTGGAGGTGCAGGAGAGCGCTCACCCCCTCGGGGAGGGGATGAGTGGTTCGCTCCACCGCATCAACCCCACAGTGGTAATCTTTGTTCAGCACGGGTCTCGACGGACGTGGCCGTACAACCCTCTCTTGCCAATTCTTTCTCTTCTTTTTTTTTGCTTCTTTCTTTTCTCTTTTTCTTCTTTTCTTCTCTTCTTCTCTTCTTCTCTTCTTCTTTTCTTCTTTTCTTCTCTTTCTTTTGAGGAAAAGGGGGGTTTGATTTCCCCTCCCTTCTCTTCTCTTTCTCTTCTCCCTTTTTTTTATAACAGCCCCCATGATTCTTGGAAGCTGCATATGCTTCGAAGCAGCGTCCTCGAGGCCACGAAGGCAGCTGCATCGAGTCTGGATTTTCTCCCCATAGGGCTGGCGAAGACAGCACCTGCAATTCATCAAAGCAGGCAAACATCGTTTATTAGGGGGCCATGAGGCCCTGAATCCCGGCGAAGAGATGAAGGGTAGTTTCGGTCCCACCGGGCGTGCCAGACTTGTGGACGCACTAAAATTCGCTTATTCAGGTGGTTCATCTATTAAGTGCATGGGCGTGCCAGTCACCGAAGTGACAATTTGTTCGGGCTCCGAAGAGCCCATGGTGCGCTCGATCTGACTCGGTCAGACGATTGTGTGGTTCGTGTCGGGACAAAAACCCGCCGCGCCATAAAGGTCACGGCGTCATTTACATCCCCCATACGAGGGAACACCCTTGATTAATCGCCGAGATTCAGGGCCTCATGGCCAAGAAATTAATTGCACGAAAGGTCTATTAGGAAGCATCGAAACCCCCGTATGAGGGTAAGAAGAAAACATTCGCGATCATGTCGGTCGTGTACTGACCATTTAATGTTCGGACGAATGTCCGGCTCGAGAAAATCACGGTTGTCGCGGGAAAACCGGAACGCATGTATGCCGAGGTACGGCAAATTTATTGTTCGGAAGAGCGGAAAACGTTCGGCTGAGCCTCGGTTGGAGCGGTCAAAAACCAGTAAATCTGTTGGCCCGGTGCAAGAGCAAGCTGCGACCATACTGCGGTGGGCCCCCCGCGGTCGAAACAAGACTTGCATGAGCGTCATTAATATTTTCGGTGCCAAGGGACAACGAGGGAATATCCCTTGAATCGGCTGAAAAGCCCTGTGTCTAGGGAAGCGGACGTTCGAAACGTGTCGGTCATTCGGGAGACCGTTTAATATTCAGACGGGTGTCCGGCTTGAGAGTATCATAATCGTCGCAGGAGGACCTGGAACATATGTATGCTGTGATATGACAAATACATTATTCCGAGACACTGAAAACATTCGGTTAAATCTCGATTAGTGTAGCAGGAAACTAGCGAATTTATTGGCCCGGTGCGAGATCGAGTCGGGACCATACCGGGGGCGCCTCCCGCGGTCCAAACGGGGCTTGCGTGGGCATCATTAATGTTCCCGGTGCCGGAGGGCAACGGGGAAGAGTCCCGGGACTAGATTCCAAAACCAAAACATGTTCGAAGGAAGCGAGCTATAGGCCGAGGGTGTGGGTCAGACAATGACCATAATCGGGACGGACCCGAGGTCCAAGCACAGCCCACAAAGGCCTTATTGATATTCCCGTATATAGGGTCCAGGGATGACAGCAGCCATCTCGTTCTATTCAAATTTCTGTCGGTCACTTGCGGACAACTTGATATTCGGACAAGGGTCCATATTGAAGGTGCGACGTGGATAGGAACAACCCCGTACAAATGTATGCCGAGTTTACGGCAATTTCAATGAAAGGGCGGGAACGAATCCCGATAGGGTGAATCCGATTTGACGAGCTATCGGCCCAGAGCAATGCTGGGTCATGACCACGTCGGGGTAGGAGCCGTCGGCCATGTTGGTTGCTCACGGGTCTTTTCATGTTCAGACACAGGTCCGTGATAGAAACGCGGCGAAAACCGAGGCGAACCCGTTCAAATGTTTGCCGAACGTGCGGTAATTTTAGTAGTGGCTCGGAGGGGATCCGGCCTGAGGAACGAGTCCGGTCTGATTGGAATATCGGCCCAAGACTAGGTCGGGGCCTGGCCATGTCGGGATAATTCCCAAGACTCGGGCCCGGCCTGAGAGGGCGGCATCATTGTTCCTTCTGCGTCAGGTCACGGAGAGAGATGGGGCTGCAATGTGGACCCAATGTATTTTTTTTATCTAAGATTTTAATTATATGTTCCTCTCTTTCCTCTTGCTGTTCATTTCTTCTTTATGCATTTGTTCCGAATGATTCCTCCCCCCTTTTTGTTTATTATTATTATTTTTTCCCCCTTTTTTATTATCACTATTTCACATTTTTGTTTGTTTCCTGTATATATTCGGATTTCTTCATTTATCATAATTTTCATTAATTTATTTATTATTATTATTATTATCACCAATGTCATTATCATCATATGTTATATGTGTATGTTTCCCGGAGGGAGAGGGCCGCTGGAGGGTGTACCGGCTAGGGGTATGGAAAGCGTGCCGATGAGGGCGCCCCAAGGCGTACCGGCGAAGGGAGAAGGGGGTGCACCGAAGAAGGCACCAAGGAGAGTGTGCCGCTGGAGGGTGTTGGCGGGCGTGCCGGGCTGACTCGAAGTCTATACAACGTCTGCTAGCACACGCGCAGAGTCTGTACATCGTCCATTTGCTGCAACTCAAAGTCTATACACTGGCTGGTTGCTGTAACCCAAAGTCTGTACATTGGCTGGTTGCATGCATACAAGGTCTGTACATTCATCAGCTCAAAGTCTGTACATTGTCTATTTGCTGCAACTCAAAGTCTATACATTGGCTGGTTGCATGCACACAAAGTCTATACGTCCATCAGCTCAAAGTCTGTACATTGGCTGGTCGCTGCGACGCAAAGTCTGTACATTCATCAACTCAAAGTCTATACATTGGCTGCATTCATCAGCTCGAAGTCTACATATTGGCTGCATTCATCCGCTCGAAGTCTACACATTGGCTGATCACCGCAACACAAAGTCTGTACATTCATCAGCCCAAAGTCTATACATTGGGTGGTCACCGCAATACAAAGTCTGTACGTCGGATGGTCGTATGCGTACAAAGACTGTACGTTCATCAGCTCAAAGTCTATACAATGTCTATGCGAGTTGTCGATTTGTTGTAACTCAAAGTCTATACATTGGCCAGCTCAAAGTCTGTACGTTGTCCATTGGCTGCAGCTCATTGGCCAGCTCAAAGTCTGTACGTTGTCCATTGGCTGCAACTCAAAGTCTGCAGCTCAAAGTCTATACATTGGCCAGCTCAAAGTCTGTACATTGTCCATTAGCTGCAACTCAAAGTCTATACATTGGCCAGCTCAAAGTCTGTACGTTGTCCATTGGCTGTAGCCCAAAGTCTATACATTGGCCAACTCAAAGTCTGAACGTTGTCCATTGGCTGCAGCTCAAAGTCTATACATTGTGCTCCACTTCGGGAAAGACCATTCCACGTGAGACGGTGAGGAGGAGAGGGTGTGGGTGGGAAGGAGCGTGCCGCTGAAGGGCCAATAAGGTGTGTCATTGAAGGGCTGTTAGAGTGTGCCGCTGGGGGGGTTGATAGGGTGTACCGGCGAAGGCTGGAACAGATGCGCTGATGAAGGCCCACTCCTCTGTTACTTATTTTTAAGGCTTTTCTTTTCTTCTTTTCTTTGATTTCTACATAGTTTTATACAAATCTTTTCTCCTTCTTCTTCCAATCTGTTGTTGTTCTATTTATTTGTTGCTTTTGTTATCTTTTGCTTTGTATTTATTATCCCATTTGTTTGTTGCGTCCTTTTGCCTTTTAACGTCTTGTTATTTTCTAACAAAAATTCGGCAGCATCTCCCCTTGACCCGAGCGTAAGGGAGATAAAAGGAACGCGCCCACAGGGAGTGGCGGAACCCGTCAACTGGAGGTGGGCGCCCAAAGGCGGCAGCACCTTTAATGAATCCTCGGAAAACCCGAAAGCAGCGATGGATAAAGGGGGGAAAACCTCTGGAACTAATCAGGGGCGTGCCGGGCTAGGGAGGCCAAAGGGTGTGCTGGGCTGAGGGGCACAAGGGTATGCCGGGCTAGCATGGCTAAGGGTGTGCCGACTGGGTGGTTCAAGGTGTGTGTCGGCCAGAAGGAGTTGAGGCGTACCGGGCTGGCTGGTTCGAGGGTGCGTCGGGCTGAAGAAGCCAAGGGTGCACCGGCTGGGAAGGGCCAAGGGTGTGCCGGCCAAAAGGGGTTGGGGGCATCGGTGAAGTAAAAGGGTTTACGGGCTGGGTTAAATCTAGGCCAAGTAGTGCGTTAGTTGGCTAAGGGAAAGGGATCAGGACTGTTTGGGGAAGCAATGGGCCTGAACAGGGGCAATGGGCTTGGGTTGTGTCTGGGAAGGGAGTGGATGCTGTCCAGAAGGGAAACCCGCCCTTGCTGAATCATGAGATCGATGGAAGAGGCTATCATCAGCCTAATATATATATTGGTGAATGCGAACGAGAGAATCCAAGAAGAACAGGGGAGAGAGAAAGAGAGCAAACCACGAAACACATAGCCGAGCAAAAGCTAGCCAACAACAAAAAAAGGGAAGAAGGAAAAAAATTCTTCTTTCATTCATAAAAAAGGGTGGCAGGGCCACGTTCGAGGCTATACAATGAGATGGGGAGAGGGAAGAAGCAGTAAAAATAGGGGAGAAAGGAGACTGAAGGGGGAACCGGGGGTCCACGATGGGGCCAAGACCCTCTGGGACACTCCCTATTACATTCACGGACTCTCTCCCCCTCCCTTACTCTCCATTGCTTACTCTCTCTCTCTCTCTTCTGCTAGCTTCTTCTTCTTCCCGGAACTCCCTGGGCTTGCCAAGCTTTGGAGGATGGAATTCTCCTTCTTCCTCTTCTCTCTTCTCCCCGCGTCTAAGTAGGACTCTCGGTCTATGTTATTTTCATCTCCCTGTGTGTGTATCCTTCCGTCTCTCTGCGCCCCTCTTTTTCATCGGAGCGAGGGGTTCTTATACCCCTGGTCAGGCCAACGAATGCCGAGGACGGGAGTAGGTGGGGCGAGGACAGCCCAGCAAGGTGCAGGCATGGGCCTGCCATGCTTTCGCTGTGTGCCGAGGGCTACGAGCGTTGACCGGCGTGGATGGGCTGAACGTTGTGCCACTGGGGGCTATGGAAGGCGTGCCGCTGGAGAGCCTCGTAGGTGTGCCGCTGAAGGCCTTCACAAGTGTGCTGCTGGAAGACCCAAGAAGTGTGCCGCTGAAGGCTTGAAATAGTGTGCCGTTGAAGGCTTGAAACAGTGTGCCGTTGAAGGCCCGAAATAGTGTGCCGTTGAAGGCTTAAAATAGTGTGCCGTTGAAGGCTTAAAATAGTGTGCCGTTGAAGGCTTAAAATAGTGTGCCGTTGAAGGCCCGAAATAGTGTGCCGTTGAAGGCTTAAAATAGTGTGCCGTTGAAGGCTTAAAATAGTGTGCCGTTGAAGGCAGCAGAGGGTGTTTTGTTGAATGGGCCAAAAGGTGCATGCCGTTGAAGGCACATGAGGCGTGCCGTTGAAGGACCTTGGGAGTGTGCCGCTGAAGGCCAAGGGCGTGCCGTTGAACGGCTAAATGGGTAGTTTTGAGCCCGTTGTGAGCACAAGTTGTGTCCCGTTTGATTTTTTTCGAGGCCCATGGATTGTGGGGCTCTTGGTGGTTGATTTCTCTTCACTGTCGTGGCTCCGGAGACGGCTTCACGGCAGTGTGCATATTTGGAGAGTCTGGGTGACTAGTCTCTCTGGGGTTTCTTCACTCGGTGCCGTTACTGACGCTGGGCCGAGCAGGAAATCTGTGCGTGCAATTTTTGGTGTCCACACTCACGTAAAAATGTGTGTGCTGGGTTCAGTGTGTTGTATAAATGATGTTTTGATGATGTCACACCATAAGTCATTGGCCAATTAATTTAGAATCTCATGCAACATCTTCTAATTGGCTTGGTATGAAGAAGAACAACAGAGCTTGAAGGCTGTATTGACCTTTCAACCAAGCTGCTCTGACCTCAAGTCTAGCTGCTCCGACCTCAGGTCTTCACAGGCAGAAGAAAGCCCTAGCAGCTCATTGATGCTCCGACCTCAGGTCATTGGCTGCATCGACCTCACCATGTTGATGCTCCGACCTCTTCAAGCTTCCAAGTCAAAAGTGTCAACCCCAAGTGTCGACTCCTTTTCGCAGACCTTCTGTCATGCGATTTTGCCTCGACCTCAACTGCTCAGTGCATCGAAGCAGGGTGTTTCCAGAAGCTGTTTGACAGGCCACGATTCAATTGCTGCTTCGACACATAGGTGGTGCTGCATCAACGCACTAGAAGCCTTCCAAGCCTTATCTGTTAAACTTTCACAGCTGCTTCTACCTCACAGTAATGCTGCATCGACCTGATCAGCTATAGCAGTAGTCAGACAGGCTAGTATCAAAGGGTGCCTCGACGTAGTGGCCTTGCTGCATCGATGCACCAGAAGGTTGTCTATTATAAAATCGTCTTCTTTTTACTACAGTTCTGAAGACATCAAGAGGGCAAAAAGGTCCGACGTAAACCTTTGGTAACTTATTTTTTGAGGGATGAAAGAAATTCCTAGGAATTGTCAAACGTCCCAGTCATCATTAGTGTCCAAAGGAACACTTTACTCTAGATATCTATCAGTACAATCCCTTGGAAAAGCTTCTCTCACTGCCAGTTCTGTCCCCTACGCCAGACAACAAGGATTCTATCTGAAGGGAAAAATATCTCTAGAGAAAGGACATCCTCTCTGCTAAAAGAAATTAAAGATCTGTAGGTTTCTTTGGTCAAATATCATTTGATTATTCCAGCAATTCGAAATTGCAGAACTTCTTTTTGGAGGGAAATTTCCCAGCCGCTTGAGCCTATAAATTGAATGCCTTCCCCTATGGTAGAGCTACAGCTGCCATTGTTACCATGAGCCTAAAGGAGCTTAGGACGTGGGAACCTGTGAGAAGAAAAAGAAAGAGAGTCAGCCCTGAGCATCCAAGAGAGAGAGTTCTGTGTAGGAAAGGCGAAAAGAGTGCAGCCAGCCATCTCCTTCAGCCATACTACTTTTCAGCAATTAATCTAATTCGTATTCCAGCTGGTTTCTCTTCGATTCTGTTGAAGTGCTTCATTTTGTTCCTTCGTTGTATTTTTTTTACTTTCAAAACATCTTGTGTGTGGGTTCAGTCACCGTGTAAGTTGCAGTTGCAGTGTGTGTGGGTTTGTCTTCTTATTTCATTTTTTGTTTCCTTCTTGTAGGTTTTCTGTCCCGTGTGCTTTGAGGACTTGTCCTCGTGTGTGTGTGTGTGTTGGGGCTAGTCCCAGTGTTCAGCTGGTCTTCAGCATGTGTGTGTATGTTTCTTTTGGCCAAAGAATGGAAGCCTCACCGTGTTGGTGAGGGGTGGACGTAGGTGTGCCAGGGTGCATCCGAACCACCTTAAAAAGCATTGTGTTGTGATTTGCTCTCCATATCTTCTATCCCCTCTTCACAGGTAGCTTGTTGTGTCTAAGAGCTTCTCTTATCTTTAGTTCCGTTAATCTGTCATTTGTCCTCGTATGTGATCACTACTGTGCTATCTTCTCTAGCTTGTTAATAGAAGTTGAAAATTTGGTATAGGATCTATTCACCCCCCTCTAGATCCTCTCTACCATCCAACAGTTGGTATCAGAGCGGGATCCCTGGAGATATGGTCCAACGACCCAAGTAGATCTGATGGGAATGTCCCTTGCAACTACATAGCTGAGGGCCAGGCCATTAAGAAATCGTTGTTTTTTGATGGAACTAATTATCTGTATTGAAAGAACGGAATGGGAGTTTTTTTACGTGCCCAGGATCACATGATATGGCATGTTATGAGTAAAGGTCCATTTGTTGTGCCAGATTTAGATGACACCTGGACACAAGACCAGGTCAAAAAATCCACAACCAATTGGAGTGCCATGAACATAATGCAATGCGCTATCCACCCCACTGAATACTCAAGAGTATCCACTTGCAAATCTATGAAAGAATTATGGGATAGGCTTGAGCTAATCTATGAGGGTACATTTGAAGTTAGGGCCACTAAGGCCAACATGCTAACTACTGACTATGAAATGTTCAGAATAAAACCTAACGAATCCATCTCTGAGATGTATGTCAGGCTTACCCAGTTAACTAATGCCTTAAAATCATTGGGAAAGGAATATCCTGACAGTGAACTGATTAGGAAGATTCTTAGATCTCTCACCCCAGCATGGCACACTAAGGCCATGGTGATTGAGGACTCAAAGGACTTGTCTGCCATGACAGTAGATGGGTTGATAGGTTCGCTCATGACATATGAGCTCAACTTGAAGAGAAGTGAAGAAGACATCAAGCCCAAGAATACTATGGCTCTCAAATTTGTTGAGAGCACAGACGGCTTAGATGAGGACGATGGAAATAACTTCACAGAGGCAAGCTCAACTGACCATGCACTCCTCACCCGACAGTTCAAAAAATTTCTAAGAGGCAAAGGTAAATTTCAGAGAAGGAATAAAGCTCCTCAGGTAAGTAGAAATTCCAATTTCAGATCTGCACAAGTTAAGAAATCTGACCAAGTTATCTGCTACCACTGTAAGAAGGTAGGTCACATGCGAGGTGAGTGCCCTGAACTCCTTATGTAAATGTCCAAGGCTAAGGGAAAGAAGCTCAAGGCAATGGTCTCCACCTGGAGTGATGATGAAGAGGAAAATGAGAGTTGCTCTGCCGATGAAGATGAGGATGACTTCTGTCTCATGGCTGACGGGAGTGAGGATCAGGTAAGCAACCTTTTTGAAACCTTTTCAATTGAGGATTGGGAAGATGCATTTGCTGATCTACTTGAAAAGTATGAAATGTACAAAAAGTAGAATACGCATTTGAAGAAAAAGATCAATGCTCTTGCTCATGATAATCCTTCCAACAAAGAGTTAGAAACCTTAAAAATTGAAAATGAAGAACTGAAAAAACAAGTTTAAACTCTTGAAACCACCCGCTCAGATCTGATAGGATTAAAGGAAGAAAATGATGCTCTTAGAAAATAGCTAAGCCAGACCAACCTGAAATGTGAAGATTGGGAGAAAGAGAACAAACTCAACCTTGAAAAATATGAGGCTATTAATGCTATTAATATTGAGCTGCAGAAAAATTTGGAAAGAGTAGAAGAAGAGCTAAAGAACAAATAATCCACCCTAGAGAGGATGACCCAGGGTAAATCTAACTTAGATGCTATCTTAGGTACCTGGGTTAATTTCAAAAAGGAAGGGCTGTGTTTCAATCCCACTGAGAAGAGGCCTTTTGAATTCAAGACTACATCCTTCTGTCCTGAAAAAGGGAAAGGGAAGTTGATTGTTGAAGAACCAATAGAAGAGATCCCTAGCAATCATGCTACTCAATCAGGTCGTGGCACCAACCTATAGACTCATTGCAACTCTGCAAAGCCACAAGCTCAGCACAGGCACGCCAGACCGCAAGGTCTACGGTCTGAACCAACAGGTCGATGCACCAGGGATATGCCTCGACACAACTCATTCTCCCACTCTCGAAAGAAAAAATGTTCCAATGACACAAGAAGGTTCAATGGACAGCTCAACTTGGGTACCTTGCATACCCAATTCAACCTTTTTGGAAACCTAAAAACCAAATCACAAACTAACTTACACTTCATGAAATTCATGAAATCTGCTTGTCATACATGCGACCAACTGGGACACACCAACATCCGATGCTGGTTCAATCATAAAATGAAGGCTTTTAAGCAAGTTTGGATTTCGAAGAACTTATTGCATACCTTGAACTGTGATTGTGGACCCAAATTTGTTTGGGTTCCAAAGACCGCTGCTTAATGTCTTCTATGTAGGATTGCCTAGCAGCCTATCACAATCGTTGGTACTTGGACAGTGGCTGCTCACGGCACATGACGGGAGACAATAAGAAATTCAACCATTTAATCAAGAAGGAAGGAGGCCAAGTAAGGTTTGGAGGCAAGGATAAAGGAAAGGTAATTGGCACAGGCTGATGTGAATGGAATGGGATGAACTACAGATCTAGAGGGGGGTGAATAGATCTACCCTAATTTTTCGATCTACAACAGTTAAGAAAATAGTGTAGAATTAAAGAGAACTACAGTAAACACAAATACTAGAAGCAGTGAATTATCAGCAAGAGAATTTGCTATGAAGCTACAACAATCAAAGTAATCTTCAAGCAGACAGTCATTTAATTCAGTATAGTACTGGGCGGAGGGTTGATTAAAAAATCTCCTCACACATAGATCAGTTTTCCAGATAGATGTAATCTATCCTTTTAAGCAAATCTATTTAATATACCACTGAGTTGAATGTAACAGCTAGAGAGATTCTAAGCAATAGAGAATCAATGCATTAAGATTTAGAGTATGATATTCAGAATTAATTCAACATAATAGATGAACAGATTGAATTTGGATAGATATAGCAGTTAACGATCCTAAGCATTCATCTATTCGCATAGCAGAAGAATTATGCAATCACACTGAAGATAATTTAGTTTTTAGGTGGTTTGATCTCCAACCCAAGATCTATGTCCACCCCTTACTCAACCGAGTAAGGATTCTACTGCCACACAGCTTGAACCTGATGATCCACAACTTTGGGGGAAAAATCCCTACAATCCACTGACTAACAGCTTGAACTGCTGAGCCTCACAGCTTGCTAACAGCTGAGCACCATAGCTTGTTGACCGAGGATCCCACCTCGCCTGCTGAGCACCACAGCTTGCTCTGCTGATACACAGCTTACACCGAGTTTAAAATGAAAATCTAGGAAGTAAAGAAACAATGAAAGAATCAAAACAAATGTAGCTCACGTAGAGCAATCTGACTCTGGATTTGATTCACGAGTCAGGACAGAGACAATATCTCTCAATCTCACAACTCTCACTCTCTCTCACAACTTCTTACGATGCTCTGCTTTTCTCTCTGAACCTCGTAGAAGATTGTCTCTATTTCTTTCTTCTCTCTGATTTCTCTCAATCTTCTCAGCTTTCTCTTCTGGGATCACTCTCTCTCTCTGCTCCTCTTCCTTCTCTTCTTCTTGGATCTCCTTACTATGAGTGTGCTCGTCCCCCTTTATATAACAGAGGGCATGTATCTATGGGGTCGCCAGATTGTCAGTCCTGGGCGCGTGGAAGACATATTCTCGCCAGAAACTTTACTCCAGAAGGTGCCTTGAGATGCCACGTGTCAAAGGTGGAGGTAGTGACGATCTACGTGGCAAAATATTATTTCTGCTCCCTGCCTTGGATCACGCGCCTTCAACCTGGTACTTTAAGTTCCACGTGACATTTGATCGCAAACTGCCTTTATGCTTTCCAAGTGTTTGATCATATGGCTGAGCTGGCAAAGCAAGATATAGAAAGGTATTAGTCATTAAGCAAATGATACATCTAAGCACAAGTTCAATTTTAAACATTTCCACAGATTTAGACAAGATAGAAAAATGCTCATTTCTGCAGAATCATTGATGCATAAGTAAGATGCATTAGATTGTTTAACTGACCATTCAACATATGTAAATAACAACATCGACCTTTATTATAGCACAAGTAGACCTTAACGAAGGTACATCAACCTGTTCTTATAGAGATTTTCATAATGTGCATCGACCCTGATATAGATGACATCAACAGCACAGACTTAATGCTATAAAGACTAGTAGACAGCATTGACCTAAGTTCAACCGCTAGGTTGCTAGCATCGACCTGTGTACAATATGCACCGACCTTATAGCACAAGGTGTATGAGGTGCATCAACCTATGGTGTGAACAATGTCCAAAGTGCATCGACCTTATTTTTGCATTCAGTGAATAAGGTGCATCGACCTTCTGACATAAAACCTTATGTGCATCGACCATCTAGAAACATGCATCGACCTGTGAAGCAGATGCTAGCTTACTAGCATCGACCTTATTGAAGCATGCATAGACCTTTTCTACAAGACAACACAAGTGCACCGACCTTCAGGTGAAAGTCTTCTCATATGCATCAACCTTCAAATGAAAGTCTTCACAAGTGCATCGACCTAATGATGCAATGCATTGACAAGTACATCGACCTTCTCAAGAGTTCTTTAAAGTATGCATCGACCTGTCTAAGCAAAACTCTGCACATGCATGGACTTCACATATGCATTGACCTAATGTTGCAAGACTGTGATACATGCATCGACCTTCTAGATAGACAAAAGGATGTGCATCAACCTTTCACCACAGTACATCTACCAGTGCATCGACCTTTGTAAGAAAAACGAGTACATGTGCATCGACCTTTCTAGACAGAGTTCTGCACATGCATAGACTTTTAGAGAGGAAAAGGACATATGCACTGACCTTTACTTGACTTTAAAAACATCTTGACTGAAGTAAGGAAATCAAAGAAATAGTGTTACGAAAGTCAAAATAAAATCACCAATAAAGTCAACTGAACTGTTGCCAACATTAAAACACAGCATGTTCCACACTAAGCATCAATTCCAGAGGAGACACAACACATGCACCGTGGGTAAGAATTCCTCCAACTCTATTGATAATGTGATGCTTGTTGAAGGCCTTGAGTACAATCTACTTAGCATAAGTCAGCTGTGCGACAAAGGCCATAAGGTAATGTTTGATGCAAGTGAATGTAAAATCTTCGAGAAAAACTATGAATCTATGCTCTTGATAGGTCATAGAGTTAACAATGTTTATATGGCAGACCTTGATGCATCTAATTCTGAAAGCCTGTGCTTGACTGCCAACCAGCTCATTAATGTAGGCCTATGGCACCGACGGTTGGGCCATGTCAGCTATGTCACTCTGCACAAACTGTCCAATCATGGGATGGTTAATGGTTTACCAAAATTGGCCTACACAAAGGTTGACCAGGTTTGTGAAGCTTGCTCTCTAGGTAAGCAAACTAGAAATTCCTTCAAATCTAGAAGTGAGGATTTGTCATCCATGCCTTTTGAATTTCTGCATATGGATTTGTTCAGTCCAACAAGAACAGCTAACATTAATGGGAAAAGATTTGGATATGTGATAGTTGATGATTTCTCATGCTTTACATGGATTTTCTTTCTCACTAATAAGAATGATGCCTTTCTTGTGTTTTAGAAATTTTTCAGAAAAGTAAAGCAAGAAGGTAAATTCAAAATCTCCACCATCTTGTCTGATAATGGAGGAGAATTCAAAAATTCATCCTTTTCTGAACTATGTGATCAAGAAGGCCTAACACATAGATTTTCTTCTCCCAGGACCCCAGAGCAAAACAACATTATGGAAAGGAGGAATCGAACAATTGTGGAAATCGCCCGGACCATGTTGATTGAGAGCCAACTCCCAAGAAAGTTCTGGGCTGAAGCAGCAAACACAGCATGCTACATAGTTAATAGGGCCATGGTAAGACCAAAGTGTAAGAAAACCCCTTATGAGATGTTGAAAGGTAAGAAACTCAATTTGGCTTACTTTAAAGCATTTGGATCAAAGTGCTATGTGCATAACAATGACAAATCAGATTTGGACAAATTTTAAGCCAAGAGTGACATTGGAGTATTCTTGGGTTATGCTGAAACATCAAGAGCATATAAGGTTTTTAATGTTAAGAATCACACTGTAGAGGAAACTCCACATGTTGTGTTTGCAGAAATAAATGATAAATCTGACAAGGATAGTTCTGATAGGGAAAAGGAGGAAGATGGAGAATTTCTGGAATCTAAAGGAGATCAGGAAGATGGCAGCCAACCACAGCTCACAGAGCAAGAGACAGGTCGTTCGACCGAAATCCCTGCACACCCATTGCTGCCTGGTGAGTCTTCTACCAATCTACGCACCCTAAAGCATCATCCTGTGCATAACATCATTGGTAACTTGCATGACCCCCCTAGGACCATGTCATTCTTTAAAGATGTTCATAATGATGACCTCATTGCATTAGTCTCTCATTTTGAACCCAAAAGCATTGAAGATGCCTTGCAAGATGAAAATTGGGTTAATGCCATGCACGATGAACTCAACCAATTTGAAAGAAACTAGGTTTAGAATCTAGTTCCCAGACCCACCGACCAGCATGCCATTAGGACTAGATGGGTCTTTAAGAACAAGCTTGATGAAGATGGGGCTATCATTAGAAACAAGGCTAGGTTGGTAGCTAAGGGGTATAACCAAGAAATTGGCATTGACTTTGATAAATCTTATGCCCCCGTTGCTAGACTAGAAGCCATCAGAATCCTGCTAGCCTTTGCATGCTCCCTAGGCAAAAAACTATATCAAATGGATGTTAAGAGTGCATTTCTGAATGGCCTGATAAAAGAGGAGGTATTTGTAGAACATCCCCCTGGTTTTGAACTAAGTGATTTGCCTAACCATGTTTACAAATTGATCAAGGCACTATATGGACTAAAGTAGGCTCCACGGGCCTGGTATGACAGACTTAGTGCACATCTGACAGGGGAAGGCTACATCAGAGGTAAGATTGATCAAACACTCTTTACCAAGGTTATGAATGGCCACATCATCATTGTACATGTATATGTAGATGATATTGTGTTTGGATCAACTGATTCTAACATGTGCAAGCAATTTGCTGAACTTATGACAAGAGAATTTGAAATGAGCCTCATGGGAGAACTCCAATTCTTTCTCGGACTACAGATCACACAGACAAATGAATGATCATTCATAAACCAATCGAAATATACATTGGAGGTCCTAAAAAGATTTGGAATGAAGGAAGCCAAGCACATATCCATGCTCATGGGGACAATCGCATATTTAGATGCGAATGAAAATGGTAAACCTGTAGATTCCAAAACATACCGAGATGTGATCGGGTCTCTATTATATCTCACTACTTCTAGGCCTGCCATTCAGTTTAGTGTATGTATGTGTGCTCGTTTTCAAGCTAATCCTAAAGAATCTCATTTCATTCCTGTGAAAAGGATCTTAAGATACATTACTAGCACACATGACTTAGGGCAGTGGTGTGACGACCCAGTCTCCGGATATCGAGTAAACCCGATACCACTTGGATTTCGAGAGGCCTCCCTAGAGCGAAAAAGCTCCGAAGGGATAGAAAGGTATGTGAGAGTACATTGAACTTCCAGATAAAGTAGTAAGCAATTACATTTCTATGATTAGGATGGCTAAAATAGCAGAAATAAAATTATATTTTCTATAACAATTTAAACTAACAGAATCCAGTCCAACTAAAGTATAGTACAATAGGAAATAGAACGTACTCTCAAGTCGGGGGAAGCCCGACACTAGAAAACGCTGGCAACTAGGAACCACGCACTACACCTCCAAGCACGAGGAAGAACAACTACACTTGAAAAGTCAAGGGTGAGCCTCCTATCACTAGCTAAGTAGGGATCCCGCAGAACCCTACCACAAAACAACACAGTAATAGTAGTGCTAACAACTAAAGCAAAGCAGTAACAGCAGGAGCAAGAACAACAGTAAAGAGAAAAATGCCGTACCATGGAAACACGGCAGCCGACCGTACCTTGACCCTCTAAACTACTCCAAACAGCAACAGAAAGGCAAACCCTGATCTCACAAAGTCGGGAGTTACCGATCTATTGATAAATCACGAAACCTTATCGTGATTGCCTACAAAAATAGGCAAAGGCCCTACAAAAGACCTACATGGTCAAAGGCACCAGACATACACGATATCACCGTCGTGTACGCTATAGTAACCATAACCTCGAGTGAAGCCAAGCATAGGCTACGCGGACAAGTCACGAAAGCACAAGTCATGTGTCAAATGACAAAAGCACCTTCTCACTAGAAGAACAGCCAGATGTGTCCACTGACGTCTGTTGACAAGTTTTTTCTTTCCTCTTTCCCTCTTCCCTTTAACTCAAAAGTGAATATGCAAAAGATGGAATGAACTTGAAGGGGGAAGGGGCAAGCAATGAACTACTCATACACAAAAACACGTTGTGATCGCCACCATGATACATAGCACAACGAAGGAGTACCACATACCTTGGAAAGGGAAGAACAAAGTGAAGACACTCGCCAATAATGCAGCGCTGGAACAGGTCGAACACAGTCCTCTAGAGACCGCCTAAAGATGTAGACGGCTGGACGATAGGCCACTCAGCGTTAGAGAGGAGCGCGGGAAGAAGACCTGGTTGGCGTCTAAAACGGTCTGCAACGGGCCGCTAGTGGGAACTGAATGGTCCGAGAAAGACTGCTCACCCTGTCAGACGGACGAGGGCAGACCGCGCAAAAAACTCCAGATCCCCAACTTGTGGAACTTATTCCTCCACCCCTTCCGGCCGGCCAGAGGGGATGGGTCTCGTGCTAAAGCTTTCGTTGACCTGCAAAACATAATAAACAACCAAAAACACAACCCAAATTAGCTTTGTTAAGTGTAGTATCTATGAAAATGAATGGAAAACTAAGCACATGATGGAATGGGGGATAACTGGGGGTTGGGGTTTTTAACCCCTATGGGGCATGAAAAACAATAGGAAGGGTAAGAAAATGAGAATGCCAGTGAAAAACGTGGGGAAAAGTGAAGGAAATGCTCATGCAATAATGAACTAAATGATCAAACCCCTAGACCAAAACACAAAAGAAACTACTACTCCCTGAACCGAAGGCTCAAATGGATGTAGAGAGCCTTCCTCCATAACTGTGGTTCGCTCAAGAATTCGACAGCACTTCATTGTGAACGCTGGATCTCCCCCCTTGCGAGCTTGGACCAAGGGTACTATTTATAGACCCCTGAAAGTCCACTCAAAATTGAGGGGTTTCCGGTGAAAATTAGGCCGAGATTCTTTTGGATAAATCGAAGATGATATCACCAGCTTTCACTAGGATCAAACAGAACTCAATTTGGTTGAGAATCCGCGGAGAAAATCAAGGACAAAGTAGCTGGTTCGACCATGGATGGAGAGAGAAAAACCAACCAGCCCAAGGATCTCGTCCGTATAAGTGGTCGCTCGATGGGCCACCCAAACCAATACACGGTCTATTGCTAGACCACCTATAGGTGTCGGTGGTAAATAGAAAATAGGATAAGTAAGCCATTTATCCCAGAGATTAGACCGATTGATCCGGCGTAGGACTCTCAAGATGAAAACGGACCATCGATAGACCGCTCCAAAAGCTACACGGCCCATTCCTAGACAGTGTACCAGTTGTCGGTGATAAATCAATAAAAATAGGATAAATAGATAATTATCTGAAACTCAACCCGTTTGGGACTCTGGCCATTAAGCGATCTAATGACAGACCATTCCACTTGCATAAACGGCCTAGTGAAAGACCGCGTATTTGGTTGTCGGTGGAAATTCAAAAAATAACCAATTAATGTAGAGATAAATCTGAGTGATATAAACGGTCTCAAAACGACCGCCGAACATATTAAACGGTCTATCGCTAGACCGCCTTTGTGCTGGGCGGTGGAAATCAATAAAAGGGGATAAATAAGCCTACTTACCCCAAAAGACCATATGAAATTAAGGCCCATTAAGCCTGAATTCAAGAGCAAACCTAGCTAGGGAGGAAGTATCCATAAAATCAGCCCAAAAGATATGCCTAAAAATGGCCCAATGAGTAATGGACAACTTGAGGCATCAAAAATAGTGGTAAGAAGAATGACTCAACTCATAGGCAAAAAACGGGTGTCAACAGATGCCCCTCTTTAACGTCCTCTTTACAGGGGAGCGAGTGGAGGTGAAGCGAAAGCGAAATGGAACATGGAGATGAAGCAGAAACGAAGCGGAGCGGACTAAAAAGCGGGCGTTAAGGTAAAAGACACTAGTTTTCTCGCCAACGAGCGATATGAATCTTCTGAAAAACTCCGAACCAAACACGAGGAATGATCGGACCAAAACGACACCAGTCTGGAGAAACTAACTAAATAAAATAGTAGAAACAAACGGGCAACCTCATCAGGGGACACAATCCACAACCAATGAGGGAATAAGCAGCAACGAAAAGTAAATAAGCAGACTAAAATCTCCAGACGGGGACTCTTAGTCAATCAAACCCGGTGAATAGACTAGAGAAAACCTTCCAACCTTGAGTGGAATAGCATCTCTTACCCAAAACCATGAACGTACAATCATCCATCACCAACGAGCCACTTTCAGACAGACCATGGGACATGAATGCTCAAAAGGATGCGTATGATGCATGTTGGGCTAAAATAAAGCAATCATTAAAATGAATACAAAGAAAGCCATAAAATAGAAAATACTCGAGAATAGTATTGCTAGACCGGGTTAATTAGGGTCAGGATACTATTTGCAACCACGGCGTGCAAGATAAAACCGTCGTCCCCCAATCCTCCCAACCTAACGGCTTATCAGATAATTAGACACGTGGACCTAGATCATCATCATTTTTGTTATAGGGGAACATCATATCCTGAAACACGTGGACAACCAACCGGTTCTCAAGATAATATAGCATAGATACCATATAGTAATGCATTAAGGGATACAGGGATCGAGATACTTACCTGGCTTACCTGTCGAGTCGGAAGTGGGGTGATGCTGTAAAAGAATCATGAATAAGGTTTTACAATTGGTATATTATAAAATAAATCAATTAAGCACAAAAAATTATCAATGAAGCATATAATGCAGCAAAATAGCATCACTCATTACTCTAGCAGATACACGGTCTACCCCAGACCGCCAAAGCACATAAACGGTCCAGATAGGGCCATAAGATCAAGGCTAGTGTGAATCTGATCATGGTATTAACACGGCCTGGTGTGAGGCCGCCTAGTTAGATAAACAGTCATAGACAGACTGCTTTAAAAGGAGCTGAATCGTCACTAATAAACAGTCTAATATGGGGCCGTCTAAGATATAAATGGTCTATCGTTAGACCGTGTATGTATTGTCGGTTTCAAAAAAATAAAATCGAGCCTCATCGTCTCCCTCCTCCGTAACCGACGGAGACCACGCCCCACGTTCTCCACCTTCCACCGTGCTCCCCCCCACTTCACCATTCTCCTTCTCATTCTCATTCTCCACACCCTAGCCTTCCCACCTTCTATCCGTTTCAAGCATCAGGCTTTGGAGCGAAGGATGGCTCGAGAGGAGGCCCAAGCACCGCCACCGTCCACCTCGCCGGAGGAGATGATGTCGTCGCCGCCCGCAGTGGAGCCCACGGAGGAGGGCACGGCACCACCGACCGAGGGAGAAATGACAGTAGTGGTCGTTGGAGCAGTTGAAGGTAGTGAAGCGCCGCCGGAGACAGTGGCCGTGGCGGCAGAGCGACCGGCGCGCACCTCCGAGGTAGGTCCCCAAAGCCCATTCATTTCCCTATTTCAATGCATGCATGTAGCCTAGGTGGATTGGAATGGGGCGTACGACCCCTGTAGGATCGGTTGGGAGGCTGCTCCTGCCGCCACCATCGGTGGGGACGGGTTTGAACGCTGTCAGGCACGGCGGCTTAAACACGGTCGTACAGTGACTGCCTAATAAAACTACACGGTTCACATAGAACCGTCTGAGTGCAGAACGGTCCATGGAAGACCGTTCAAGGGGATATAAACAAAAGGGGCACTGGGAAGTCGACACGGTCTAAGGAAGACCGTGTAGAGAATAGACGGTCCATGTTGGGCCGTTCGGAAGCTGACCTATTGAGAAACTAAACGGTCTCCATCAGACCGTCCACCAGAGAAACGGTCAAGGGGTCATCCATGTAGACCTAAATCAACAGGGGCTTGAGGGGGAGATCAAACGGTTAGGTGGGGATCGTGGGATCCTGACACGGTTGGAGGGCGGCCGTTATTAGGATAAACTCATGAGGGGTAAATGGTCCAGACTAGGTCGTCTATGAATGAAAACGGTCAATGGATGACCGCACAGCTTTAGACACTGAACTGGACTTATTGGAACCATAAAACGGTTGGAAGCCAACTGTTAGAGGAATATAAACGGCCCAGAGAGGACCGCTAACCTTACAGACAACATCTTTATTTATTTTGATGATTTATCATGAAATGTATGACTAATGCAAATGTTTAAATGCATGCAGGGAAAGCGTAGGACCCAGATCTCATGGCTCTAGGTCCGGGTAGTGTACCTCGCACTGTCGAACTTCCAGCGAGAGGGGCTGGCAGCCATGGGGTTCGGAGAGTTCCTTGCTGTGGAGGTCACGAGGCACGACACGGTGCTGCTTTATGCCCTACATGACCGGTGTGACCTGGTGAGCTGGACGTTTCTCTTCCCATGGGGCCACATGGTCCCCACGTTGGAGGACGTCGCTCGCATCACCGGCCTACGCATGCACGGAGCGCCGGTTAGTGGGAGGACTTTTCCCGACTACCGGGAGCTAGCCCAGAGGCTACTGGGCTTGGAGTTGCTGAGGCTGGAGCATCAGTCGATGATGCTGCCGAGAGCGAGGCTGCAGGAGAGTCTCGACTTACGAGGAGCTGGGATCGTGATTGGAGAGCTACCGGAGCAGCATCTCCAGAGACTGACGGATCGGGCACGACCACGGGTAGCAGCCACAGCGGGACCGGAGGCAGACAGGGTGCTGAGGCAGTTCTTGATGCTCTTTTTCGGGAGGCTCATCTTCGCTACTTGAGGAGACGTCGTTAGCTGCCGGCTGCTACTACTGCTCGAGGAGGTGGACCAAGTTGGGGAGTACGCGTGGGGAGCAGCTGTCCTTGCGTTCCTCTTCGACACCATGTGCTCGACGAGCCGGCGGACCATGCTCGGCGGGTTCTCCCTGCTACTCCAGGTACGACTCGATTCCTAAAATGATTATGCAATTGCTATATGAATTCTCTAAATGCTTATGTGCTAACATTTAATGCAATGCAATGCAGGTGTGGGCCTATGTGCACCTCCCTGGGCTGGGGAGAGGAGAGGAGACACACCCTGACCGGCTGCCTATCGTGAGACGGTGGACGGCACCACGGGAGGTCGGGTCGCTGCGTCGCCAGGTCCCGGAGATTCAGGATGACCTGGACACTCTACCCTACGCCTCGGTAAGATCTTGAACTTAAGCTTTGTGAATGCAATTATATGCTTATGTGCTGATGCAATTGCTCTATTTGACATGTCCGGTGGATGCCCTACAAGGGAGAGGGGCACGAGGGCCAGCCGTGGGTGGTGGCTGCCCTGGCTTACGTCAGACGGGACATCTGGATCCATTGCATGAATGTGGTGGAGCCACTCTACTACCGGCTCGTGATGAGGACCCTCGGGGTCCACCAGGTAGCGGTCGAGTTCTTGGTGCCCGAGAAGCCAGAGGAGCGCGTGGGCCGCCACGCCCGGGGATTAGCAGCAGAGATTGACTGGACCGCCAGAGCAGCAGAGCAGATCCGCAACTGGACGGGGCTTGGGCGAGTGGTGCGCGCCCGGGCAGAGAGTGAGGAGGTCTACTTGATGGCCTACGTTAGGCGCTACGGGGACCAGGTCTTTCGTGGCACTCGATGACTGGTACAACTCTAACCCCATGCTTTCTATTATGCTTTATGATTATGATGCCCTAACACTTGACTTCTATATGCAGCTCGACCCCCAGGGGCGGATTGCCGAGCTCTAGGGCCTCCTCCACTCCACCGTCTAGGAGCAGGACGAGCTCCGACAGGCGCTGGACCTCCTAGTGAGTTTCCCTAAACCTTAGACTTAGTCGTGCATATGCTTATGAAGTGGACTAACCTGGAGTTCTAAATGCAGCGAGCCAAGGGGACCCAGCGTCAGGGAGCTGACACACCTTCTTCCTCCTCCCAGCCATCCGTGGACAGTGCCGAGCAGGACGCAGAGTTTGCGAGGATGGTGACACGGGCCGAGGAGGCCGAGGCGGCACTCGTCGAGAGGGTAAGTAAACACATGTACTTTTCCTTTATGATTATGAAATGCAATTACCTGACTATGATGCATGCACACGCAGACGACCGAGCTGGTGGCGGCCCTGAGCGAGGTTACCTGGCTTAGGGAGGAGCTGGAGCGTAGCCGCACAGTAGACCTGACAGAGCTGGTGCTTCTCCGGGCTGAGGCAGCGTCAGTAGACCGCTACTGAGCTGAGGCGGAGCGTTCTCGCGCGGAGGCGGAGCGGGCTCGGATAGAGGCAACCGAGCTGAGAGGAGAGGTGCGAGCGTTCGAGAAGATGAGCCAGAGGCCGGAGTGCAGCAGGGCTCCGAGCGGCACACACGGTACACACGGTACGCATGGCTCCTACAGGAGTTACTTCACGAGCTCCTCCGGTCGTCGGAGGAACGAGGAGGAGGAGCGGCGCCGACGGCCCTGAGAGGAGGCGAGTTCAGCGATGGCCCCACCATCGAAGAGGCGCGAGGGTTCGGGTGAGAGTGGCGGCCAGGGAGAGGGACCGGCCTGATGTACTCAGATGTGACCTATGTGCATATGGATGTTATGATATGATGAGTTTTGGTTTTGCAAATGAATGTGTGAATGCTTGACGCTTACTGACTAACAACGACTCTTAAACTGACACGAGAGAGTGCGGGAGAGAGACGAAATGTTTTGAGTGGAATTGGTGCAAGAAGGACAAAAATTGAGGCTTCAGGTAGATAAACGGTCAGCCATACGACCGCTCCAGTGTTCAGACGGTCCCATGGTGGGCCGTAGATGCTTGTTCAGCCAAGGCTCCAAAGAAGGTTATAGACGGTCCCCATTGGACCGTGGATTCTGGAAGACGGTCTTCTCTTGACCGTTGACATTGATAGATGGCCTCATATAGACCGTCTAGGCTGTTGGGAGGCAAAGTGTGTAGAAGGCATGGAAGCGGTCCTTTTAGAGACCGCTTATGGGATCATGCGGTCGTACGATAGACTGCGGCTCTGGAAGTCATGCTAAGCCCGATTGGGACTCTCCTGGAGAGTCCCAAACCGTGGGAGAAGAGTCCCAAACCGTGCCAAAGCCTATCCTAACCCAAGTTGGAGTTATCCTACCTCAATCCTAGGGGTATTAGGCCACAAATTAGGCTCTATAAATAGGAGGGTGTTCCAGATTCGTTCTTCACACAAATCCTCTCCCTTAAGCCTTGAAAACCTTGCAAACCTCTCAAAGTACCATGAAGAGGGCCCTTGAAGGAAGCTCTATGCTGAGGCCGCTTATCACGGGCCAAAGCTGGCCAAGAAAGAGCACGGGGTGCTGCAAAGGTTGATCGCCATCCCCGGGCATCTCAGCTCCAGCCCTTTGAGAGAGGTAAATCAATGCAATTCCTCTTATTTCATTCAATTTCTTCAAAAATGCTTATAATTTTCTTCTCTTCTTCTCTTTTTTCTTTTCATCACCTCAGCTCCTCCCTAGTCCCAGGCGTTATTCCACCTTAAAGTGAATGTTTCCCATGATCCGTGAGCTCCCTATAATAGTGATATCCATCCTAAGGGCCTGGCACTTGCACCCTCTCTTAATTCTAGCCAAAAACTTCCCCAAGCTTTCATTGGATTGGCACAACATTACGGCATTGATAGAACTATGGCATCCATAGACACATACTTTCATCTCCCTTCCTTTGAAGCCACCATCTTGTTAGAGGAGGTAGAGACCTACCTATCCCTTCCTAGATCCAAAGTTGGTGAGGAGGACTTGGTTTGCCACACCGTTGCCCCTGTAGATCCTACCCTCATCCTAGGGGAGTTCCTACCTAGCGCTAAGGACATCCGCACTATGATTGGTCCAGGCCATATCCATTTGCTACCCTTGAGCTAGTGGGTCATAGCTCATTGTAAAAATAAGTGTGGGTGGGATGAAGCCATAGCCAAGGCTGTTTCCATCTGCCTATGTGGTGCCATACTCTTCCCCTCAGCTGACCATGCCTTGGACATTCCCAGCCTTAGCACCATTAGTGGCCTGTGGCGGGGTCTTTCTATTTCTCAGACCGTTCTTGCTTACTTGTACGAGGGTCTTAGCTCAGCAACCTTAGGGGGCCCACACTTTGGTTCTATGATCCTTCTTGAGTGCTGGATGGGTGTCAGGCTGAAGTTCATGCCTAGGGAGGATATCACTTCTGTTAGTCGGATCTTTGGGAGCCATCCACTCTTCTTCATTGGTGGCACTTTCAGGTTTTTTCAGCAGGTGGAGTGTCGGACTGCGGACAAGAAGACTAGGGATGAATGGCGCCTCTACATCAACACTCTACCCCTGGACCGGTTTGTGATGCGCCCATCCTTCCTCCACGGCACCACCCTCAGGCTTCCTAGGAGGCTCGGGCTCGACTTGAGGCTTGTGGGGGACACCACCTTGGCGATGTACAGCCCTCACAGGTGTTTTCTACAGGTCGGGCTCTTTCGTACGACAGTTCCAGTACTACCCCACCTTCCTACGCTACAGGCGAGGAGGCTCGGGACAGAGGAGGACGAGCAGGTAGTCAGGAGTGCCCTGATCATGTGGGAGATCAGTAGGGTGCGTACCCTACCAGCGGAGGTGACAGAGCTCCAGGAGGAGTATCAGGCATATGTGAGAGAGTTATGTGAGATTCGGCCTCGCGGTGATGGCCGGTTGAGGATTGTGTGATTTTATCATTTGTGATGTATAGAGACCCAAGGATTTGATATTGATTTGCTTGATTTTAAAATAAAGGAATGGAATGATTGATTAAATGAGATTGGCCTTGTTTCTCGTGCATTTGTGGAATGAGGTGGTTTTCTGGAAAGGAGGCGGTCCATAAAAGACTGCTAAACAATTTACACGGTCAGTATGTGACCGTGGACCAAAGACAAACTGTCACGCCCCAACGCGGAATATCGGGACGTACAGTTAGAAACTAGCTAGAGATAATATTAATATGCTAAACTAAACAATCGTACAGGTGCTATGAAAAGAAGTACTTCTATTGCTCAAGAAAGACTCCAAGTTTTATTACAATAACCATCAATGCTTAAACATGATCAACCATAACTTCCAAACTGATTCTAATACAATAACTGACTCCCAAAAGGTAAATAAAGTGCCAACACAACACTAAGGAGTAACTAATGTAAACAACTATGCCAACTCGACATCTACTAACAGGTACACTCAAGGGTATCACTCCTGTCCCTCCCCTTCAGTATGCACATCGTCACCTGAATAGCCTGGAAAGGGGGAAAACAACTATATGAGCTAACGCTCAGTAGATAATAACAGGCAAGTTTACATGATTAACCAATTAGTTACATTTTCATATGTAATGACAAGAAAAGAAATAACTGACGAGTCGATAAAACAGCGTAATATAAAATCTTGCAAGGTCAAGAAATATATGATGACAAGAATTTAACAAGAATATCAAGTACAAGAATGTTCAATAGGAAATTGAAATATAGAATTGGCCAACAAGTAATTGTTTTAAACATCAAGTCAAGCACGATAATGTAACAAGTATAACAAGAGATTTTTTGTCGTAGACGTCACGCTGATCATGCACTCGGTGCAATACCTCACCATGTCATTACAAACTCCCATGGGCACAAGTACTTTTCGGGCGCTCTCCCCAGGACCAGACCGGGCCCTTATGATGCGTTGGCATTGATTTGTTGGATCCAAGATCCCAAGTTTTGTCTAGACATTTAATCAAGTTTAATGGCTAATTAATCAGAGGAATTTCTGTCAAAAGTACGAGATTTAAGGACTAACATGTCCTTGGATTCATTAACTCAAAAACTCGGTATACGGTCACTTCTGGGCCGTTTGACAGGACATACGGCTACTACTAGCCGCATTACAAGAACTAGACCACATCTCAGTCCACGAGGTCAAGAATGAACGGTTGACAGTGTGCTGTTCAGGTAAGTAAGTAGTACGTGTCCTTAAGACACAATTATGATACTTATACGGACCACAGCGATTCGGTCACGAATATCCAGGTTGTAACCGGTTCATACGGGTCTCAAAATGGCGGATTCTAACTTGCCGGATAGTGTGTCCGGGTAGAATCGTACTAAGGGACAGCAATTTAGACTTAATGGCCGTAATGCCATATAGATTGTTAGTGTGCTATTAGTCCATTCTACTGGGGTATACAGACTTTTAATTTATTTCCTAACAGCCATTTCAAAATACCTTGATTCGTGATTTATTAAAATTCTCAATTTCAAGAGATAAGTTAATTACAAGATGGTAACTCAAGATACTAGAACAAGCTAATAATGACAGTAGATAGTAATACATGACAGCAATTTACTTTCAAATTTACCATTTTATCATGTGGGTTTCTAATTAACCATTGTGTGCGTTGAAGTGGAGATAGTAATCGGAATGGTTTATACACTTGGACCATTTCTTCAACTTTGGATTGAGGAACACCAGGCTTAATTTGAGATCATAGGGTTGCATGTATGAGTCATTGGGTCCTCAAAATATGGTTTTCAATTGGACTAGGCTTGAATGGGTCAATCCCCTCACGGTCCGGATCGATCCTCGGGCCAAAAACAACTTTTTCGGGTCTGTCAGTATATGGGTCAACCCCTTGGGTCGACCCCTGGAAAACCAGGGGTTTGCCTGTGTATGGGTCGACCCCTGGGTCGACCCCTGCACAAACAGACTGCTGTCTGTTGAATGGGTCGACCCCCTCGCACGCCTACTGTTTGGGTCGACCCCATGGGTCGACCATCGGGCAGACAGATTCTAGTTTGTGTATGGGTCGACCCCATGGGTCGACCCCTGCGTTCGCAGATGCGAACGTGACTTCCGGAAACCAACAAATCTCACCCAATTGGGGTCTAATTAGACTGAGATCTTAACCCCATGCCCCTGGGTTCTTGATGGACATATTAGGGTCATTATACAAGGGTTTGGAACATTAAATTCACCTGAAAAATCAATCAAAATCACAACCCATCTAGGAAGAACACTTAAAAACCTAGTCTTAGCATGCTTCTAATCAAACACGAAATTCTCTAAGCATGGTCTATAAAAATTGGGGCTTTCTACGCCAAATGATAGATAACATGCTGATGATTACAACCATATACATTAATTAGAGTTGGGTCTGTTATCATCTACCTGAATCGAAGAGAGATTTAGAAGTTAGAACGAAGAATGCCCGTTTGACAGCCCTTCACTATTTCCACGAGATCTCCCTCCACACCTAATAGAATTTGGGGCTTTTACAACCAATGGAAAGCTAACTAAGAGAGGAACAAAATGATATATCTACTTGCATGTTTTGGCCAAGATTATCTACCTCAATCGAAGGAAGGAAGAGGGCCTAAGAAAAACCCACGAACTCAGACACTCCTCCAATAAACGCGTGAGATCTCACTAGATCGGAATCCTCTGCGAACACCACTGCTACCAAATGAAAATAGACACATGGGGCTTTCTTTTAATAGGTCATACTCTTTCTGGATCCTTCCAGGAAGGGAGAAATCGTCCCTTGAAGTGGCGTGTTCAAACCGCCGCCGCCAAAGTTGACCTAGCCCATGTGCGACCGAATGCTCCCCATATGATAAAAATTTCGTGGCATTATGAGAGGGAAAATGATCCTCTCTTTAATACCTTTCATTTGCCCCTTGAATCACCTGATTTGGTTGAGAAATGTGCTCGAATTTGATGTTTTAAGGTGGTGGTTACTATTGAGCACGAATTTGGTTAGGTAAGTGTGAAAATTTGACTAATCCCACTAATTCGGCCTAGTTAATGATTTTATTAGGCTTAGTCATAGAAGACAAAATTGTTAAACGTAATTGATTCTACAAGAATATGATTTTTATAGTTTTTTATAAAATAGTCAAAATGTGACTTATTCTATTTATTAAAGAATTAATCTAATTAATTTCGAATTAATTACCATTAATTCAAATAAATTCAAATAAATTTCTAATTGAATTTCTAGAAGAATTTGGGGTATTACACCCTCCCCCACTTAAAGAATTTGGTCCTCCAAATTTACTGCACGTTAATACAGAGATAGGGAAAGACTAGCTCACCTAGAATAAGTCAGGATACCGCTTCCGCATAGTATCTTCAGACTCCCAAGTAGCTTCTTCAGCTCCACGCCGACTCCACTGAATTTTGACGATAGGTATGGAACGATTCCGGAGTTGCTGTTGCTTCCGATCCAGAATCTTGATAGGTCTTTCTTCATAGGTCAAATCTTCCTTCAATTCGAAATCCACATGCTGAATGATATGAGTGGGGTCGTACACATATTTCTGTAACATAGACACGTGGAAAATATTGTGTACGCCTGACAATTGAGGCGGTAATGCCAATCTGCAAGCAACCTCTCCCACTCTATCCAAGATATCAAATGGACCAATATATCTCAGACTCAGTTTGCCATGAATGACAAATCTTCGAATCCCTCTTGTAGGAGAGACTTTCAGAAATACATGCTCGCCAACTTGAAATTCCAATGCCCTTCTTCTATTGTCGGCATAACTCTTCTGTCTTGATTGAGCCACTTGTAACCGGTCTCGGATAATACGGATGTTCTGTGATAATTCTGAAATAAGATCCGGTCAAGCCATTGCTTCTCACCTACCTCGTCCCAACACAATGGGGATCGACAGCTTCTTCCATACAATGCTTCAAAAGGAGCCATTTGAATGCTGAATTGATAACTATTGTTGTAGGCGAATTCAATCAAAGCCAAATGGTCACTCCAACTGCCTCCAAAATTGATCATGCAGGCTCTAAGCATATCTTCCACTATCTGGTTGGTTCTTTCAGTCTGTCCATCTGTCTGTGGATGAAAGGCAGTACTGAAATTCAGACGAGTACCCAAAGACGCTTGTAGTCCCTTCTAGAAATGTGAAGTAAACCTAGGATCTCTATCAGACACAATGCTGACTGGTATACCATGGAGCCGTACCACTTCCTTCAAATACAAAGCAGCCAATACATCAACTGTCCATTTGGACTTAATGGGTAAGAAATGAGCTGACTTTGTCAATCAATCGACAATCACCCACATTGCATCCAATCCACCACGAGTCCTAGGTAGACCCATAATGAAGTCCATGCCAATGCTTTCCCACTTCCATTTGGGTATGTCGAGTGGTTTCAATTTTCCTGCCGGTCTGAAATGTTCAGCCTTGACTTACTGACAAACCAAGCATCTACTCACGCAGTCTGCAACTTCCCTTTTCATATTTGGCCACCAAAAGGATCTCTTCAAATCCTTGAACATTTTAGTGCCTCCAGGATGAATGGTGTATTTGGATCTATGTGCTTCCTCAAGAATCTTGTTCTTTAACTCAGCTTCATCAGGTACACAAGTTCTACCCTGGAATAACAATCTTCCATCGTCAGCCATCGTGAAGTCAGGTCTACTGCTCAAGCTTCCCTTGGTCTCTACTAGCTCAGGATCATTATCTTGCACAGATTTGATTTCCATCAACAATTCAGGCTTAAGTTGAATCTGTGCAATCATAACCCGATCATTGTCAATATTCAGATCCAGACTAGCTAATTGTTCCAGTAGCTTCCACTCTTGTAACATGAGACTTGACAATCTAGCTACAAGCTTCCGGCTTAATGCATCTGCCACAACATTGCCTTTTCCAGGATGATACTCAATCGAGAAGTCGAAGTCCTTCAAGTACTCCAACCATCTTCTTTACCTCATATTGAGTTCCTTCTGAGAAAATAAATATTTCAGACTCTTATGATCTGAAAACACTATGAATGTTTCTCCATACAAGTAATGCCTCCATATCTTCAATGCGAACACGACTGCTGCAAGTTCCAAATCGTGAACGGGGTAGTTCTCTTCATGCTTCCTCAACTTCCTGGAAGAATAGGCAATCACTTTCCCGTGTTGCATGAGTACACAGCCTAAACCGATACCTGAAGCATCCGTGTATACCACAAAATCTCCTTCACCGGAAGGTAAAGCCAATACAGGTGCCGTAGTCAAACATTCCTTCAAAGTCTGAAAGCTTCGCTGACATGCTTCTGACCAATCAAACTTGCTCTCCTTGCGGGTTAATCGGGTGAGAGGTACCGCAATCTTGGAGAAATCTTGAATAAATCTTCTGTAGTAGCCTGCCAGGCCTAGGAAACTTCTAACTTCAGTCACACTAGTAGGCTGGTCCCAATTCTTCACTGCCTCTACCTTCGAAGGATCAACAGAAATACCTTCTTTTGTGATAATATGTCCTAGAAAGGACACCTCTTGCAGCCAGAAATCACATTTACTGAACTTGGCATATAGCTGATGATCTCTCAATAGTTGTAATGCCATCCTCAGATGCTCAGCATGCTCCTCTTCATTCTTAGAATAAATCAGGATGTCATCAATGAACACCACGACCCATTGATCAAGATAGGGCCGAAATACATTGTTCATCAACTGCATGAAAGCTGCTGGTGCATTCGTTAGACCTAAAGGCATAATGACAAATTCAAAATGACCATACCTACTGTGGAAAGTTATTTTATAGATATCCTCTTCCTTAATCCGCAACTGATGATATCCAGATCGAAGATCAATCTTAGAAAAGTAATGAGCTCCCGCTATCTGATCAAATAATTCGTCAATCCTCGGTAATGGATATTTGTTCTTGATAGTCTGCTGGTTCAATTGCCGATAATCGATGCACAATCTCATCGAACCATCTTTCTTCCGGACGAATAATACAGGGGCTCCCCAAGGGGAAGTACTCGGACGAATGAAACCCTTCTCGAGCAATTCCATCAACTGTTGCTTTAATTCTCTCAGTTCCGCAGGAGACATACGATAAGGAGCCTTGGAAATAGGAGATGTGCCAGGAATGAGATCAATAGAGAAGATAACTTCCCGCTCAGGCGGAAGTCCTGGTAGTTCATCTAGAAAGACATCAGGAAAATCTCGGACAACAGAAATTTCCTTAATCTCAATCTGCTGCTTAGGGGTTGCACAGACAAAGGCTAGAAAAGCCTTGCATCCTCGTCTCATCAGCTTATCAGCTCGAAGAGCCGAGATAAGTGGTACGGAGTTATGGTGCTTAACTCCCACAAAAGAAAGTCCAGGGTGCCTAGTAAAAGACACAGAGCTAGAACTATAGTGAACATTTACCTCGTATCTAGCCAACCAATCTGCTCCTAGGATTACATCATAATCCTTCATGTCCATGCAAACTAAATCAGCTGGAAAATTCTGTTCGTCAATCTTAACCTTGCTAGAAGGATAGAAATACTATATTGCCGATCTAGAACCAATAGGTGTTGATATTTCTAATGGAGAATTCATCAAAACATGTTCCACAGCTAAAGACTTAGCAAATCTTCGAGAAATAAAAGAATGTGTGGCACGGTATCAAAAAGAACAAATACTGGCTTGTCGAGTATAATAAGAGTACCTTCGACGAGTCCACCATCCTCGGCAGTTCCTGCTTCTTCTGCGTGCAAAGCTTGGAGCTTGCCTTGCGGCCTTTTGATGCCTTGTGATTTTGCCGGGGTAGCTTGCTCCGATAAAAGAGGGCAATTAGGGATATGGTGCTCCTTACTTCTACATCATAAATAGGCGCCCAGCTTGCGCCAGCACTCCTCCATCTTGTGACCAGGATGATCACAAAACTTGCACACGCCCTTGAATGGAACAATAGGGCTAGGCTTCTTATCTTCATGCTTCGACATCTTGCCCTTCCACGATCCAGAACCACTCCACGAACTAGGCCCACTAATAGGCCTCTTCTTGCCATACCCGGGTTTGATATTCCCGGAACCCGTAGGTTGTTCCTTCTTTGTGCCTTTTCCACGGATTCTCTCCGTCATTTCTAGAGTATCTTCTAGGACTTGAGCTTTCCTCACCATCTCAGAATAAGTCAAAATTTCCATCGGTGTCAGTTGATTGATATAATGCAGCCTCAGTCCATTAAGAAAGCGCTTAGCCTTCATTTTCTCGGTGGATATTAAGTGAGTAGCATAACGAGAAATTCGAGAAAACTGAGCTTCATATTCTGCCACAGATAAACTTTGCTGCTTCAAAGCCGCGAACTCCGCTGCCTTCTTCTCTTGCACTCTATCAAAAAAATATTTACTATTGAAGAATTCCTCGAACTCCTCCCATGTGACTTGCTGCTCATCGAGGGTCGCCTTTACCGATTCCCACCATGTCCTTGCATCACGTTCCAGTTGAAAGGTCGAGAGAAGGACACGTTCTTGATTGTTACATTGCATTACTTCAAATATCCTTCCCATCTCATCCAGCCAATGCTCGGCTTCATTAGGGTCAGTCGAGCCCGCAAATCTCGGCGGATTCATCCCTCAAAAGTTCCGATATAAATCACCGGTGCCATGGTTTGCAGCTCCTGCTTGAGCCACTTGTTGCAAAGCCTGAGTAAGGCCTTGAACCATACGCTGCAAGTTCCTCCATTCCGCACGATCAGCTGCCATTGCAAAAGCCTACACGTGGAATAGATCACTTAGGTTCATTAAAAATAGATAAGAACACAATTAAGATATGAACTTAACCCAAGTTTCTACCCAATCTCACCAGGTCAGGTCCTTAGACTTTAACAAAGTTAGGGGTCCTACGATAACACTTAAAACCCTAGAACTTGGAAAACCTAGAACTTTTAGGGAAACCTAGGAATATTAAACCTAGGCTCTGATACCAACTAAACTGTCACGCCCCAACGCGGAATATCGGGACGTATAGTTAGAAACTAGCTAGAGATAATATTAATATGCTAAACTAAACAATAGTACAGGTGTTATGAAAAGAAGTACTTCCATTGATCAAGAAAGACTCCAAGTTTTATTACAATAACCATCAATGCTTAAACACGATCAACCATAACTTCCAAACTGATTCTAATACAATAACTGACTCCCAAAAGGAAAATAAAGTGCTAACACAACACTAAGGAGTAACTAATGTAAACAACTATGCCAACTCGACATCTACTAACAGGTACACTCAAGGGTATAACTCATGTCCCTCCCCTTCAGTATGCGCATCGTCACCTGAATAGTCTGGAAAGGGGGAAAACAACTATATGAGCTAACGCTCAGTAGATAATAACAGGCAAGTTTACATGATTAACCAATTAGTTACATTTTCATATGCAATGACAAGAAAAGAAATAACTGACGAGACGATAAAACAGCGTAATATAAGATCTTGCAAGGTCAAGAAATATATGATGACAAGAATTTAACAAGAATATCAAGTACAAGAATGTTCAATAGGAAATTGAAATATAGAATTGGCCAACAAGCAAGTGTTTTAAACATCAAGTCAAGCACGATAATGTAACAAGTATAACAAGAGATTTTTTGTCGTAGACGTCACACTGATCATGAACTCGGTGCAATACCTCACCATGTCATTACAAACTCCCATGGGCACAAGTACTTTTCAGGGCGCTCTCCCCAGGACCAGACCGGGCCCTTATGATGCGTTGGCATTGATTTGTTGGATCCAAGATCCCAAGTTTTGTCTAGACGTTTAATCAAGTTTAATGGCCAATTAATCATAGGAATTTCTATCAAAAGTACGAGATTTAAGGACTAACATGTCCTTGGATTCATTAACTCAAAAACTTGGTATATGGTCACTTCTGGGCCGTTTGACAGGACATACGGCTACTACTGGCCGCATTACAAGAACTGGACCAAATCTCAGTCCACGAGGTCAAGAATGAACGGTTGACAGTGTGCCGTTCAGGTAAGTAAGCAGTACGTGACCTTAAGACACAATTACGATACTTATACGGACCACAGCGATTCGGTCACGAATATCCAGGTTGTAACCGGGTCATACGGGTCTCAAAATGGCGGATTCTAACTTGCCGGATAGTGTGTCCGGGTAGAATCGTACTAAGGGACAGCAATTTAGGCTTAATGGCCGTAATGCCATATAGATTGTTAGTGTGCTATTAGTCCATTCTACTGGGGTATAAAGGCTTTTAATTTATTTCCTAACAGCCATTTCAAAATACCTTGATTCGTGATTTATTAAAATTCTAGTTTGTGTATGGGTCGACCCTCGGGCAGACAGATTCTAGTTTGTGTATGGGTCGACCCCATGGGTCGACCCCTGCGTTCGCAGATGCGAACGTGACTTCCGGAAACCAACAAATCTCACCCAATTGGGGTCTAATTAGACTGAGATCTTAACCCCATGCCCCTGGGTTCTTGATGGACATATTAGGGTCATTATACAAGGGTTTGGAACATTAAATTCACCTGAAAAATCAATCAAAATCACAACCCATCTAGGAAGAACACTTAAAAACCTAGTCTTAGCATGCTTCTAATCAAACACGAAATTCTCTAAGCATGGTCTATAAAAATTGGGGCTTTCTACGCCAAATGATAGATAACATGCTGATGATTACAACCATATACATTAATTAGAGTTGGGTCTGTTATCATCTACCTGAATCGAAGAGAGATTTAGAAGTTAGAACGAAGAATGCCCGTTTGACAGCCCTTCACTATTTCCACGAGATCTCCCTCCACACCTAATAGAATTTGGGGCTTTTACAACCAATGGAAAGCTAACTAAGAGAGGAACAAAATGGTATATCTACTTGCATGTTTTGGCCAAGATTACCTACCTCAATCGAAGGAAGGAAGAGGGCCTAAGAAAAACCCACGAACTCGGACACTCCTCCAATAAACGAAAGAGATCTCACTAGATCGGAATCCTCTGCGAACACCACTGCTACCAAATGAAAATAGACACATGGGGCTTTCTTTTAATAGGTCATACTCTTTCTGGATCCTTCCAGGAAGGGAGAAATCGTCCCTTCAAGTGGCGTGTTCAAACCGCCGCCGCCAAAGTTGACCTAGCCCATGCGCGACCGAATGCTCCCCATATGATAAACATTTCGTGGCATTATGAGAGGGGAAATGATCCTCTCTTTAATACCTTTCATTTGCTCCTGGAATCACCTGATTTGGTTGAGAAATGTGCTCGAATTTGATGTTTTAAGGTGGTGGTTACTATTGAGCACGAATTTGGTTAGGTAAGTGTGAAAATTTGACTAATCCCACTAATTCGGCCTAGTTAATGATTTTATTAGGCTTAGTCATAGAAGACAAAATTGTTAAATGCAATTGATTCTACAAGAATATGATTTTTATAGATTTTTATAAAATAGTCGAAATGTGACTTATTCTATTTATTAAAGAATTAATCTAATTATATTCGAATTAATTCCCATTAATTCAAATAAATTTTTTATTAAATTTCTAGAAGAATTTGGGGTATTACACAAACGGACTTAGATAGACCGCTTCCATTGACGGATGTGAGGGGTTAAGAATGTGGGTAGGCAGTCTATCGAGGGACCGTCTAGGATGCTAGAGCGGTTTGTGAGCGACCGCGTGAATAATAAGCAGTCCTTTTAAGACCGCTTCCCTTTGGGCGCAAAGAAGAGCCAGTGGGCTGATGAGACATAGTGAAGGCGGCCTTCTAGAGGCCGTCTAGAAGACTGGAATGGTCATATTATGACCATTTGAAGATTGCAACGGTTGTCGAAAGACCGCGTACTTGTAGAGGCCAGAATCACTTGTCAACCTATCCCTGCACACACTTAGAAAAAAAATAGGTTAGATCTATTTTAGGCTTAACCCCTTGCCTGTAGCAAGTTAGGTAATGACCAATCCTTGATTTTCGGTCAAGGGGGCCGGTAAGCCTTATTAAATAGGCAAAGTGACAAAAGAAAAAAGGATGCAATGCACATACCATGAAATGCAAGGGGACTATGTGATGATTTTGAAAATATTTTTGTAATTTTGAAGATATTTGATTTTTTAGATTTTGAAATATCTAATCTTTTAGATTTTAAAATATCTGATTTTTTTGATTTTGAAATATCTGATTTTTTTTAGATTTTGAAATATTTGATTTTTTTGATTTTGAAATATTTGATTTTTTTGGATTTTGAAATATTTGATTTTTTTTATTTTGAAATATTTTATTTTTTTGGATTTTGAAATATTTGATTTTTTGGGATTTTTTAAACAGTTCAGACCCAGCGACGGGAGACCCACATATCTCATTAGGGCTTCCCAAGTGCAACGTGCATTGGGGGTGACCATCCATGGCCAGAGTCCAATTCCACTTAACGGTGCCACTTCTGAGGCCATACCCGGGATACGATCCAATCCTTGGGAAATTAAAAAAGAGAATTAAAAGGAAAGCATGTAATAGGTATAGAGATTTTTAGGGCTTGAGTTCTTCCTATGACAACCCCTCTTCAAGAGATTTGGTCTGTTAAGTCGGTGCTTTGTGTCCGTCATCGAACCTTCACTCCGCTCTAGGCACGCATACGACCGATCTCATGACGTCCCGCGGGAAAACTGTACTGCCACTCTTGCCATGCCTAGTTTCATTCTTTAGAGCAGTTAGACTCTTGAGCTTCGAGCCTTTGAATGAGCTTTTAGCTTTTGCCTTGATTTTGACCCTTTTCTTTTATTTCTTTTATTTCTTTTCTTTTGTACATGCGAATTAGGTCATAACGGACTGTCCCTATTTGAGACCTCTCTCGTATCGGGGTGCCTAGATCAGTTCTCGCCCCCTTTTATTCACCACTTGCCCCTATATCCAGCCGAAGAAGGGGAAAAATAAGGATTTTCACTTTCCCCCAAGTATGGCCAAAGGACAGGCGGTGCTACGTAAAAGAGGAAAACCCAACCTTGGAGGTCGTGTAGTGTGTGAATGTCGTACTGGGGGATCTTCCTTTATGATCAAGGAGAGGAACACCCCGCCACCGGGCCGTCACTAGCTTAACTCTAAGGATAAAAACTTTTAAGATACAACCCATTCCACAGATTAGACAGTTCTTCGCCCTCTGCGTTGATTTGACGGTATGCGTTCCCATGATAAACCTCCTTGACTACGAACGGACCCTCCCAGTTGGGTTGCAGTTTCGACCTAGGACCTCCGGAACGAATAAATTTGCGTTTCACAATCATATTACCCACTTGAAATTTTCTTTCGATGACCTTCTTTTGAAAATGACGGGAGACACACTTTTGATAAATGGAGATGTGATTGGCCGCATTAAGCCTCTTCTCATCCAACGCCTCTCGACGTTCATCGAGATTAAGTTCTTTATCGAGCTGCACTCTTAGGGAAGGGATCAAAATCTCATACGGGAGTACCGCCCCCACCCCATAAGTGAGAGTAAAGGGAGTTTGCCCTGTGGGAGTACGGACGGAGGTGCGATAAGCCCATAAAGCTTCTATTAATTTGTCGGCCCAATCAGTGAATTTATGCGACTCGCATGTTTTCTTGATGATTTTAAGAAGAGTCTTATTGGTGGCCTCGGCTTGGCCGTTGCCTTGGGGGGTAGTATGGTGATGAATGATGCAATGAAATGTTGAACTTCTTACAGAGGTCCTAGAGTTCTTGTGATACGAATTGTGATCCATTGTCAATGACGATGTCGCTTGGCACTCCAAACCGCGAAATGATGTTCTTGAGGATGAAGCGGCAAACTGTGGTAGCTTTGATTTCCGCGTATGCTTCAGCTTCGGCCCATTTGGTGAAGCACTCCGTAGCAGTGAGAATGAATGATTCCTGTTTGACCTGGGAATTTGGATCACCTAGTGGGCCTACAATATCGAAATCCCACATGGAGAATGGCCAGGGAGCAGAGAGAGGGTGGAGAGATGAAGCAGGAGCGTGAATCCTGTCGGCATGGAATTGGCACTGAAGACACCTACGGACATAGGTTGAACAATCTTCTTCTAGGGTTGGCCAGTAATAGCCCTGCCTAAGAATCTTCTTTGTCAAGGCCTGACCATTGACATGCCCTCCACACTCACTCGAGTGAGCCACTTCAACAACTTTCCAAGCCTCAGCATCATCTAAACATCTCATGAGAACTCCATTAAGAGCCCGCCTATATAATTCTCCTGCAATGATTGTGTACCTGGAGGCGACTCTTCTTATGGCCTTGCGCTACTCGGCGTTAGCTAATTCTGGGAATGACCCATCCCTGCAGTACAACTCAATTTCATGGTACCAAAGCATTTCCTCTTCTTCTAAGATTTCCTCAAGTTCCGTTAAAGATACTTCTTTCAAATCCTCCTTCTTTGCCTTCCTCTCTATGGATTTCCTAAGGTTGTCAAACCAGGGATCCTGAAGGGAAGGAGTATCTAACCGCTGGACCACAATGGTCTCATTAGAACGACTGAGGGGGAAAGAGAGGGAAGAAGCGAGCGATGCAAGTGCATCGGCAAGAATATTCTAAGACTGAGGGGTGTGAATGTAAATCAACTTACGGAATTGCTAAGCCAAAAGCGTGACCAAATCTTGATAAGGTTTGAGTTTAAGGTCACGAGTGCGATAAGTGGAAAGAACTTGACGCAGCACCAATTGAGAATCTCCTATGATATTCAGGTAGCACGCGCCTAGAATGTAGGCGTGCTTTGATCTGGCAAGGAGAGCCTCGTACTCAGCTATGTTGTTGGTAGCCGGAAAGGAAAGTTGATACGCAAAGGGGATGGTCACTCCTTTGGGAGTGAGGAGAATAGTGCCAATTCCTCAGCCCTGAGAATTGAGTGCACCATCAAAGTGCAGAGACCAGAAAGGGTGATTAGTGAGTACGGCCAGATGTTCATCGGGGAACTCATCCTGGATAGAATATGTACAAGGGACAGGTAAATGAGCAAGATGTTCAGCAATGGCATATCCCTTGATTGCTTTCTGAACGACGAAGGTTATATCAAATTGAGAGAGAAAGCTCTGCCGGCGAGCTAACATACTAGAAAGGATGGGTTTCTCTAAAAGATAGCGAATTGGGTCCATTCTAGAGATCAACTTAACCTCATGGGTAAGGAAATAGTGTTTCAATTTCTAGGCCACCCAAACTAAGGCTGCGCAGGTCTTCTCCATAGTGGTATACTTAGATTCTACAGGATTGAACAACCTAGAGAGGTAGTAGGCTGCCATTTCCTTCCCTTCGTCGTCTACTTGTGCCAAGACATCACCTAGGGAGTCCTCAATAACTGAAATGTATAAAATCAGGGGTTTCCTAGGGACTGGGGGTTGCAAAACTGGGGGATTGGACAAATAAACCTTAAGATCCTCATAGGCCTTCTGACATTATTCATTCCATTCAAACTTAGCACCCGCCTTTAACAGCTTATAGAATGGGTGACACCTCTGTGAATGTTGAGATATAAACCTCTGAATGAACTGTAAACGCCCAATCAATCCTCTAAGCTCAGTAATGTTCTTTGGTGGTGGCATATCCATAACGGCCTTTGCTTTGTTTGGATCAATTTGAATCCCCCGCTTGCTAACTATGAAACCTAACAACTTCCCTGATGATACCCCAAACACACATTTCTTCAAATTCATTTTTAACTTGTACTCCCTAGCCCTTTGTAACACCTTGGCTAGGATAGCAGGGTGCTCTTCCTTTGACCTTGATTTCACCAGAATATCATCCACATATGCTTCCATATAAACATGCATCATGTCATGGAAGATGGCCATCATTACCCGTTGGTATGTGGCACCCGCGTTCTTCAGTCCAAACGGCATGACCACGTAGCAGTAGGTGCCCCAGGGCGTGGTGAATGAGGTCTTTTCTTGGTCTTCCAGAGCTAGACGGATCTGGTTATACCCTGAATATCCATCCATAAATGAGAGGGCTTCGTACCCGGCCGTATTGTCCACCAACACGTCTATATGAGGAAGCGAAAAGTCATCTTTAGGACATGCCTTATTCAAGTCCCTAAAATCGATGCAAATTCGTACTTTTCCATCCTTTTTCATCACAAGGACAATATTGGCCGCCCATTGAGGATACATAACAACTTTGATGAACTTGGCCTTATGCAATTTATCCACTTCTTCTTTTATCCTCAAGGCCATATAGGGGTGGAATCTTCTTGATTTTTGCTTAACGGACGTTGCCCCTGGTTTAAGTACTAATCTATGTTCTACCAGGGCAGGTTCAAGGCCTGGCATGTCCTCATAGGACCAGGCGAATGAATCGCTATACTCTCTTAAAACCTTGATTGACTCCTCTTCAACCTGAGGAGGGAGATTAGCAGAGATGATTATGAGCCTGGGATCCGCTTCTGTTCCAAGATTAATTTTTTTCGTGGGTTCATCCACTGCCGGCGAGGGTTCATAAAATCTCTTCAAACCCTGCGCGTACAAATCGACAGTGTCATCCACATCGCTATCCTCATAATCGATAGGGTCCTTCTCATCTATGATCTCATAAACACCTAACCCATCGTCGCTCCAAACCCCGTCTAACTCCTCATCATCCTCCAGGATGATGGCTTCCTCTACAAACTCAGGGCATCTAAGGAGGGCGTGACAACGCTGAGCAAGGTCCTGGAGGAATCTATCAGGAATGGTTTTAGAAAGACGTGTCATCGGGCGCGTAGCAAGCGTGGAAGGGTTGGAGACATTGGAACGAGACCCTACTTCACCAGACTCAATTGACTCTACTTCTCTAGACTCATCAAACTCTACATCTAACCTAGGGGATAAAAAGTCTACAAGAAGGGAAACAGGGGTCTCGTGCCCCTGGGAAGAAAACTGACAAAGCATAGCATAATCCTCCACTGAAATCTCCGTTTTAAATTTGGCATTTTTTTTGGAGACCAGTGGAGACCATTCAACAAGACGGGTTAGAGGAAGAAGGAGGAGGAGGAAGTTGGAGGGGGAAGAGAGACGGAAACAAAACATCAAAGAAAGGATCAGATGAGGAAAACCACATGGTTGAGAGATCGGATGAGGAGGACCACATGGTGGAGAGATCAATAGGTGGGCACTGCCCACATGCACACGGCACAAACAAAACCTCAAACGGCATATCCGTGAAAAACGGATCGATCATGATTGGAGGTGAGCGGGGTATGGATTCCAGCTATTGAAAAAGGGAGGCAAGGAGGGAAGGAGACCAAGAAAAAGCAATGAGGGAGCTCTCCTCTGCCCGCGGCCTTTGGTGAGCTGGCTCTACTGGGGTGTACTTCACAAGCTGTACCCCGGGCTTCTCAAACATCTTTCTTCTTCATAAAACAATTTTTCAAAACTATTAAAAAAATCTTCCATATCACCCACCAGCCCCTTCAGTGGCGGCAGCGGGTCAGCAACGGTACAAGCAGCATCACTTTTCATATGAGAACAAGGTGGCATCTTCAGGGTACCTGGCTGCAGCGGGCCCTTCACAAAATGCTAACGGTAGTCCCACGTAAGCGGCCCGGAATCTCCCAGAATTGACAATACGGACTCTCGGTAGCCGAGGCCTCTTCTGCTCATCTTTCTTCCCCTTGGGATGGGCGTAGTCCGCCCCTGTAATTGGGCTCCGAGACCCATGCCTGGATGGTAACCTAGTTTCAGAATCATGTTCCAGCCCTTGGAGTCTCTTATCTTGGACTTGGCTTTGACATTAATAGGTGTAGTGGCGGGCTTGCGTGACGCATATGCCCAGGGAAAATCCAAGTCCATCACAGAAAGGACCGGCTTATTGCTCGGCCAGAGAGTTGGGAGAATCTTGTCGGAAATGGCTTCAATAGTTTGCACCGTGGAGATGCTCTTTACCTTGACCACCCGCCCCTGAAATGGAAATTTGAGGCATTGGTGTGCGATCGAAGGTATGACATGAAGACTGTCAATCCACGGTTGACCCAAGATGGCCTTAAACATTGGATCTATGTCCAGCACATAGAATTCCATGGCCATTGCGAGAGGCCCAAGCTCGGCCTGAACAGTCACCACCCCGTGGCATGCTCTCCTGGAGTTATCATAGGCAGCATAGTCATCGGAGTTGACCTTAGCATATCTTCAGAAATATTGCAGGCACGCAGAGTGCTTAAGGGACAGACATTTATTGAAGCTCCCGTATCCACTAGAGCTGCATCAACAGCCACTTTATTCAAGGTTATTGAAATGCAAAGTGGCATCTGGCGTGCCTCGGGCGGTGCTAATTCTGATTCTGAAAAAGAAATGGACGGCCCTTTGGTAATTGTGGCCAACGCCGATGGCAAACTATCTACTGCCATATCCTCGTTGACCATAACCTTCTGGAGAAAAGCCCTCAAAGCTTCTTGGTGCAGCGTGGAGCGCTTAATCAACTCTAATACAGAAATCTTGGCTGGCATCCGGTCCAAGTGCTGCAGTAGATTGTATCTTGTGCCAGGTAGGGGGTCGGCTTCTTCTCGCTCAACTGTGGGTGAAGAAACTGGAGGATTGGGTGCAGGTACACCAGTAGAGAGATAGCTTCTCTGAAATAAACGCCCGCTCCGGAGGGCAAGGTTATGTGCTGGCACGGTAGTGGATGGACTCCCGACTGGCCCAGTGGGGTAAGCGGGAGGAACAACAATGGGAGAGGTAATGGTGAAGGCGGGTCTGATAGGCCCTGGCGGAAGGATGATAGGTGAAGGGTTAGGTGAGGGTGTGACAACGGAGGGTATGACGGGTGAAGGTGCCACGATTGGTGAGGTGGTGGGCAAGGTGGTAGGTGCAATGGGGGATCTGGAGGGAATGGTGGGTGTAGTGGAGGTCAAAATGGTGAACGGGGTGATGGAGGGGATAGAAGGGGATGGGGAGTTGGTGTATGTATGGTGGAGGATGAAAAGATGAGCAGGAGTCTCATCATCATAGGACCACCCAGCATTGGGAGTTGGGCGGTGGACAATATTCACCTGAGCCGGTGCCGGCGGCTGAGGCTGCGGAGCGGGTGGGTGGTTCGGCATGGGATTCTGATGAATCCCTAACTCTAGTGCAGGCTGCTACTGCTGGGGTTGAGGTTGCTGAGGTTGCTTCTGCTGCGGCCTCGGCGCCTATCTTCTTCTCTCTTTAAGGTCTTCAATAAACTTATGCATCTGTGCCCAATCAATCCTCTGTCCCTCATGTAAATCATAAACGAAGTCACGGAATTGATATCATCTTTCTATAGTATGCCCGGGCTGCCGATGATATATGCAATATCTGGACGGGTCGGCGGTCGGATTCCAGTTCAGGCGTTCCGAGGGAAGTTGGAGATCACCAGTGTGCATCAGAGTCGAGAAAATATCTGGGAGAGTTTCAGGAAGTAGAGGGTAGTGGGTTCTCTTGGGACCCGGTCGAGCAGGTGCGTAGCCATTTGGTGGAGGGACATTATGGTACTGTGGTGGCTGTTGTGGCTGTGGTGGTGGTGGTGGTGGTTGTGGCGGCTGAGGAGCGAGAAATGATGGTCGGGTAGCTGGTGGAGCGGTGAACTGGGGGTTGCGGGGAGGTTGCTGGAAGTGTGGTGGAGCGGATTGGTTGGGAAAGTGGACAGCCTGCACCTGCTTGTTCTTCTGGACTCCTTCAGTGACTGGGCCCTGAGGTTTTCTAGTGGTTTTGGGTTTCTGGGCCTCGAACAAAGAATGAATGGGGGAGTCCTTAAACTGGGTTTGGATAAACCGGGCCCTACTGTACAACTGGTGCATATTGGAAATATCATTCATTGCTAAGATATTCCGGAACGTGGGTGTGGCATTGGAAATTAACAGCTTTACTTTCTCTTCTTCTGGAATCTGCCCAGGCACACGGGAGGCCATCTACCTCCATCTGTCAGCATAAGTTGCAAAGTCTTCATCGGCCTTCATCTTCTCGGCCACTAGATCAGTAAAAGAATATTCTGGGCCCACCCGGTCTTGGAATCTCTGTATAATTTTTTCTTTGACAACTTTAAAACTCTTTGCCTCTTCCAATGGTAGAGTGTAGAACCATTCCAATGCTACCCCGTCCAACGAACGGCGGAAAAGATACGCCATGAGGCGGTCATCATATTGAAACTGAGCCGACTCGTATAAGAACTCCCTTATGTGAATGATAGGGTTACCATTCCTATCGTACTTTTGGTACGTGGGGAGCTCGGACTGAGGCGGGAAACGGATATCATGAAAATTGGGAACGGGGATGTCAGTAAGGGATTGTGGGCCGACCCGTTTGTGAAGGAGGTCAAGTTACTGCTGCATGGCAGCCCACTTATCAAGAAGTTCCCGTTCCTGAGAAGGAGGAGGCAAGACGGGGAGGGCGGACCTAGTGTAAGGGGCCGAAGGATAGACAGATGGAGGGGGAAGCCCATAAGAGGGATAATGGGCCAAGTATGGGCCCATATCCGCGTGAGCCAGTTGGGCGGCCCCAGCTTGAGAATGTAGGAAATCAGCCGGGGCTACAAGAGCCTGTGGTGCTGAAGAGGTGGTCCCGTAAGGGTCTACATAGGAAGAGGAGGGGAGCTGGGTTTTCCCCCTATCAAGAATCTGATGGGCTGAGGTAGAAGCTTGGCCCATCTCCGAACTAGAAAATCGGAGGGTCCGGGGCTGGACGGGGGTGAGATTTTTGGGAACGGTAGACGAAGCCCCTGGCCCAGTAACAAAAGTTGAAGAAGCGGTGGCAGCAGTCATGCCGCGGGGAGGAACTGAAGGCGGGGCATCCTACCCCTGCAAAGCATGATGAAGAAGGTGGAGCTGGGTAGGATCCAACTGAGCCATCATGTGAAGAACATGATTGGCCAAATTATGAGTAGAAGAATCAGAATGGGAGGGTTGACTACCCTCAACAACAACGGTCGGAAGAGGAGGGGCGGACCCCTCTCTTCCCTGCACAGTGGTGACCCTAGGTGGGTCCTCCAAAAGCCCCTGAGGAAGGGAGTCCTCGTGGAAATGGGAGAAATTGTAGGAAGACATGGTAGGTGAGGAATCGAACAACGGATTGAAGTAGGAAAAGAAATGGGAATTGCCCCTAGGAGACGATCCTATGGGTGTGAAGCAACTCCACATGCAACGAACACCTTGAATCAAGAGAAACAACACCTAACAAACACCTAAATGGAGATAGCTAACAAACAAAGAGAAGAGAAGAGGCAACCAATTATCAACCAAGTTGCAATGATGCGCGAAATTTTTTATATGTTTCCCCCTTAAGACCCTTAATAAATTAAATTAAATGAGGTTCTCTCAACAACAAGGTTCCTAGTAGGGATGGAATGGGGACTTGGTTGACTCTAAGTTTACTCTCTCTCCCTGATGCAGCCTAGACTCGGGGTGATAAGGTACAACCTGCCCGGCGTCGGTGTGGGAATCCACGGCTCACAGGGGCTTACAGAGGTCCCAGGTAAGGTCACCTAGTCAGCACCAAGGAATATGGAGACGAGAGGTTCCCCTACCAAGGTAGGAATGCAACTAGTATGATAAAATGTATGAACCTATGCACACCGGAGTGCATGCAAAGTCTAGCCAAAAACTAACAAGCAATGATCACACAATATGGCAACATATGGCAATAACCATGCAAAAATAAATGACAACCAGGGGAGATGAAAAGCACCAAAATGATCATGAGATGATATGAAATCATGCACAAAATATCAATCTCGGGTGCACTGTAGCAACTAATTGGTCTAATGGGAGACTGTGCAGGGAGTATAGACGGCCCTGTATAGGACCGCTAAATGACAGGGAGTAGTAAAAAAAATAAAGACACAAAATAGAAATAAACTGAAACGATGGAAACTACAGCGTACCTGAATAACTGGACGGTCTAGCAAATGACTGCGAAACCTGCAAGACGGGCCTGACAAGACCGTGTACGCATAACAAATCCACAGAAATATAAATTGCTAAAACGTAGCTGAGGCAGTAGTGGACGGTCTATCGACCGATCGCTTGATTCTGTAAACGGCCTCTCAGAAGACCGTGTACAACCCCGGGAATAGAAAACAACAAAATCGAAATGGCAAACCCAAGTGGACTAACAACGAATCCAACCACACAAAAGAGCAGATCAGTAAAATAAGAAGCACGATGGGCAATAGGCATCCCACCGTGATCACCAAAAAAAGGGGGTGTTGACAAGTTTTTTCTTTCCTCTTTCCTTCTTCCCTTTAACTCAAAAGTGAATATGCAAATGATGGAATGAACTAGAAGGGGGAAGGGGCAAGCAATGAACTACTCACACACAAAGACACACTGTGATCGCCACCAAGATACATAGCACAATGAAGGGGTACCACATACCTTGGAAAGGGAAGAAGAAAGTGAGGACACTCGCCAATAATGCAGCGATGGAACAGCTCGAACATAGTCCTCTGGAGACCGCCTAAAGATGTAGATGGCCGGACGATAGGCCGCTCAGCGCTGGAGAGGAGCGCGGGAAGAAGACCTGGCTAGCGGCTAAAACGGTCTGCAACGGGCCGCTAGCAGGAACTGAACGGTCCGAGGAAGACCGCTCACTCTGTCAGACGGACGGAGGCAGACCGCGTAAAAAACTCCAGATCCCCAACTTGTGGAACTTATTCCTCCACCCCTTCCGGCCGGCCAGAGGGGATGGGCCTCGTGCAAAGCTTCCGTTGACCTGCAAAACACAGTAAACAACCAAAAACACAACCCAAATTAGCTTTGTTAAGTGTAGTATCTATGAAAATGAATGGAAAACTAAGCACATGATGGAATGGGGGATACCTGGGGGTTGGGGTTTTTAACCCCTATGGGGCGTGGAAAATAATAAGAAGGGTAAGAAAATGAGAATGCCAGTGAAAAACGTGGGGAAAAGTGAAGGAAATGCGCATGCAATAATGAACTAAATGATCAAACCCCTAGACCAAAACATAAAAGAAACTACTGCTCCCTGAACCGAAGGCTCAAATGGATGTAGAGAGCCTTCCTCCCTGACTGTGGTTCGCTCAAGAATTCGGCAGCACTTCGTTGTGAACACTGGATCTCCCCCCTTGCGAGCTTGGACCAAGGGTACTATTTATAGACCCCTGAAAGTCCACTCTAAATTGAGGAGTTTCCAGTGAAATTTAGGCCGAGATTCTTTTGGATAAATCGAAGATAATATCACCAGCTTTCACTAGGATCAAACAGAACTCAATTTGGTTGAGAACCGGCGGAGAAAATCGAGGACAAAGTAGCTGGTTCGACCATGGATGGAGAGAGAAAAACCAACCAGCCCAAGGATCTCGGCCGTATAAGCGGTCGCTCGATGGGCCGCCCAAACAAATACACAGTCTATTGCTAGACCGCCTATAGGTGTCGGTGGTAAATAGAAAATAAGATAAGTAAGCCATTTATCCCAGAGAACAGACCGATTGATCCGGTGTAGGACTCTCAGGATGAAAACGGTCCATCGATAGACCGCTCCAAAAGCTACACGGCCTATTCCTAGACCGTGTACCAGTTGTCGGTGATAAATCAATAAAAATAGGATAAATAGATAATTATCTGAAACTCAACCCGTTTGGGACTCTGGCCATTAAGCGGTCTAATGATAGACCATTCCACTTGCATAAACGGCCTAGTGAAAAACCGCGTATTTGGTTGTCGGTGGAAATTCAGAAAATAGCCAATTAATCCAGAGATAAATTTGACTGATATAAACGGTCTCAAAATGACCGCCTAACATATTAAACGGTCTATCGCTAGACCGCCTTTGTGCTGGGCGATGGAAATCAATAAAAGGGGATAAATAAGCCTACTTACCCCAAACGACCAAATGAAATTAAGGCCCATTAAGCTCGAATTCAAGAGCAATTATCCATAAAATCAGCCCAAAAGACATGCCTAAAAATGGCCCAACGAGTAATGTATAACTTGAGACATCAAAAATAGTGGTAAGAAAAATGACTCAACTCATAGGCAAAAAACGGGTGTCAACAACGTCTTACACTATGCCTCAAGTATCTCCCACGTGCTTGGAACAGCGGTAACTGAGACACTCAACAAGAACCAAGTACCAAGTAATGAGTGACTAGTCTGGGTCACGCCCGTCGGCGCTCGTCCAATGCCCCTGACCACGTGCGCACACACAAGCTCAATGTCTTGAGCCATGCCTCTAGCTGGTTTTCCACTCCCGTAGGACTCTCATGGCGAGACTAAGGGCCCACGGCAACCAGCCTACAAATTGTCTCAACCGGGAACTCCCCGCCACCACTCCCAGGTGGGCCGACACACTGGAAAGTGTTGTCAAGCTACGACTAGTGGAGGCTCATTAGACACAGAGACTATTAAATAGAAACACCGAAGTACATACAGGGTATGCACACACCTATCGCACGTACTACGGAGCACAATGCAGTATACAACTGTTATCAGACTCAAGACAATGAACTAGACCTACTAACAAAATGATCATTGAGTCACAAGACTCAGGTCAAGATCACCGCACATCACGGCAACACATAGTTAAGCATCCAAGTCCCTAAGCCAAAATCACGATAAAAGACATTATGGAAGACGTCACAGAGCAGCCGGATCCATAATAGCAATAATGACAATGAGTCCTCGGCCTCCAAGCCACACAACGGACTCACAATTCCGCATAACACGGAACACGGAACATGAGGGATCACCAAAACCCTCAAACCACATGGACACATAAACTGAGGTACGATGATACCTCTAGGCATGTAAAACCATGTCTCGATCGTCACAGGATAGATGAGACACTCACGAGGTCGCGTGTCAACCACTGTGTCACCACCGGGTTGACCAGAAACCATAATGGTCCTTGAAATAACAAAAAATGCCGCTCGGTATAATGGCACTCTCAGACACCCTATAACACGGTCACAGCCCTCATAGGATGTCCAAGACATCCACGGAACAATGGGCTAACCAAGGGGTCGAAGCCACATTAACTAGAAGCCAAATTGGCAAAGAAAACACCCAGAAGGTATCCGCGGTTGCGAGCTAGCCGCGCCAACACCAGATGCGATTCCCAACAAGCCGCGCTAGCCTAGATGTGGTCAACGACTAGCCGCGTTCACACTAACGCGGTTCCAGGCAAACCGCCTCAGGCCTACGTACGGAAAACTCATAAAAAGAGGAGAAGAAGATAGAGTCAACGCTTCACGAAGCGGAGTCAACTCAGTGACAGACGCGGTTCCAGGATAGCCGTGATAGTCCAAACACGGTTACGCATTGACCACGAGAATCCCAAATGCGGTACGCCAAAGACCGTGTTAGGAAGAAGACAAGGCATGGGGAACGAAGATAGGCAGACGCGGTTCCAAGCCAACCGCTTCAGCCAGACGCAGTTGAATGCCAACCACGTTCTCCCACCGCCATACGCTCGAACCGATAAAGCCCGAAAAGTAGACGTGGTTCACGACTGACTGCTACAGAGGTCGAGAGTCAAACGCGGTTACTGGTGGACCGCGGCTCGTCCTCCGATCCAAAAATTGTAGAATCACACAAAACCCAGTTTTTCACGTCCCAATCGCTCCTACATGACGGGGAAACAATCCTAGACTCGATATCCACATTCCACAAGGAGAAGGGATCAAACCAACCTTAAAATGGCTAAAAATGGGCGATTCCCACGAATCGACCCAAACTGAGTCATGAGGGGAAACGGCCTTGTACCGGCCCCAAATCACATCCAAACGGATTCAAAATAGTAGGAAACGAATCCTAACATGCCCGGGGTTCATATTTTACCATTTAATGTGAAAACCATCGCCTAGAACGGCGATCTCGGCTCACACCCCCCGAACATGGTTTCACCCTTAAAGTTGGAAAATCCGCTCAAGCTCACACCGTTCGGCTCCAAATCACGCAAGGATGCAAGAAAATAGTAGGGTATCCATCCCCCTACCTCCACCGAAGATCTTACGCGCCGAAATGGTCACACCACGCTGAAAATCATCACACGAACAACCCACATCGGCTTTGAATCCACGCTCAAGATCGCGCCTACGACATGCTCCGATACTCGCGCCGTCACGCTCCACGTCAGCTCCACGCCGTCACCACCTCATCCCCGAGCCTCCTCCGTCTGCAGTTGGAGCAGAGGGGGAAAGAGGAGAGAGAATTGAGAGGGAGAGAGTGAGAGATCGTGAGGGAGGAGAGAGGAGAGAGAAAGGGTTAAGAAAGAAAAGGAAAAATAGGAAATTAGCAATATTTCCCAAAATCCAATTTTCTACACGAAATTCTGTAAACTTAAAAAATATGAAAAAATAGTCTCCACGATCCTCGAAATAAGCACAATGCACCTGTAGCATCCCGGAGTCGCAAAACTCAATGGTTCACTCTCCACAGGGTTCCACAAGTTGTACAAGGGAAAAACTCGAGTGGATCGTAAAACACGTTTCAAGACCCACGAAAGCGCTCTGAAAGCTCTTAGATTCTGATCTGAAGAATCGAGGGTATTACAGCCTCCCCTCCTTAAGAAATTTCATCCTCAAAATTTAAGGAGTCAACAAGAGAAAAGGGAAGAAGAACAACCCCAATGATGGCAATGCTCTCCAAGCTCCAGCCAAATCTCAAACACAAAACACGATGACATAATTCTTGAAAAACACAATTCAGAGGGACACTGCCAGACCACAATCACAGGCACATGCTCTTGATCTCAAGGCACACCGATCCATAGAATGAGCATGGCACATAATAGAATACAAGTCTGATACCTCCGAAATAGGGCATCATCGCTATTGTCTCACAGAGGAAGGAGACACAACCCATGCCATGAAACAGCCACCGATAAAACACACCCTCAAACAGCACCTGCAGAATGCCGGCTCCATTCTCAACACAGAACTACGGGACACAACTGCAAGTTGGGTCACATCCAGGCACAATTACAACTGAACACATGACTAAAATGTACCAGTCGCTCGCAGCTTACCAACAAGGACCCACAATAACAATCTTCGAGAACACATCTCTAGGACCACGATCTGTCTTGAGAGCATAACTCCCAAGAAATGCATAGAAAGAAAGGGTAGTCGACCAACATATTCGTCGATAGATTTCCCCAATTCTCAAACCTGCTAGTGCCAACAACCACAATGTCTCAAGCAACGGAATGACAACCAACAGCATCAAGGCACACATGGCCAAGATGATGCTACACCGAGGAAACAAACCTCTCAGTCGGTCAGAATCTTCCAACCAAACGATCCTCGACCCATGGGTTATAAGCCTACACGCTTCCGCTGTGCACTTAACACAATGCACACATGCATCATAGACAACTCGGCATCCGCATCTCAGCACACCTCGACGCCATCGCAATTTACAACAGTGCAATATACCACGCCTTGAGTACCGATCCTGCTAACAGCCGATCACAAGTTGCCATAGTGCAAACCATCGTGCCAAGAGACACAGCACAAGCCAGAAAGAATGCTAGTCTCAGCTTATCCTTTAGTCCCAAAAGAATCATTGAACCTTCACAGCATAACAGTCGCCAAACACGGCACGCCAAACACGGTGCACAACGGCCCCCCAATTCATAAACTAGGTCCAAAGCCAGGCCACCGCCGAAACATTAGCACATCAGGTTCAGAACTAACACAGTCCACACATAAGCAGATACAAGACAAAGGATTCACGGAGACAACACTTCCAAAGCTTACCTCGAAAAGACGCAACAAGCTAAGATGAGAAAGATCATGCTCGACTAACAACAACTCACAAGGAAGGAAATCCTAGGTTTGCCCAAGCACTCTCTCAACCCAGGCATCCAACAACCATCTCAACACAACCTTAGCACCTCAGGGGATGAACAAACCTCAAGCTGGGACAACCAAAACAACATTAATCTCCACCGGAGAGCATGCACGACCATCACACCAACGATATAGCCACCAGCCACATGAACAAGCCACGGAAAAATCTTGAACACCGCACCACAGACTCACGCCTACCGGTGAACTCTACCAAATTTAGCACAAATGAGCTCAACACCATGACAAAAGAAGGACGCTCCATCAGAATCTGACGAGAGCAAAACCATCTCGCACAGTGCAAACACAGCGCACACAAGCTCTCACGCAAGAAGCAAAGCAATAAAAGAGCACAAAACCTATGCTAGTTGCTGATTATACTGGACCTTATGGACTTTGAGCACTGTGATATCTAGAATTCCCATGTACTTTCACAAACACAAGCTCAGATAGCTCAAAAAAACTCTGAACAACTCTGAACTCTGCTCTAATGCCAACTGTGATGACCCAGTCTCCGGATACCGGGTAAACCCGATACCACTTGGATTTCGAGAGGCCTCCCAAGAGCAGAAAAGCTCCGACCGGATAGAAAGGTATGTGAGAGTACATTGAACTTCTATATAAAGCAGTAAGCAATTAAATTTCTATGATCAGGATTGCTAAAATAGCAGAAATAAAATTACATTTTCTATAATAATTTAAACTAACATTGTCTAGTCCAACCAAAGTATAGTACAACAGGAAATAAAACGTCCTCTCAAGTCAGGGGAAGCCCGACACTGGCAAACGCTGGCAACTAAGAACCATGCACTGCACCTCCAAGCACGAGGAGGAACAACTACACCTGAAAAGTCAGGGGTGAGCCTCCTATCACTGGCTCAGTAGGGATCCCGCAGAACCTTACCACAAAACAACGCAGTAACAACAGTGCTAACAACTAAAGCAAAGCAGTAATAGTAGGAGCATGAACAACAGTAAAGAGGAAAAGCCATACCACGAAAACACGGCAGTCAACCGTACCATGGCCCTCTAAACTACTCCAAACAGCAACAGAAAGGTGAACCCCAATCTCACAAAGTCGGGAGTTACCGATCCATTGATAAATCACAAAACCCTATCGTGAATGCCTACAGAAACAGGCAAAGGCCCTACAAAAGACCTACACGGTCAAAGGCACCAGACATACACGATCTCATCATCCTGTATGCTATAGTAACTGTAACCTCGAGTGAAGCCAAGCACAGGCTACTCAGACAAGTCACGAAAGCACAAGTCATGTGTCAAGTGACAGAAGCACCTCCTCACAAGAAGAACAGCCAGATGCGTCCACTAACGTCTTACACTGCACCTCAAGTATCTCCTACACACCTGGAAGTGTGGTAACTGAGACACTCAACAAGAACCAAGTAACGAGTGACTAGTCAGGGTCACACCCGTTGGCGCTCGTCCAACGCCCCTGACCACATGTGCACACACAAGCTCAATGTCTTGAGCGAGGCCTCTAGCTGGTTTTCCCCTCTCGTACGACTCTCACGGCAAGACAAAGGGGCCCATGGCAACCAACCTACAAACCATCTTGTTGAGTAGTGGATAGCTTATCTAGAGGGGAGGGGTGAATAGATCTACCCCTCTTTTTGCAATGCAACCCTCTTTAAAGCTAAATAATGATAATAGCAGTGGAATATAACTAGCTTAATGAAGGACACAACAATTTGCTTAGCAAGATGATTACGCAATATAGAGATTGAACCTAAGCATGCATCTAACACAAAGCAATCGCACAATCAAACCACAACACACGAGATTTTAAGGTGGTTCAGACTGAATCCCCAGTCCTACGTCCACCCCTCACCAAATCCGGTGAGGCTCCACTAGTGCCACGCACTGAACCGCAGATCGGAAAGACCTCTGATTGCCTTCCTACTAACCACAGGTAGGGACGTCAACACCGCAGATCGGACAACTTCCGATTGCCTTCCTACTAACCACCGGTAGGGACGATCTTCAGTTTCAAATGTTTGAATGAAATAAAAAAAGAACAAGATGAAAATGCTCAAACAAGATATAGAATATGCTCAAAGAGAAAAGATCTTGTCTGAGATTGTTGGATCTTGAATATGATGCTTCAATGGTATCTTCTTCCTTGTGAAAAGATCTTGCTTGGATCACCTTGAATTGATGAGGAAGATGAAGGATGAAGATTGGATCTCCCTTGAGAATGGGCTTCTTTGGATCACCTTGAGATGATGAAGAGGATGATGGTTGCAGCTTTATCGTCACTTGGCTTGGGGTTGATCTCCTCTTTAAGTAGCTTGAATCACTTAAGGATTTGATTAAGAACTTCTTCCCGGAGTACTGTTTACAGCTATAGTACTTGAACTCCTCTCCCTTGAACACACCCTTGTAGCCTCCTTTGATCTCCCTTCTTAGCCATAGGGTTTCCAACCCTTCTTGTGTGTGTTTTATAACATTTGAATGGTCCTTGGACATCCCCCAGACCAGATCCACAATCCATGGGGGATTGGGTGACTTTGGAGTTAAATAAATACAAGGAAAGGGGCTCTTCTAGAAGTGGAAAACAAAGTCAACATTGCTGGCTCGGGGCTGGCGGTCGACCTGTGGAAGTTGGCGGCCGACCGCTATTGAGAAACCTGTAAACGGGCGGTTCCTGGAATTTTCGATCAACCGCTATTGGGCTAGCGGTCGACCGCCACTGAGAATCTTGCAGACAGGGAGTTGCTGGCAGGGGCGGTCGATCGCCCCTGTGCTGGCGGTCGACCGCTAGTTGGGTAGTTCCCAGGTTTCCTCGGTTCAGACCGTTAACCCTTTAGCTCAGTCGTTTAACTCCTTTAGCAGCCCGTTCTCATCTGTGGCATCAACCTTGACAGTCTTGAAGATTTCTATTGATTATATCCCCACGACCTGACCGCGTAGGTCGATCCGCGTGCGAGGGCGCTGTTGTGTCCCTGTGATTTTGATGATAGCAAACACTATAAGTCATTTGAATGCATACAATTCTGTTTGTGGTGCATATGAATGTTTCATTAAAAATCTTATCTGAATTATTGCTGCATTTAAATATGGCTGTGTGGTGTGCGCTTTGGTGCATTTCATTATTGCAGATGCATTTCATAATTGATTGTTATCTGGATTGCTTGTTATCTGGATATCTTGATGTCAATCTGTTCAATGGGTCGACCCCCCTTCCAGATGGGTCGACCCCCCAAGTCTATACAACGCCAATCTATTCATGCATCATATCTCAAGTATACACACTGCATTTTAGGCAAAGTCTGCATATTGGTAGAGTCTGTACATTGCCTTCAAAGCCTTCCAAGTGTGTACATCGGTCTGTTGAAAACTCAAGTCTGTACAGCGCCCAGGTTCCTGCATTTCAGGCGAAGTCCATACATTGGGCCCTTCATCAAAGTCCATACAGTGCACTGTTCATCAAGTCCATACATTGCATAATGTTCATCAAGTCAATACATTGCACTGTAGATGCATCGAAGGGAAGTATGCACATCGGACTGTTCATGAGAAGTCTATACATTGGAAGTGTGTACATTGTTCAGCTGCCTTGATCAAGTTTGTACAGCTAGCAGCGTTTCTTGCCTCAAGCCATTCTCCAAGTCTGTACATCATTCTGTTGAAACCTCAAGTCTATATAGCGAGCAGCGTCCTTGTGTTTCAAGCCATTCGCCAAGTCTATACAATGGCTTCGGCACGCCAAGTCTATACAATGGCTTTAGCACTCCAAGTCTGTACATCGCTTCAGGCACTCCTGTGCAAAGTCTATACATTGTATCTTTTACCTACGTTGCTCGAAACAAAGTCTATATACTGCTGGATGATCAAGTCTGAACATTGGCGGCTTTCCCTACGTTCTGGCCAAGTCTATACATTCATACCTTTCCCTACGTTCTGGCCAAGTCTATACATTCATACCTTTCCCTACGTTCTGGCCAACTTCTGTTTCAAGTCTATACATCCGTTTCTAAGGCAAAGTCTACACATTGGCTCAGGGTCTTCAAGTCTGTACAGAGTTCAAAGCCTATACATTGTTCACTCAGCTTCTTCATGTCTATACAGAGTCTTCATCTTCTGAAGTCTGTACATTCGTTTGGGAAGTCTATACATTCATTCATCTGAAGCTTCATCAAGTCTGTACAACACTGCTTTGTCAAAGCCTGTACATCGCAGCTGTGTTGAAGTCTATATAGCCAATCTCTTGCCAAAGTCTATACATCGTGAATCTTCAAGTCTGTACAGACTTTGCTTGTTCAAGTCTGTACACGGTTCAGTTGTTTTGGCATGAGAAGTCTATACATCCGATTGCCTTTGCATTGCTCAAAGTATGTACAGCCAATGCACTCAAGTGAAGTCTATACATTGACTGTTCATTCATCCTTCGAAGTCTATACATCCATCAGTGAACCTTCAAAGTCTGAACATCCGTTCTCTTCACTCAAGTCTATACATCCACAGTGGATCTTCAAAGTCTGAACATCCGTTCACTTCACTCAAGTCTATACATCCACAATGGATCTTCAAAGTCTGAACATCCGTTCACTTCACTCAAGTCTATACATCCACAGTGGAACGCCAAGTCTGTACATTGGCCTCATGCTTCACAAGTCTACACATTGTCTTCGGCTTCAAAGTCTGTACAGTGGGTCAACCTGCCAAGTCTATACATTGGACTCTGTTTCGCAAAGTCTATACATTGGACTGTGCTTCGCCAAGCCTATACATTGGGTTCGGCTCTGCAAGTCTGTACACTGGTCCTCAGATGTTCCAAGTCTATCCATTGGAGTACTATTCATGCATCAGTTATCAAAGTCTATACATCGCTGATTGGGCTAAAGTCTGTACAGTCGTTTGGAAAGTCTATACTTTGTGAAGTCTGCACATTGGCTTCTCATTTGCATCAGAGTCTATACACTGGTTCAAGCTGCAAGTCTATACATTGGCGATTGGGCATCCAAGTCTAGACATTGATTTACTATTCAAGCCTTGATTCGAAGTCTGTACATCCGATCGTCTCAGTCAGCGTCTCATGCTTTCAAGTATATACATTGGCATATGCATTCACATGTAAAGTCTATACAACATCTGCGTCTCATTCAGCGTCTCTCTCAAGTCTATACAATGTTGCATTGAATATGAAGTCTATACAGCCTGTGGCTTGTACATCGACTGAACGTTCTTCAGCAGAGTATATACTCTTCAGAGGTTAAGTCTGAACATCCATCCTTGTAGACTGTACACACTTCAGCACATGTTCATCCCCTTCAAAACGAAGTCTATTCACTCGTTTCCAAAGCTTCAACTCTATACACTCGATATCAAGCTTCAAGTCTATACACTCTATACTTCACACGAAGTCTGTACACTCAGTTAACCTTCAAGTCTATACACTCAAGCTGCATAATGGCTGTACACACTTTGTTAAACAGCCTGAACCAAGTCTATACATCATCTGATATCTTCTTATGACTGTGTGACAGGTACTGCTCGTGAAGCCTATGAAGTGCACGTGATCCGAGGTTGCCACCTGGCACGTGATCCGATGATAATGCCCTAAATGCTACAGCTATAAATACCAAGCCGCCTCCATCTAGAAAAAGTAGTAAAGCGAGAACAGTGAAGAGAAAAAGAGATCGAGATCAGAAAGAAAGAGAGTGATCGATATAGAAGAAGAGAGTTGCAGAGAGGCAGTGAGCAGAAGCAGAAGAAGAAGAAGAAGAAAGAAGAAGAGAAAAGAAAAGCTAGAGAGAGCCTGCGAAAGAGAAGAAGAAGAAGAAAGAAGAAGAGAAAAGAAAAGCTAGAGAGAGCCTGCGAAAGAGAAGAAAAAGAAGAGTGAGAAGAAGAGAGAGCTAGAGTGATAGAAGCTTCAACTGAAGATCTGTTCCTGTTGGGCCGTGGATCAAATCCAGGCCAGCCAGCTCCTGCAAGAGCCACAGTCTGAGTTTACTTTTTCCAGCTTTCTGTTGCTGCTTTTTTTGCTTTTCCTTTAAAACCTTCAATAGTTGTTCTTCCGACTCTCTTGTGTGAGGTCGGGTTCCCTCCGGTTGGGAGGAAGAGAGGTCCGAGACCTCTAGTTTGCAGGTGGCTTGGTGTCACCTGTGCTTTCCTCTGGGTTTCTGAGGAAGAGAGACTTAGGTCTCTAGGTTTCCCTCCGGTTTGAAGGAAGGGAGGATTGGTCCTCCGGTTCTGGTCTTGTGGTTGCAAGACTAGGTGTTCCCTCCTGGTCTGGAGGAAGAGAGACTTGCGTCTCTGGTTTCCAAGTGGCTGGGAGTCACTTAGGGTGTCCCTCCGGTTGGGAGGAAGAGGGGAGGTTGTTCCCCTGGTCAAGCTGTGTGGCAGCAATTTGTTGCAGACTGAGTCTGCAGTTTCTAGCCTAGCTAGTGGAAGCCTCACTCCGATTTGGAGTGAGGGGTGGACGTAGGTCTTTGGACCGAACCACCTAAAAAATCTTGGTGTTCTCTTGTGGTTTGTTTTTCCCTATATGTTATTTTCTCTGCTGCGATCTTTAGATGTTTGCTTAGGAGCGTGTGAGGGCTAATAGATTTGTGTTGTCTTGCTGAGTTCCTTCTAAGTATTTTCAGCATATTTCATCAACTGCTTTTAATTCCGCATACTTGAGCATTAGAGTTTTAATTGGGCGATATTTGGAGCAGGATACATTCACCCCCCCTCTGTATCCAGGCCTTGCATCCTATCAATTGGTATCAGAGCGGTTCTCTGTCTGATCAGATCCAACGATCTGCAGAGGATCCTGTTGCCTTTGGTGCATTTCTGAATTTTCTCTCTGCTGCATTAATCTGCTTGCCGATTTAATCAATGGGTTCTCCACCAGTTTTCAATGGCTCTAATTTTAACTCATGGGTTAGCAGTCTACATAACTATGTGAATTTAATGGATCCAGATCTGTGGAAGTTAATTTCACATGGTCCTCATAGACTGCCACAGGAAGAGTCCAAATGGACTAAAAGTGACAGATCAAGAAATGGAGAGAATCAGAAAGTTTTGAGATTAATGAAAGAAGCTACTGACAAGGCTCTACATTTTTGCTTTTATGACTGCAGGTCCGCAAAGGACATTCTGGATCAGTTGAAGTTAGCTCAGAGGATGAATGAGGACAGCTGCCTGATGGCTGATAAGAGCGACAATAGCACTGATCAAGATGAATTTGAAGATGCTGAAGAGGTAATCAATCCTTTCGATAGTTTCACTTTAGATGACTGGGAAGATGCCGATGCTAATCTGTTAAACTCCCATGAAAAATTGAGGAAGAAGAATAAAAGTCTGATAAAGAAGTTAACAAGTCTAGGGGATCCTATTTCTAGAACTGAAAATCTTGAAAATCCTGAAATTCTGAAAACTGAAAATGAGATACTCAGAAGACAAGTGTCGAAACTAGATGGAATCCAATCAGAACTTGATCATGTTAAATCTAAAAACACTAAACTCAGAAACCAATGTCAAGAATCTGAACAAAAACTAATCAGTCTTGAGAATGAAAACAAATTGATCAATGAAGAGTTCAAGGCTGTTAGTGTTGCGAACTTAAAATTTCAGGAAAACTTTGAAAACTGTAAATCAGAATATCCAAGTTTCCTAACTGATGTTTTGTTTGATGATGATAAACTTGAGCAGGAGAACACTAGTCTAAAGGAGGAAATTGAGAAACTAAAACAGTTGAACTCCACCATGTCAGAGAGATTGTTGACATTTGAAAAAGGAAAATATGTTGATGAAAATCAAAATGAGCTCAAACTGAAATCAGAAATTGATACCCTTAAAATTTCGAATGATGTGATGCATCAACAAATTCTGGTCTGTGAAGAAGATATAGTCAACTATGAACATCAGGTCTCTTCTCTTCAATCTGAAATAAATGATCTGAACAATACTTTGTCAAAATTCGTAAGTGGGCAGAAAAACCTAGACAAGTTACTAGGTGTAAAAATCAACACTAGGAAGGAAGGGCTGGGCTACAATAATGCTAACAAGAAAGAATTTCAGAGCAAGTTGATGACATCTTTTGTAAAATCTTCAAATGTTGCCACCACTTCAAAAGATAGACATCCCATTGTTCAGAAAACCAAAAAACAGAACAAAAATCAGAAAAAGATTGGAAAACAGAAAATAAATAAAAAGGGTTCACTAGGGCATGTTGATCACAATTCTCACACACATTCACATGCATCTAAAAAGATAATGTCATGCCATTATTGTCATAAATTTGGTCATCTGATGCATGAATGTAAATTGATGGAGAAGGATGATATGACTGCTAGGAAACTTCATGATAGAAATCCTTCAATTCAGAAAAAGAAAATTGAATGTTTTCACTGTGGTAAATTAGGACACACAATTGCACAGTGCTGGCTTGTAAGTGATAAGGAAAAATCACATTCATATCATGCTAAATTTTATGCAAACAGTCATGCTGTTAACAAGAACAAATTTGATTCAATAAACCAGCTTGTGGAAAATTGGGTCATAAGAGATCCGAATGCTGGTTGAGGGCTGGAGGAAGAAATTCTAACTCATGTCTTCACTGTGGCAAGATGGGCCACACTGCAGCCCAATGTTGGCATGCTCAGGGAAGGAAGTTTAACTATAAATCTGGTAAATTCCCAGTCAATAGAAACATTTCTGGTAGAAATGGATTTGTGTTTGAAAGGAAAACACTTACATGTTTTGAATGTGGGAAGCCAGGACATAGAGCTGCTGACTGTTGGCTGGCTTATTTTGGTAAACAGAATTTTAATTCTGTTAACAGAAATTTTCATGCATATGCACATAGAAATCATGCTAATAAGAATGTGCATAAATCAAATCTGAAATCTGCTCCATCTTGCTATTATTGTGGTACATTAGGTCATTCAATGAATAATTGTCATTTGATGAGATCTGATGACCTACATGCTAAGAGGTTGTTTAGAACACCTGCCAAAGGTGTCACTATTAACCATGCAGGGCCCAAGACAGTTTGGGTACCTGCCCATGCTACATAGTGTGCTAACTTGCAGGTGTGCCTTGGAAGCTGAAGAATAAAAAAAAGGGGGGAAATAAACCAAGGCACCCAAGTTGATAAACCCCATTCAGGTAAATTCTTCACATCTGTTCAAATAAAATTTATGGTTGATCTGACAAGTCATAGTTTCATGCATACATGCTTTTTGTTTGGTTTGACTCTTGCATTGAGCTTTGTGGGCTTTCTTGCTTATACCTTGAGCTGAGTGCATATATGAGTATTGCATAATCATGCACTTGACATACAATCTTTGAAAATCTGATGCATATAGGACTGTTGGTATTGCATTATCATGCATGACCACTTTGGTTTATCAAATGGCAAGTTACTAAAGGGCAGAGGAAATCTGTCTGGAGGTTCTTACTTTGTGTGAGATGGTCTTTTAGACCAAGTTCTCCGCCAAGTACCAAGGGTCAAATTTGCATATCAGAGAATGTCTGCATCTTCATGTGAATATTTTACTTCATGCCCGTGCATACATGCAGTTAATTGCATTGCATTGCATTGCATTACATTGAAAATGCCAAAAAGATAGATTGAATGCATACATTTAGGGGGAGCATTTCTCATACTCTTGAAATCACACAACTGTTTTTAGATTTACTGCATAGCATGTTAAATTTATTCTTACATAGTCATTCATCATCCGCATTATCTTCATGACATATAGGATGATTCATTATTTTTAGTTAGAGGGAGTCATAGCATAGCATATCACTTATTTTTGAAAAATCAAAAAAAAAGGGGGGGGGAAGGTAGTGTCTCACTGCATATAGATAGGGGGAGCATACTTAATTCGTTCAGTTATGTCTATATCTGAACTCTTCCTATCCACCTACTTGATTCATCCTGTCAATTCTGTAGTGTCAGTGATTCCATCATCAAAGTGGTATCAAATGATCTTTCTTGACTGCTTCTGAAGTTGTTCATAATCGGAATCCATACCTTATAGGTATCTGTCTGTCTCTCCTAAATCTGCTAAAGGAGAGCTTCACTTCTATTCAGTCATCTTTGATCTTCTATGCTTAAGAGCAGGTCATTTGCTACAATCCTTCAGAATCCATGCTGACTGTTGAATATTCTCACTTGAATTACTCTGCTGAGATATGAAGTAAACCTTCAGCCTGAATACTACTTCATAAAAGTTAAAATATCTTTAATGAGGAACCTTCCATTATACATGCTTAAGAACATTTGTTAACTGGAAGTGGTTTAAGTCTTATGTACTCTTGTTTGGTCACAAGAAACTTGAAAATATCTGTTTCAACCTCTTAATAAACTTTAACTGTCTGCTTCATGTAAATTCATGTAAGACTTTCTGAAATCTGAAAAGTTGATATCCATGTCTACGTTGACTGAGATATATAGTGTATGTGGTTGTTCCTAAACATCTAACTTGTTCTGAATCCTTTTTAAGTAAAAGTATGGACAGAGCAATGACTGTGGTTACTGAGAAACCTGTCCAAAGGATTGTGTCATGAAGTACCATGGTTAACTCTGTTTAAAGATATGATTGGAAATTATTGTGAAAATATGGCAGAGCAATGGCATAGTTGTATTGAGTAACTGGAGATTCTGGCCTCTGATCAAGGTGTATCCTCATGCCAAAGATACTTTTATTGCTACCTCTGTTCTCTAAAATGGGAGAAGCAATACGGTTGTCACACTGAGTAACTGGAGATTCTGACCTCTGATCAAGGTGTCTCTCCACGTCAAAAGGTGCTGATAAACCAAAATTGTTCATTAAAGAAAGATATGAACAAGTGTAAATCAAATTCTGAAAGAACAATTAAAATTTAGGAGCATTCACTTATGTTTCTCTTAAAGCTGTCATGGAAAGTAAACTAAGTAAGATGTAAGTTGGTTGAACTAGAATATTATATGAGCTTATAGTTTTTTTTATTAAGTGTTGGTTCAGATATGAGTACAATTTCTTTTGAAAAATTTTGGTTTACATCATTCTTAAACCATTTCTGACAATCAAGGTTTCATAAACTTTTATGATGGAGGAATCTAGAACTTAAAATTCTGATTCTATGAAGTTGGTATCTTGCTGAAAAGTTCAATATCTAAATTTTCACTAATTGTTGAAAATGCTCATCCTATTGCTCTTTATCACTGTGTTTTGATTCAGACTGGTTGTCATATATGAGAGTTGCAGTCTTTGGATAACCAGAGTTCATCCGTGTAGTGTGCTAATGAAAACTTGTCTTTCTCACTTATTCACTGTGATTACAGTCTGTGTTTTGCTGATAGATGCTCATCACTTCACTATATCAATTGGCTTCACTCCATCTAATCAGGGGGAGCTTCCATGTCATGATTCCTTAAAGGGGAGATCTAGTTAGCATTCTTGAGTGTCCCTGTACTTTTGTTGACATTCTCCCTTCATCTCAATGGGTTTCATTCATCAAAACGTTTTCTGATAAGAGGGAGCTTAGTCAAAGGGGGAGTTTTTAATTCACCCATATTATGCAGTCTTATTCTTTCCTCTTCAATCCATGTCTTTTTGCTGAAGTCAAAGGGGGGGAAATATTTGATCAAGTCAGTATGACTCATAGAGTACTCATAGTGTTGCCATCATCAAAAAGGGGGAGATTGTTGTGTCCCTGTGATTTTGATGATAGCAAACACTATAAGTCATTTGAATGCATACAATTCTGTTTGTGGTGCATATGAATGTTTCATTGAAAATCTTATCTAAATTATTACTGCATTTAAATATGGCTGTGTGATGTGTGCTTTGGTGCATTTCATTATTGCTGATGCATTTCATAATTGATTGTTATCTGGATTGCTTGTTATCTGGATATCTTGATGTCAGTCTGTTCAATGGGTCGACCCCCCTTCCAGATGGGTCGACCCCCCAAGTCTATACAACGCCAATCTGTTCATGCATCATATCTCAAGTCTACACACTGCATTTTAGGCAAAGTCTGCATATTGGTAGAGTCTGTACATTGCCTTCAAAGCCTTCCAAGTGTGTACATCGGTCTGTTGAAAACTCAAGTCTGTACAGCGCCCAGGTTCCTGCATTTCAGGCGAAGTCCATACATTGGACCCTTCATCAAAGTCCATACATTGCACTGTTCATCAAGTCTATACATTGCATAATGTTCGTCAAGTCAATACATTACACTGTATATGCATCGAAGGGAAGTATGCACATCGGACTGTTCATGAGAAGTCTATACATTGGAAGTGTGTACATTGTTCAGCTGCCTTGATCAAGTCTGTACAGCTAGCAGCGTTTCTTGCCTCAAGCCATTCTCCAAGTCTGTACATCATTCTGTTGAAACCTCAAGTCTGTACAGCGAGTAGAGTCCTTGTGTTTCAAGCCATTCGCCAAGTCTATACAATGGCTTCGGCACGCCAAGTCTATACAATGGCTTTGGCACTCCAAGTCTGTACATCGCTTCAGGCACTCCTGTGCAAAGTCTATACATTGTATCTTTTACCTACGTTGCTCCAAACAAAGTCTATACACTGCTGGATGATCAAGTCTGAACATTGGCGGCTTTCCCTACGTTCTGGCCAAGTCTATACATTCATACATTTCCCTACGTTCTGGCCAACTTCTGTTTCAAGTCTATACATTCGTTTCTAAGGCAAAGTCTACACATTGGCTCAGGGTCTTCAAGTCTGTACAGAGTTCAAAGCCTATACATTGTTCACTCAGCTTCTTCATGTCTATACAGAGTCTTCATCTTCTGAAGTCTGTACATTCGTTTGGGAAGTCTATACATTCATTCATCTGAAGCTTCATCAAGTCTGTACAACGCTGCTTTGTCAAAGCCTGTACATCATAGCTGTGTTGAAGTCTGTACAGCCAATCTCTTGCCAAAGTCTATACATCGTGAATCTTCAAGTCTGTACAGACTTTGCTTGTTCAAGTCTGTACACGGTTCAGTTGTTTTGGCATAAGAAGTCTATACATCCGATTGCCTTTGCATTTCTCAAAGTATGTACAGCCAATGCACTCAAGTGAAGTCTATACATTGACTGTTCATTCATCCTTCGAAGTCTATACATCCATCAGTGAACCTTTAAAGTCTGAACATCCGTTCTCTTCACTCAAGTCTATACATCCACAGTGGATCTTCAAAGTCTGAACATCCGTTCACTTCACTCAAGTCTATACATCCACATTGGATCTTCAAAGTCTGAACATCCGTTCACTTCACTCAAGTCTATACATCCACAGTGGAACGCCAAGTCTGTACATTGGCCTCATGCTTCACAAGTCTACACATTGTCTTCGGCTTCAAAGTCTGTACAGTGGTTCAACCTGCCAAGTCTATACATTGGACTCTGTTTCGCAAAGTCTATACATTGGACTGTGCTTCGCCAAGCCTATACATTGGGTTCGGCTCTGCAAGTCTGTACACTGGTCCTCAGATGTTCCAAGTCTATACATTGGAGTACTGTTCATGCATCAGTTATCAAAGTCTATACATCGCTGATTGGGCTAAAGTCTGTACAGTCGTTTGGAAAGTCTATACTTTGTGAAGTCTGCACATTGGCTTCTCATTTGCATCAGAGTCTATACACTGGTTCAAGCTGCAAGTCTATACATTGGCGATTGGGCATCCAAGTCTAGGCATTGATTTACTATTCAATCCTTGATTCGAAGTCTGTACATCCGATCGTCTCAGTCAGCGTCTCATGCTTTCAAGTATATACATTGGCATATGCATTCACATGTAAAGTCTATACAGCATCTGCGTCTCATTCAGCGTCTCTCTCAAGTCTATACAATGTTGCATTGCATATGAAGTCTATACAGCCTGTGGCTTGTACATCGACTGAACGTTCTTCAGCAGAGTATATACTCTTCAGAGGTTAAGTCTGAACATCCATCCTTGTAGACTGTACACACTTCAGCACATGTTCATCCCCTTCAAAACGAAGTCTATTCACTCGTTTCCAAAGCTTCAACTCTATACACTCGATATCAAGCTTCAAGTCTATACACTCTATACTTCACACGAAGTCTGTACACTCAGTAACCTTCAAGTCTATACACTCAAGCTGCATCATGGCTATACACACTTTGTTAAACAGCCTGAACCAAGTCTATACATCATCTGATATCTTCTTATGACTGTGTGACAGGTACTGCTCGTGAAGCCTATGAAGTGCACGTGATCCGAGGTTGCCACCTGGCACGTGATCTAATGATAACGCCCTAAATGCTGCAGCTATAAATACCAAGCCGCCTCCATCTGAAAAAAGTAGTAAAGCGAGAACAGTGAAGAGAAAAAGAGATCGAGATCAGAAAGAAAGAGAGTGATCGATATAGAAGAAGAGAGTTGCAGAGAGGCAGTGAGTAGAAGCAGAAGAAGAAGAAGAAGAAAGAAGAAGAGAAAAGAAAAGCTAGAGAGAGCCTGCGAAAGAGAAGAAGAAGAAGAAAGAAGAAGAGAAAAGAAAAGCTAGAGAGAGCCTGCGAAAGAGAAGAAAAAGAAGAGTGAGAAGAAGAGAGAGCTAGAGTGATAGAAGCTTCAACTGAAGATTTGTTCCTGCTGGGCCGTGGATCAAATCCAGGCCAGCCAACTCCTACGAGAACCACAGTCTGAGTTTACTTTTTCCAGCTTTCTGTTGCTGCTTTTTTTGCTTTTCCTTTAAAACCTTCAACAGTTGTTCTTCCGACTCTCTTGTGTGAGGTCGGGTTCCCTCTGGTTGGGAGGAAGAGAGGTCCGAGACCTCTAGTTTGCAGGTGGCTTGGTGTCACCTGTGCTTCCCTCTAGGTTTCAGAGGAAGAGAGACTTAGGTCTCTACGTTTCCCTCCGGTTTGGAGGAAGGGAGGATTGGTCCTTCAGTTCTGGTCTTGTGGTTGCAAGACTAGGTGTTCCCTCCTGGTCTGGAGGAAGAGAGACTTGCGTCTCTGGTTTCCAAGTGGCTGGGAGTCACTTGGGGTGTCCCTCCGGTTGGGAGGAAGAGGGGAGGCTGTTCCCCTGGTCAAGCTGTGTGGCAGCAATTTGTTGCAGACTGAGTCTGCAGTTTCTAGCCTAGCTAGTGGAAGCCTCACTCCGGTTTGGAGTGAGGGGTGGACGTAGGTCTTTGGACCGAACCACCTAAAAAATCTTGGTGTTCTCTTGTGGTTTGTTTTTCCCTATATGTTATTTTCTCTGCTGTGATCTTTAGATGTTTGCTTAGGAGCGTGTGAGGGCTAATAGATTTGTGTTGTCTTGCTGAGTTCCTTCTAAGTATTTTCAGCACATTTCATCAAGTGCTTTTAATTCTGCATACTTGTGCATTAGAGTTTTAATTGGGCGATATTTGGAGCAGGATACATTCACCCCCCCCCCTCTGTATCCAGGCCTTGCATCCTATCAGGCGCAATCATTGAGCTTTCACTTTTGCCATCTCCACTACATTCCTTGGCATATCTGTCATGAAAGAACATCAAGTAGTTTTGGTGCGGACACTAGAGCAAGCGAGAAGCACGAACCGGTGAGCCGTCGGTACCGTACGAGGAGCACCACTCGGGCTACATCGGCTTCTATCTGGCTGGGAGACAGCCTGGAGACTCCCCCTTGAGTCTCGATATTTATAGTATTTATTGAGACTTTATTTGTGTGTCATGTGTGTTTATTGGTTTTTATTCGAATTGTAATACAGATTGTACTGAGGGTTTATTTGTAATTTGGGACCACCCGGGTCCCGCGGGCCCCCCTACCTCTTCCCCATTGATCCACCTCATCTCTAGGGCCCATGTGGGGTCAGTCAACCTTCCAATAGTGGGCTTCTAGAAGAGTGGACCAAGGGGGGGACAAGAGGTTAACAAAGTCCAAGAAGGAGGCATTCTAGTCAAGGGGGCGCCCCACATTTAGTATATTATATTAGGTTTGAATTTTATTTTATTTGACTTTAAATCACATGGGAGAATAAAAATGTGGACTCCCTCTTTTACCCTCCCCAACCCTAGATCTAGGGTTAATTAGTGTATTTTGTCATTTCACATAAATACCTTGTATTTCTATTTTGAGTGGAATTAATGCATAAGAAATCTTGAATTTTGTTGGAGCCTAGCAAGGGCCGCCCCTCTCTCTCTCTCCTCTCTTCTTCTTGCAGTTGGGAAAGCTGTGTTCTGAGGTGGGAAGCCTCATCTATCTGGTGTGGAGTTCGTCATTGCCGCCGCCGCCGCCATCGAGCCGCCGTTGCACCGCCACCGCCTCCGTCGGTATTCTGCCAATTGGGTGACAATAGGCCATTCTCAGATTTTTAGCTCTCAGCCACGAGTTCATCTGGATGCCAAACTTTCAGGGTGAGTTCCCGGGGTCTTCACCACGTGCCATAAAATTTGGTTGGGCTTCTAGATTCCATTTTGCAATTTTCCATTTTCGTTCTTCCTTTCCATCCAGATCTGCCAGCTTTCAGTCTAGATTCATAGTAGCTCTGAGTTTCCCCTATTCGGACCTCTATTTGATTGTTTCTTGAGCTCCCAATTTTACTGGAGGTTCTTTTGAACACTCCCTCCATCCACGAATTTTCGTGGAATTTCTAAAGGCCTTCACCTATTTTCTAAAAATAAGTTTCAGATCTCCACTCAGTTTTATCTGCCTCTGTCCAGATCCGACCACCCACTAGTATAAAATACTTTTCCCCATCCATACCTCCACCAAATAGATCATAAGAATTATTGTCGTTTTCCTCTCTCTCCCCTCTGCAACTTTCATGAAGAGCTCGAGGTCTGAATCAGAGGTCTACCCTACAGTCAACGCCAACTCTCAGGAAACTTCAGTTCTGCCTGGCCAGATCTGAAACTGAGAACATGCCGGTTTTAAAATCGCCCATCAGAAGCACGGCTCCGGTGAATTTTTTTGAGTCCCATAGGGTCGAAGGATTTCAAGTCAGCGTTCCAACGGCGCTTGTTTTGTGACGATCCGACATCGGTGCTGATCGTAGTAGCTGATCTCATTGGGTCGCGCGCCAAAAAATAGAGGTTGCAGATCCGTGGACCGCACTTCCGACAAGTGGTGATCGGAGCCGCCCGGCCTCCGACCGGCGTTCCAGCCCTGCCGCCATCCAGGGAGGCGCACCTCCAGGTGTCCCCACCACAGCGGGACCCACCCCGTCAGATCCGGAGGGCTGAGCAGCATGTGGGCCCCACGAAACCGTAGATCGCGCCATCCGGACAGCACTAAAACGCGGGTTTCAGCACCGACAGATGACATCAAGATGCTGCCCGTCAACCCAATTCCCGCTACTCCCGGGCCCCACATGTGACCTATTACCTCTCTATGTGGAGTGGGTCAAATCTTTGTACCGCAGTGTATTTATTTAACCGGGAGTACAGGATTGGCCGGGTTTGTCTTCCCCACGCCGGGAGCGTGGAGGTAACGATCTCAACTTCTTGGCATTTACTTGCTTAGCTAGTATATGGTCGTGTGCCGCTGCTGAGTGCGATAGAAACCTAGCCCGTGAGTCCATGTCACTGCTGTGAGCGAGAGAGTGACCCGTCCCGTGGCTCGATCCGAGCATGGAAGTGAGTCGACCACCCTTGACTCTGTCGATTTCTCAACCGCGCGGATCCGCGTTTCCCCTCGCTTGGGATGACGAGTGAGCTTGCATTTCTGTTAGCGATGTATAGCCCATAGGAACTCTTAGTGTCGGGCCAAAGTGTCTCCATTGTTGTATGTTGCTGGTCGTGTCCGCATTTAGAGTCCGAGGTCCGCATCACTTAGAATCGTTCCCGTGTCCATCCCGCATCAGTTTGGTATCAGAGCGAGTCGAGTCTAGGGTAGTCGTTGCATAAGTCTTGCACGGTCTAAGTCGAGTCTAGGATCATCATTATTTTTCAAAAAAAAGTGTTTTAAATTTGTATTTCATCCTGATAATTCGGTATATTAAAAGGTGTTGTCCGAACGTTAGGCTACACCTATCGGGAAGGCCGCACACTTGCGGGAGTGATCTTCGGATCAATTAACTCCGCCACGTACCGGATATTGGTTTAGGTCTAGGTGCATTAGTCGGTGTTTGCATTAGTCTGTGTCTCCTAGGTCGTGTGTCTTTGCATGCCCACCCGTCGAGACACCCAATACTCGCCACCACCACCTATGGCGGATTCCCGAGCCCGTAGCTCCGATGAGCCCTCGACGGTCGAGATGTTCCGAGCCCTCATGGATCGTCTCGATACGCGTATGGATGGTCTTAGTACGCGTCTAGATGGCGTAGGAACGCGTCTAGAAGGGAGAATGAAAGCCCTCGAGGATCAGGTCGAAGCATTGGACCTGTCCATTCAGGGTCTTGTAGGGAGGATTGCCGTCCTTGAGAGGGCCCCAGTAGCGGCGCAACCCGCGCCGACCAATGGTCAAGAGGAGCCGGCTCAGCAACCTACTGTGCCAAGAGCTCAGGCGGTAGATGTTGGGAGGCAACAGGTGCATGAGGTGGCTGACTATGCATCTGATAATGAGCAAGGGGGATATGGTCGTCGTAACCAACGACGGAATCGTGATGAAGATGATGACGACCGCGTTCTTCGGAGCGTGTGTGCGGACCCTCCCCTTTTTAGTGGGTCCTTGGACCCGAAGGTCTATTTAGATTGGGAGGCCGGCATGGACCGGTACTTCGAGTGGTTTGAGATGACGGACCACCGAAGAGTTCGATACACGAAGATGAAGCTACACGGGCATGCCCAAACTTATTGGACCAATGTGGAGAGCATGCTAAATCAGCAACGTCAACCCCCGATCGGCACTTGGGATGACATGAAAATGAAATTGAGAGGGAAGTACCTTCCTGCCTCATATCGCCAACGTCTCATAGAAAAATGGTAAAGTCTCTCCCAAGGGAACTGATCCGTGACCGAGTACATCGCCGAGTTTGATGAGTATTATTTGTGGTGTGGAGTTACGGAAGAGAGCACCATGACCATATCACGCTTTCGGAGAGGTCTGCGGTCAAACTATCAATATGAACTTTTTCGCCGCAATGTGACCACTTTGGAACAGGCGTATCAGGTTGCTCTCGAATTGGAGCAATTCGAGGCCGAGTTCGAGTCTACCCATCTGTTGGGCTCCTTCCCCCTTCGTAGTGTCGAGCCCCGTGGCTCTTCTGGCACGTACCCGAGGGCCCCCATAGCCCGACCTCAGGAGCCCACTCGCCCCGAGCCGTTTGCTCCTAGGCCTCACCCTCCACCTCCGAGGGACCTTCCTTGTCCCCAACAACTTACGGCACCCATCGCCCATCCACCAGCACCCGCACCTCCTGCTCGTCCCTTGTTGCCTTCACCTCCTATCCGTCGGGAGGATAAAGGGAAAGGACCTTTGATTGGGGAGCCTAGTGGATCACGGCAGCAGTGTTATCGCTGCAATGGGTTTGGCCATTTCGCTAACCAGTGTCCCACTCGCCCATCTCTTGTCATAGGGGACACACATGCCGAGGACGCCACCCCTACGGATCTCGTGTTAGTCAATTATGAAGCAGATCTGGAGCTAGCTGACGAGTATTATGAGGCTTAAGGTGATGGCCAGGATGCCCAGCATCTGGACGATACCCACTTGGGGGTTGTCAGGTGTATTCTCACCCAGCCACAGGCCAGTGATGACTGGCATCGGAGCACTATCTTTCATACATTCTGTAGGCTGGGCAAGCAAGTTTGTAAGGTGATCATCGATAGTGGGAGTTGCATCAATGTAATCTCCACGGGCACTGTCTCCAGTCTTGGTCTTACACCCGTGGATCATCCTTGCCCCTATCGAGTATCATGGGTGGATTCCACCTCCATTCTGATCAGGCTACGGTGTCTGGTCCCACTGTAATTCCATGCCTAGCGTGACGAGATCTGGTATGATGTCCTTCCCATGGAGGTGGGCAGCATTATTCTTGGTAGGCCTTGGTTATTTGATCGGGATGGCACACTTCATGGCCGGTCGAACACCTGTACCTTCAACCATGCTGGCCAACGGATTCTCCTCCAACCCTCTCAGCCCAAGAAGCCTTCAGTTAGGGGTCCTACTGGTCCTAGTACTCCGGAGCCTTCCATCCCCGGGCCTAGTACCCCACCCCCAGCTCGGGCTATGAACGTTACATCTGGCCCAGGCGAGCCCTCGAGTAGAAGATTGATGATGATTAGCTCTCAGGAAATGGAGCGGGAGTCTAGTAGGGGATGCCCTGTGTTTGCTATTACAGTCCGAGAGGTGGAGCCGAAGTCCGAGGATGAACTCCCATCCGATGTCATTCTTATTCTGCAGGAGTTCGCTAACATTTTTCCCAAGGAGCTTCCCGAGGGACTCCCACCCATGCGGGATATTCAGCATGCTATCGACCTGATTCCGGGCTCCTCATTGGCCAATCTTCCTCACTATCGCATGACTACCACGGAACATGCAGAGCTAAAATGGCTGGTCGATGAGTTAATGCAGAGAGGGTATGTTCGAGACATCATGAGTCCGTGTGCTGTTCCCGCATTACTCGCCCCAAAGAAGGATGTCACGTGGAGAATGTGCATTGATAGTCGTGCCATCAACAAAATCACCGTGAAGTACAAGTTCCCTATTCCCCGCCTAGATGATATGCTAGACATGATGGTCGGTGCCACTATCTTCTCGAAGATCGATCTTAAGAGTGGTTACCATCAGGTGAGGCTTAGGCCAGGTGATGAGTGGAAGACCGCATTTAAGACCAAGGATGGTCTATATGAGTGGTTGGTTATGCCATTTGGGCTAACTAATGCCCCTAGCACCTTCATGCGACTTATAACTCAGGTCCTTCGACCGTTCATTGGAGTCTTTGTGGTTGTGTATTTTGATGATATCCTTATATATAGTCGCACAAAAGGGGACCACTTGAATCATCTACGACAGGTCTGTCTTCTTTGAGGCAAGAGCAGTTGTTTGCAAACTCACAGAAGTGTGCCTTCATGACACCTCAGCTTACCTTATTGGGTTTTATTGTGTCTAGTACTGGGGTCTCCGCCGATCCGGAGAAGGTCCAGGCCATTGTTGATTGGCCAGAACCCCGTATGGTCCATGATGTCCGCAGCTTCCATGGCCTTGCGATGTTCTATCATCGTTTCATCCGCGGATTTAGCTCCGTCACTGCCCTGATCATGGACTGTATTTGGAAGGGCACGTTTGTATGGACGAAAGATCGCAGCTGCTGCCTTCAAGGACATCAAGGAGCGCATGACCCAGACACCGATCCTTCGATTGCCAGATTTCTTGAAGGTGTTTGAGGTCTCTTGTGATGCGTCGGGTGTTGGGATAGGAGGAGTGTTGAGTCAGGAGGCCCACCCGATTGCATATTTCAGTGAGAAGCTGAATGACGCGAAACAGCGATACTCCACTTATGATAAGGAATTCTACACAGTTGTTAGGCTCTTAGGCATTGGAGGCACTATCTTTTACATCAAGAGTTTGTCTTGTACTTTGATCATGAGGCCTTGAGGTTCCTCCATTCCCAAAAGAAGCTTAATGCGCATCACAGTCGATGGGTTGAGTATCACCAGCAGTACACATTTTTGCTTAAACATAAGGCTGGAGTGGAGAACAAGGTGGCTGATGCCCTGAGTCGGCGTGCTTGTCTGTTGACGGCCATGAGTGCCGAGGTCATAGGGTTAGAGAAGATGAGAGAGGCCTATGTTGACTGTCCTGACTTCGGTCAGACTTATACCACTCTCCAGGCCAAACCCTCGAGAGATCATGATGACTATGTGCTCCAGGAGGGTTACCTCTTTCGAGGAGGCAGGCTTTGTGTTCCCCGAACTTTGATTCGAGACTTCTTAGTCTGGGAGCTACATGCGGGAGGTCTAGCCTACCACTTTGGACGGAACAAGACTATCGAGGCTGTTGAACATAGATTTTATTGGCCGAGCTTGAAGCGTGATGTTGCTCATATTTTGGCCCAGTGCCGTACATGTGCTACGGCGAAAATGAAGAAGCAAAGCTCGGGCCTTTATACGCCTCTTCCCATACCTGATGCCCCGTGGCATGATGTTAGCATGGATTTTATCTTGGGATTGCCACGTACCTCTAGGAAGCATGACTCGGTCTATGTGGTAGTTGACCGGTTCTCGAAGATGTCCCTTTTCATTCCCTGCTCGAAGACTTCGTGTCACGTCCCGAGCGCGGAAGCTTACCCGTGGCACGATAGTTTTATATAGAACCAAAGTGAGCTAGCTATTCGATGGAATTCTTCATTTTGATAGTTAATAGGGTGCGCAAATAACTAAGATTTAACTTGAAATTAATACAAATAATCCGAGATGACAATTGTTACCACTAACCAAATGATAATTACACACATTTCTCGAGTCCGACTACTAGGCTTCAAGCCCTTATTACAGTTCTAATAAATTAGACTAATACAACTGACATCTGACATAACGGGATGCAAATGACATAATTACTACACCACAATTAACAAGACAACATGATAACTCCATTTCTACACTCATCACTCAGACTCATTCCCTTCCGAGTTCTGGCTGATATCCGAACTACCTGAAAAGGTTAGAAAATAACTAGATGAGCGAATCGCTCAGTAGGATTTACATCTCAAGTTCTAACATGCTTTAAGTGAATTACCCATTTATTTAATGTAGGTAAACTATGCATGCAGACAGATAGATATCAAAGGATCGTAAAATCGACAGGAGTAGAAAGTGAGAGTATATAGACTGCACAATTTCAAGCAGCAGTAGCAAGTGATAACAAATGATATCAAGCCAGTGATAACTTAGAAGTAATAACTGGAATAGCAACATGTTAATCAAGCTAGCAATAGTAAGCAAAGTAGTTTCAAGCATGTATAACTGGAATTGGCTATTTATCAATGCATTCAAATAAACACTTTTACCCTTCTGCGGGTCTCAAGTCAGTCAATCAAGTAATATCACGAGAATGAGTGGAATGCCTAAAGTCTAGCAAGCAAGTACTCCGGTACAATGCCAAACGCCGTGGTCAATAAACTCCCATGGGCACAAGTACCTTCGGGTGCTCCTCCCAAGACCAGACCGGGCCCTATATGCACAGCATTGGTCATGTTTGTCGACATCCACTCTCGTTTATAGCCAATATGGAATTTCAAGGGTTGACTCGGTAAGATGTATATAAGGTGGATTATAGAATAGAATCCAAGGCGTATCATTATGTAGGGACGAAATAGGAGTAAAACCCGTAACGTTCGATACATGCTAATGACAATAGGAGTTTGAGACTAACTTGCTGGTGTTGACACAATTGTCGATATTAGTTATATATATATTATTTTTATCCAATATGTATATGTATATATATATCCGATTATAGAATTCTGTCTAATATAATGGAGGTTATAGGTATGTATATCTTCTGTCCAATATACATATATGAATTAGCCAAAATGGTTATTTATTATAATAATCAGAATTTAATTATGAAAATAAGTTTTTATGTTGAATATAGTTCTAACTTGCTAAGAATGATATGAACATGTTGAGAATGAGTTTCATATGTTACTTTACTGGTAAGATGATAAAAAAAAATTTCATGCTGGATTTAATTTTTACATGCTGAAAATTAATTATTAACATGCTAAAATCTATGCTTAACATGCTAAAATAATTAACTTACTGATAGGTTGATAAGATAAAGTTGCCATGCTGATTGCAGAAATTTTCCGATAACAACATAATTTTTATCATGCTAAAAATAATTTTTCTACATTTATTTGCTAATTATTTGATAGGAAAATAGAATTATCATGCTGAAAAATATTTTTAATACACTGAAAATAACTATAACATGCCAAAAATAATTATAACATGCTGGAATAATTTTACCATACTGGAAGAAATGTTATCATGCTGGAAGTAATTTTCATGCATCAATTTACTACTTTATTTAATAGGAAAGTAAGTTTTATATGCACAAAAATAATTTTAAATAGATTTTAACATGCTGAAAATAATTATTATATCTCAGTATGTATAAAATAATTCTATCATATTGGAAGTCACTTTTAACATGCTGGAAATAGTTTTAACATGTTGGAGATAATTTTTAGTATGTATAAACTAATGTTGTGAAAATTAGATTTTTACAAAAATAAAAAATAATTTCATTCTACAAATATATATACATACTCTGTAAGAATGAAGGAGTCTATTTTATATTATATTCTATTCTTTATATATATTCGGTAAGAATGGAGGTGCAGACATTAGTTATATAGACATATATATATTCATATATATATAATGAAGGTGTTTTGTATATACAATTAATGGAAGTATATATATGAATTTATATACATATATAATGAAGTTCCTTGTATATACAATTAATGGGAGTATATATATATATATATATATATATATATATATTTAATGTGTCGGGTGTATATATGCACACTTGCATATACAGGTTTTATATATATACTGTTAATAGATGTATAATGGAGGTTCATAAATTGTTCATACTTTGTTTCACTTGTTAAGAGGCTTTACGGTGTTTTTCACTAGTGTCGACACTTACTGTTCATTTTTGGTCTCTGTTGTACAGTTAATATTACAATGTTTTGCGACACTTGTGGTTCTGTCTTCAATTCTGTGTTTATTATTAATTAAGTCTTGTTTTGGTTTAATCATCTTGTTAATCAAGTGTTTAAGGTTTTAATCCATGGTTTAATTTTGGTTTTGTCAACACTCTGGGTAAGTGTCGCGTAGGTGTCGCGTAGGTGTCGCGTAAGTGTTGACACCTCGGGTAAGTGTTGCGTAGGTGTCGCGTAAGTGTTGACACCTCGGGTAAGTGTTGCGTAGGTGTCGCGTAAGTGTTGACACCTCGGGTAAGTGTTGCGTAGGTGTCAATGTAGATTCCTAAAAGAAAATCCACTCAAGGAATAAATATAACTAAAAGAAAAGAAAGCATATTAAGCATAAAATGTGTGTGGAGCATGGATGAAGCACGAGGTGCTAAGAGGATTTGTGATCGCCAGAGACGCGAGGGCCTCAAAAGGATATAAACAATGATAATAAAGGGAGGGATCGTGAAAATACCTTGGAAGCGCGGGGGATTTGTGAGTGCTCCTTTCTCTTACGATCGGCCGGCCGATGAAGAGAGTTCTTCTTGATGATTACCCTTGCAAAATTAACAAACACCCATAAAAACGATTGAATTAGAAACAAGGTGAGTGTAGCATCAAATTCATATAAAAGATGAGCATGAAAACCATGTGTAAGAACACACATTATGGGTGTTGGCCCTTAAACCCCTATGCAAAAAGGAAGGATATGATATGATGAATGATATGAAAAATAGAATAAGTGCAAGTGTTGCACTGTGAGGAGGTTCTCAAACGTGGTTGAGTGAGATTTGATAAAAAAAAAGTATGATGCATGAACTAATGTAGATAAAAGAAAAGAAAATAGAGAGAATAAGGAAGGAAATAGAGAAGCCTGGGTTTCTCCTTTGGCTTTGATGATCGTTCGGGAGAAAGCCTCCTTCAGAAGATGAAGCCTTAGACGTGCAGGAGCCCCTCCTTCAGCCAAGAACAGCAGCAGTTCCCTGCAAGAAAGGAAGAAAAAGAAAGACCAAAAAACTGGAACCAGAATTCGGAACTTCGAACAGAGCCACAGAGCCCTATTTAAAGAGTTCAAAAACAGATTTGGAAAGGATCAGATCAAGCAATAGCCATAGGAAGCAAGGACTCCAATTCCCTTATCAACGAAGTGATCAAATAGGGAAGGGACTCTCTGCAGGAAAGGAGGCATTCGAACAGGATTCTGAAGTTAAAGACGACCCAGCTCAGGGCGTCAATTCAAAAATTGACGACCTACCATAGGGCGTTAATTAAAAACGCGACCGGGACAAAGGCGTCAACTCTTGGATCTTTTTTAGAAATAAATGTTTCTTTTATTTAAAAATTATGAAAGACGCCTGAGTTGGAGGCGTTACTTAAAACATGCCCCAGAGAAGGGCGTTAAATCATTTATATTCTTTTTTTGAAAACGGGAAAATTCCAGGAATTGACGCCCTGCACTACGGTCGTCCGTTCATTAAAATGCGCCCCGGCCCAAGCCGTTAATTAAAACACGCCCCTCATCAAGTCGTGAATTCAGAAAAATTCATAAAAATAGAGAAAAATGCCCGAAAAATCCAGAAAAATAGGGAAAAATAAGAAGAAGGAGGGAAAAAGGGTGAAATCCAAGAAAAGTGAGAAAAGCCACTCAAATAAAGGTAATTTGAGGGTCAAATTGGGGCATTACAAGGTAATATGAGATGTACTCACAGTAACGTCAATTTTGGCGTGTCTACAGCTGCCCCGCCTTGGCGTCTGCTTTGCAAGGGAGCAGAGTAAACTGAAAAGTAGATACCAAGGTGTGATGAGACACGCAATCAATATCACTTGATGAGAATGAAATCAAAAGCTCGAGATGAAGCAATCCCGGGAAATTCAATGAAATCAACGATGTTTGGATAAAAGAGGGAGTGTGCACGCGGGCACGAAGGAGAATGATCAACTTCCAGCGCGATGGAAGTACCCCAGGTCACAAACCTGTAGGTTTCACCATTGGGGAGCGGTTACCAGCCAATGTGGACGTGCTGCAGCCAAGGTGGATCAAGGGAAATGATTGAAATAAGAGGATAGAAATCCAAACAAGGAGCTTTCGAGAAAATGACCCAAAACAGTGACAAAACGAACTGAGGATTCCATCAACAATGAATATCTCATATCTTGAAAGATTAAGATCAATTTGACTCTCCAAATCAGCTTATCAGAATGATTTTCTAAAAATTGATTCAAAGTCATATATGAATGCATGCTGGGTTTAAAAGGAAAAATTAAAACAAATGAAAATATAAGATAATCAAGGATAATATTGTTAAACTGCCAAGATTGGGTCAAGAAACTGATTTCGCGAGCTGATACTAAGCCGAAGCCTGTTTATCCACGCGCCAACTCGCAAAAGGGAACCATCGTCCCCAGCCTTGGATGGCTCAACGGCCTATCCGTGTGACTAAGACTCCTCTGGAATCATCATTGTTTTTGATGAAGGGGAACTAAAATTCCAGATTTACCCAAGCCACAAGGTCCTTGATATAATCTAGTAGCGTATGTAACATATAGTAAGAATGCATACAGGAAGATGGTGATAGCAATAAGCATGAGGGAGCTGATATGGAATAATGTGCAAACACCGTGGGACTTGGATGATGATGATGCCCAGTCGGTGGGACCAATAGCTTCTTATCCTGCGCTCAAAGATTCATCAGCCAAGATATAAAAGATAACAAGCAATGAATAAGGCATTTAAGCATAGCAAGCATAGCATGAATAAGCAATCACAATATATATACATCAAAGCAACCAAAGCTTGTATGTATCATATAATGAATAGCATTCAAGTGTGCACAGCGTGAAAGGCATGAATAACATAGATAGCATCATTAAAGCATAGATAGCATAGCATCATTGTTTGTCGTTTGTCATGAGGATGACAACCTGGCTAATCAAGATTTGGAGTTGAATGATCAAGATCTGATAATGCCCATCGGCGGAGTGATCAGCAAGATTTGATAAAAAAGATTTAGAGATGGATAATCGGAGTAATGCGTCACAAATCAATTGTGAACATGAGAAGAATCAAAAGGTAGATAGCAATGAATGGAGAGGACTCATCCCGTGCTCTTGGTCCTTGCAAAGTTGTTGTTCCTGCAAAAGCACCATCAGAAAAATACTATGTAATTTTTTTGGATTTTGAAATATGTAAATTTTTATGAGTTTTGAAAATATTTCAATTTTTATGGACTTGAAAAAATATTTGAATTTTTTTTCATGGGTTTTTGAAAATATTCAATTTTTGTTGGATTTTGATCAGGAAATATTCAACTTTTTTTGATTTTGGCTTAGAAAATATTCAAATTTTTTTTTGGATTTTGACTTAGGAAATATTCAAGTTTTTTTATTTTTTTTTCTTTTGATTTTTTTGATTTTTTTGGTTTAGACATTGTTAATGCAGCATCAAAGGGTGTTTTTGAACCACTGGCTAGGGGTCCTTGTTCCTTCTCCTTTCGCTAAAATTACCCAAAGCCGAGCGTGCATTGAAGGGTGGCGCCCTATAACTGACTGCCCTTGATTAACGGTGCTCCTACCAAGGCCATACCCGAGAAACATTCGGTCTTAGAGGGAGAAGAGAAGAATAATTGAGGATAAGCTTTATGTAGGATGGGAGATGTCGGGACTTGAATTCCTTCCAAGGTGTTTCCCCTCAAAGAGGTAGTCTGTTGTGCCGGGGCTTTGTGCCTTTAATTTTTAGACCCTTGACATGCATACGACCAGGGTTTTCCCTGCGGGGACTTTGCCACTCTTGACATGCCATAATTCACAATTTTGCTTTTATTAAAATTTTGACTTGATTTTCATAATAGCCCTTTTGGCGAGATGTATATCATGAAAACTCATATGAAAACTCATATTAATTTTGGGTCAAGACTGCCCCTATTTGAGACTCCTCTCGTATTGGGGATTACCCTGGGTGGGTCATCTCATCCGTCAACCTCTTGCCCCTGCATGCGGCCGAGTAAAGAAGAGAAAAGGACTTTCAGGAATTCTCATGGCATGACCAAAGTAGCAACGGTGTTTTAACCAAAGGAGCCGGCTAAGGACGCCGTGAAGTGTGTGGAATGCCCAGCTGAAGGTTACTCTTAACAAGCAGGGAGAGAACGTTGAATTCCCAGCGTGGGGTTTTTATTACCAAAGGTGCTGTAAAAACAAGCCTAAAAGACTGTTTTGAGAATGATTTAGTAAAGATAAAGATTCGACCTAGGATAAAGGTCTTGACTACCACTCTTAATCTTGTTAAGAGGCACTTTATTTTGAAAATCATCATGAAGCAATGAGATAATGATATCATGAAATGAGTACTTACGCCAATATGTTACCTTGCAACCTCTGTAGAAGCAGCTGTCAGAGGCGAGGTTGATCATCGTGGGATAGTCGTCTTTGGCAGTCAAAAGGATTGGAAGCAAATGGTTTAAAAGTGGCTTAACAAGAAGGAGTGGTGCCAAGACCAGACTCAGACGAATAAGGAAAAAAGGAAGAGAGGCGAGGGCTAGAACTCCCTCACTAAGGTGTGGAGACCCTGATCACATGGAACAGTCTACAGAAGAAGCGGAGAATTAGAAGGAGGAGTGAGGACTAAAGCCTCGGAAGCAGTGGGAGAAAGGGCAGATGCCCAAAGCAGTGGATGTGGAAGAAGTTGGGTCGGACCCAGGATTAGGGGGAATCAGAAGAAGAAATTGATAGATGGAAAGAGGCAGATCCGGAGGGTCCAGAGGTTGTGGAGGAGAATCCTGATAGGAGGAATCCAGAGGATCGGGAGGAGAAGAATCTCGAGGGACGCGATGCCTTGGGAAGAAATATGCAAAAAGATGGTGAAAAAGGAAGAAGAGGACAAAGGATGTGATATCCTGGAGGAGCAGGAAGATGAGACGGAGGAAAGATGGAGGGTCCGGAGGTTTCGGAGGAATGGAATTAGAAGGGTCGGGATGCCCCGAAAGAAGATAGAAAGAATAAGATGGAGAATCCGGAGGTTCCGGAGGGGGAAGATACCATGGGACGTGACGCCCAAGGAGAAGAGAAAGATCCGGAGGTTCCGGAGGAGGAAAATGCCGAGGAATGTGATGCCCGGGGAGAAGAAAAAGATCCGGAGGTTCCGGAAGAGTGGAATTAGAAGGGGCGTCATGCCCTAAGAGGAGGGATAAAACACCTGGGGGTTCCAGGGAAATAGCAGGAGAGGGGACGCGATGCCCCAGGGAGAGTGGATTAGAAGAGGATGAAGATGAATAAGATGGGAAATGCGGAAGATCCGGAGGTTCCGGAAGGCGTGGAAGATACGGGTCCGGAAACCCGGGAAAGAAGAAGTGCAAATGTATGCGAATGCAATGCAACAGATGTGATGAATGCATGGATTCAACAGAATGCATGAGATGCAAAGAATATGAAGAACATGAAGGGCGAGAGGATGATATCCTCCTCCTTACCCCTGGAGTGGCCCATGAAGAAAATGCGATAGACAAGAATGTGGACGGCGTTGAATGGAAAGTGGATGAAATAGTGGAAAGCCCTTTGGCACCAAGATAACCGCCCTTCCATGGTAGTGAAAGTATATAGCCAATTGGCCCAGTGGATAAAGCAAAAGCCCATGATGAAGCTTCAATGGTCAATGGCAACTCCCTTGAAGAGTGAAAAGTAATAGTGCGAATGAGTTGAAGAATTGGGAAAAGAAGCATCGTGCTACCCAGGGGTTGTGGCGTATAGGGAATGTTGAACAAAATGGTCATTCGCCCCTTGTATGGAAGAATGGGTTCAAGATTTGAAAGTTGGAACAAGGGGTGCCCTGCCCGGCCCTTACACAGCATCAAGGTTTGACATTCTCTCTTGACGAGTAGTGGCGGGGACTTGGCCTCTTCGACCATGCTTGGCATAACAACCCGGATTGGCATCCGGCAAACAAACCCTTACATCTTGAATAGCATGGCCATAGCCAAATCCTTCCTGCCCGGCTCTTGATCATCTTCGGCACAAGTGCTTGAAGAAATCCCCCCATTCCGAGTAGTAGAGGAAGGTGAAGCGGAGGCGGAAGGCTCAGTGGATGGTGGAGGTGTAATGGAAGGTGTTGGAGAAAGGATGAGTGGATGTGGAGGTTTGAACACGTCAAGCTTCCCCCTTTGCTCAGAAGTAGTAAGGGTTGGCTCGAGTGCACAAAGGGGTGGACCTTGCTCAGGATCAGCCACGGGTAAGGGTGATAGGGTAGACGAAAGAATAGGCAAAGTGGGTTTTGGGGTTAAAGGGATAATGGAGGGCCGAGGTGGCGGTAATGGTAGGTTAATTGGGGAAGGTTCGATGGTGGGCTCGATGGAGGCCGATGGTGTGGAAACTAATGGCTTAATGGATGGAGGTTTAGTAGAAGACTCGGGGGAGGCTGGCGTTGTGAAGGTTAATGGCGTAGCTGGTGGAGGTGTAATTAGTGGAGGTTTGGTGCAGAGAAAACGCCGAACGGGGCGAGCGGTGTTAGGGATAGGAGACATGTCTTGGTGCACCGACATGGGTGATTGGAGTATTGACCCATCGTCGTAACACCAATTAGTCTCATAAACGGGGAATGTATTGGGGATGGTGACTTCGTCCTGAGCAGGGGGTTCATCAAGCGGTAGTGGAGGGAGAGGGAAGCGAAGGAAACTCGGAAGGGGTGCCTGCATAGCTTCATCATTGTGCGCCTCAGATTCTTCAATTACCGGTTCTTCATCAGCCGGTTCAAGTGGACACCGTAGTGGAGGCGTATATGTGGGTGGAGGAGTGTAATGGTATTGTGAATGTGGAGATGGAGGGCCATATGAATGAATGGGGTGAATGGGTGGAGGGCGGACAGTGTCCACTTGAACGTTGAAATCTGCCGGCTCTTGCTTGCTTGAAATGCCGATGCCGTAATCGTCTCTCATGTCCTTCCAATCTTTCTCCATCTTTGTAATGTCGTTCAGAGCGGCATGGAGGGGATTGACTGGAGTAGGAGGAGCGGGCCGTGGGCTCGTAACCCTCTTTAATTGTTCCTCCAACGAAGTGACTTTGTCGAGAAGAGTTTGTTGGGGAGGTGAGACTTGAGCAACCGAGGGTTGGCAGGGCCTTGAAGGATGGGCCGCATAAAAAGGCCATGGAAAGGGATTAATGGGATGACCCATAGAAGAACCCAGATGGGCCGGATTGCAAGGAATAAATGGGCCTTGGGGCCGTGGTGGAGGAGGAATAGAAGGAGGCGGGTATTGGATCACCCGAGGAGAAGGAGATGGGTGATGGGCTGCCCGAGTAGGAATGTGAATAGAAGAGGGAAGTGGGTGATGGGCCACCCGAGTAGGATTGGAAGGAGGATGAGATGAATGAGATGCACCCTCAACAGCGGCCTTAAGTGCTTGAATTTGTTGAGGGGTGAGATGATCTAATGCATGCAAGATTTGGGAGACCTTCTCATCGTTAGGAGGAGACGGTCCCGTGGGAGTAGTGGCTCGCGATTGAAGCGAGGGACCATGAGATCGGACCTTGCCCATGGGTCGGGCAACACCATAAGAATGAGGATGTGGTCCCTTTAAAGAATTGTGGTGAGAATGATGTTGAACATGTTGAAATTGAGGAGTATAGGATGTGCTAGGTTGTGCATCCTCACAATTGAAATTAAACATGTTATTTTGTCTATCAAGGTAAGCCATTATACAATCAAAGTTCAAGCAAAATCGTTTGCAAAGAAGTACACAAGTTGGAATGGTTGCCCTTGATTTCTTTGTTTGATCCTTGGTGAATTAGAGTGATTTTCAACAACAATTTGGAGTGATTCACACAAGGGAGGAACCTAGTTTCAATATAAGTTCACTTCGATGACAACTAGGAACACTCTCTCACCGTATATAGGCCAACTAAACCCGGGACCTCAAGGGTACAACCTGCCCGACGTCCGTGAGGGAATCCACGGGTGCGGGGACTTACGGAGGCTTGGTTTAGGAACTTCCAATCTAAAGAGACGGAATGCTCAATGGAGGGTCCTTCCTTCACCAAGAGGGTGTGTGGAATCCTAGTGTAGAGAGAGGAGGTCTCCCAAACCAAATGCCACAAAATGCAAGATAAGATAAGCAGATCACACCAATATAGCCCAAATACTCAATGTAAGAATCAATGCAGCACAAATAAGCACAGGCAGCAGGGAAGCAAGTCACTGTGAACGCACAGGAAAAAGGTGACCTGACACCAGTCGCTACCAATAAAAGAGACGACAGTGTGGCTGTCGTGAATCACTGTGCTCACAGAATGGAAAAATGCACCTTGGTGTGAGGCGCTACCTGTAAAAGGAGGCCTAAGGGAGCGGGCGTCAAATACGCAATGGGCACCGAAACACGCCTTGGAGAGAGGCGCTACTAAATACAAGAACGCCCTGAGTGAGGGCGCGAATTCTCAGACAGCGTAAGAATACCAGGAGATATGATGAAAGGCGCCTTTGCAGAAGGCGTTACACAGCAAACAGACGCCCTGGGTGAAGGCGTTAAAATAAAACGTGCCTCTGTGAAAGGCGTTAATTATTTCTGTCTCTAGAAACACTCCACGACCAGAAGTATCAAACAGTGATAAAAGGAAGATACTCACAGTCACAACATAATCATGGCAATCAACAAATATATGAATTAAGATTTTAGCATGCTCATCATCAAAATTTTTTTTTTGATAAGTGGAATTTCTAAAAGAAACCTATCAAACTAAGATATCACATAGGGAGAGTGCTACGTGGAGCACAAAAGGAGGTGCACCGTGGGTGCAAAAGGAGATGGCACACGTGGGTGCCCAAGGGAAAGGGTAATCAAAAGAAAAACAAAAGGGGGTCCCACCGTGATCGCCAATTTGTAGATTCCTAAAAAAAAATCCACTCAAGGAATAAATATAACTAAAAGAAAAGAAAGCATATTAAGCATAAAATGTGTGTGGAGCATGGATGAAGCACGAGGTGCTAAGAGGATTTGTGATCGCCAGAGACGCGAGGGCCTCAAAAGGATATAAACAATGATAATAAAGGGAGGGATCGCGAAAATACCTTGGAAGCGCGGGGGATTTGTGAGTGCTCCTTTCTCTTACGATCGGCCGGCGGATGAAGAGAGTTCTTCTTGATGATTACCCTTACAAAATTAACAAACACCCATAAAAAAGATTGAATTAGAAACAAGGTGAGTGTAACATCAAATTCATATAAAAGATGAGCATGAAAACCATGTGTAAGAACACACCTTATGGGTGTTGGCCCTTAAACCCCTATGCAAAAGGGAAGGATATGATATGATGAATGATATGAAAAATAGAATAAGTGCAAGTGTTGCACTGTGAGGAGGTTCTCAAACGTGGTTGAGTGAGATTTGATAAAAAAAAGTATGATGCATGAACTAATGTAGATAAAAGAAAAGAAAATAGAGAGAATAAGGAAGGAAATAGAGAAGCCTGGGTTTCTCCTTTGGCTTTGATGATCGTTCGGGAGAAAGCCTCCTTCAGAAGATGAAGCCTTAGACGTGCAGGAGCCCCTCCTTCAGCCAAGAACAGCAGCAGTTCCCTGCAAGAAAGGAAGAAAAAGAAACACCAAAAAACTGGAACCAGAATCTGGAACTTCGAACAGAGCCACAGAGCCCTATTTAAAGAGTTCAAAAATAGATTTGGAAAGGATCAGATCAAGCAATAGCCATAGGAAGCAAGGACTACAATTCCCTTATCAACGAAGTGATCAAATAGGGAAGGGACTCTCTGCAGGAAAGGAGGCGTTCGAACAGGATTCTGAAGTTAAAGACGACCCAGCTCAGGGCGTCAATTCAAAAATTGACGACCTACCATAGGGCGTTAATTAAAAACGCGACCGGGACAAAGGCGTCAACTCTTGGATCTTTTTTAGAAATAAATGTTTCTTTTATTTGAAAATTATGAAAGACGCCTGAGTTGGAGGCGTTACTTAAAACACGCCCCAGAGAAGGGCGTTAAATCATTTATATTCTTTTTTTGAAAACGGGAAAATTCCAGGAATTGACGCCCTACACTACGGTCGTCCGTTCATTAAAATGCGCCCCGGCCCAAGCCGTTAATTAAAACACGCCCCTCATCAAGTCGTGAATTCAGAAAAATTCATAAAAATAGAGAAAAATGCCCGAAAAATCTAAAAAAATAGGGAAAAATAAGAAGAAGGAGGGAAAAAGGGTGAAATCCAAGAAAAGTGAGAAAAGCCACTTAAATAAAGGTAATTTGAGGGTGAAATTGGGACATTACAAGGTAATATGAGATGTACTCACAGTAACGTCAATTTTGGCGTGTCTACAGTCAACACTTGTGCAACACTTATGCAACACCTATAATGCAAGTGTCGACATATGTATGATATATGTATGGAAGTGTTGACACGAGGTGTCAACACCTGCATTATATATATATATATGGAAGTGTTATGTGGGGTGTTGACATTGAGTGATTTGGTAGATTAACAGGTTAATTAAGCATGCTAATAGATTAGGTATGCTATTAGTTTAGTTAATAAAGCTCATTCATGTTAGTTATCTAGGGCATGAGACTAATACTTGCTAATTGTCCGAGATTGAAGCTATTGCATACTAATTATCCTCGTTGTGAAACTAATTACTTTACTAATTTTACTACTTTTCTTAGATTAAAGCTAATACATGATAACTATGAGGCTAACACATGCTGTATAAACGTGAAAGATCGTATGGAGATGAGCCTAAGACTAACTGCCTACACTAATCATCCTAGATTAGATACTAGTTTAGTTAAAAATTGAGAACACCTGCTAAACATGCTATATAATTACCTAGATTAACTACGGTTTAGCCAAAAATTAAGAAAACCTACCTTGTTGGAAGATCGTAGTAGCAGAACCCTTCTTACGCAATCCCTGCAGAGCTTTGCCCCAACCTTAGCTAGCCTAGAATGGGATAGCTACGGGTATGTTTATAGGGTCTGTCATGATCGAATAGGGGGCAAGATCTGCAATAATGGGGCTTTACAGCTTGTACAGGCTAGAGAGATAAGAGATAGGCTGGAGAGATAAGAGATACTGTTTGTACAGCCAATCCATGGCCCAAATCGTAAGTGCAAGTTTTGCTAGCTTATAACATATAATTATTTGGCAAAAATGGTAAATGGTGTGGATGCTAGGATTGGAACCCTGGTCACTAGGTTAAAAGACACATCACTTAACCAACTACTCTAGGAAGTCACTTGTTAAGTGAATAATCTTTACATATGATGACTCCGTGTTCCAACTTCTTACATAAGCTTCCTATAGAGTTTATCTAATTTTTTTTTCATTTGGAAAATATTATTAATAATAATTTTTTTTTCATTTTTATTTTTTTTATACGGGGTGCTACACCCTCCCCTACTTAAAAGAATTTGGTCCCCAAATTCAATTGTATAAGGGTAAATTCAACTACATAAGGATACTGTAGAAAGTATAAGATACTTGCCGACTAAAATAGTTCTGGGTATCTTCTCTTCATAGATTCCTCGGTCTCCCAAGTTGCTTCTTGCTCCGAGCATCGATTCCATTGGATTTTTACCATAGGGATCGTCTTGCTCCTTAGAACTCAGATTTCTTGGTCGAGAATCTTTACTGGCCTTTGCTCATAGGTGAGGTCCTTCTGTATCACCATGTCAGTGTGATCTATGACGTGGAGAGGATCGTGCACATACTTTTTCAGCATAGAAATATGGAATACATTGTGCACTTCCGAGAGTTGAGGTGGTAAGGCAATGCGGTAAGCCACCCTGCCCAATCTTTCTAATACTTCAAATGGACCGATAAACCTTGGTGTGAGCTTGCCCTTAACACCGAATCTTCTAATACCTCGGCCGGGAGATACCTTGAGAAATACATGATCACCCACTTGAAATTCCAAATCTCTCCTTCTGTTATCAGCATAAGATCTTTGCCTGCACTGAGCTACCTTGAGTCTCTCTCGGATAAGGTGTATCTTTTCAGTTGAATCTCTAACCATATCTGGGCCTAGAAGTTGTCTTTCACCGACTTCATCCCAGCATATTGGAGATCGACAACTCCTGCCATAAAGTGCCTCGAAAGGTGCCATCTAGATACTGGCTTGGTAGCTATTATTGTAGGCAAATTCGGCTAGGGGTAAGTGGTCATGCCAGCTTCCGCTGAAATCTATAATACATGCCCTTAACATATCTTCAACAACCTGATTTGTTCTTTCAGTCTGACCATCTGTCTGGGGATGAAAAGCAGTGCTAAAGTTGAGTTTCGTTCCCAGAGAATGTTGTAGACCCTTCCAAAAATGAGAAGTAAAGCGTGGGTCTCGATCAGATACTATAGACACAGGAATTCCATGTAATCTAGCAACCTCCTTGATATATAAGGCAGCAAGAACATCAACCGACCATCGACTCTTTATAGGCAAGAAATGAGCCGATTTAGTAAGGCGATCGATGATTACCCATATTCCGTCATGTCCGCCCCTAGACCTGGGCAAACCCATGATGAAGTCCATGCCGATGTCTTCCCATTTCCACTTGGGAATATCTAGTGGATGCAATCTTCCAGCGGGCTTCTGATGTTCCGCCTTCACCTGTTGGCATGTCAAGCATCTAGACACGAAGTCCGCTATCTCCCTTTTCATGTTGGGCCACCAAAAGGTTCTTTTTATGTCTTGGTACATCTTAGTGGCTCCAGGGTGGATCGTATAACTTGATCGATGAGCTTCTTCAAGAATCCTCTTCTTCAGCTCAGGATTGTCTGGTACACATGTCCGTTCATGGTATAATAATCTGCCATCGAGTGCCAACTTGAAATCAGATTTCTTGTCTAGCTTTTCTTTTATTTCCACTAGGGTAGGATCTTCTTCTTGCAACCTCTTGATTTCAGCTAGCAAATCCGGACGTACACTTAAGAGAGATAGAGTAATACACCTGTCATTCTCATCCATGCTTATATTGAGTTCAGCGAATTTTTCCAACAGCTTCCATTCTTGAACCATACAGTTGGTTACTAGGGCTCTCGGCTTCCGACTAAGGGCATCTGCTACGGAATTACCCTTACCAGGATGATATTGTATAGTGAAGTCGAAATCCTTGAGATACTCGAGCCAATGCCTTTGTCGCATGTTCAGCTCTCTCTGAGAGAATAGATATTTAAGGCTTTTATGATCGGAGTATACGGTGAATTGCTCTCCGTAGAGATAGTGCCTCCAGATCTTTAAAGCCAATACCACTGCGGCTAGTTCCAAATCATGCACAGGGTAGTTTTCTTCATGCTTCTTTAATTGCCAGGAAGAGTATGCAATGACTCTTCCATTCTGCATCAATACACATCCGAGGCCGACACCAGATGCATCGGTATATACCTCGTACTTCTCTCCTTCAATTGATAGAGATAAGACCGGAGCAGTAGTCAAGAGATCCTTCAAAGTTAGGAAACTCTTCTTACAGTCTTCACTCCATTCATAAGGCACTTCCTTGCGAGTTAATCTAGTAAGAGGGATAGCAATCTTGGAGAAGTCCTTAATAAAACGCCGGTAGTAACCAGCTAGACCCAAGAAGCTTCGAATCTCCGTTGCATTCGTTGGTCGTCCCCAATTTTGTACAGCTTCGACCTTTGCAGGGTCAACAGAAATTCCATTCTTTGATATGACATGGCCTAAGAAGGACACTTCTTCAAGCCAGAACTGGCATTTGCTGAATTTGGCATATAGCTTGTTGTCTCGCAATATCTGTAATGCCTTCTTGAGATGCACTTCATGATCTTCTTCAGTTTTTGAATAGATCAATATATCATCGTAAAGACCACAATAAATTAGTCTAAATAAGGCCTATAGATGTTGTTCATTAACTGCATAAAAGCTGCGGGGGCATTTGTTAGTCCAAAAGGCATAACAGTAAATTCGTAATGCCCATACCTGCTTCGAAATGCAGTTTTATATATGTCTTCTTCTTTGATCCTCAATTGGTGGTAACCAGACCGAAGATCACTCTTGGAGAAATAGTTAGCTCCAGACAATTGGTCGAACAGCTCGTCAATTCTCGACAGCGGGTACTTGTTCTTGATTGTAAGATGGTTCAACTGCCGATAATCAATGCATAGCCTAAATGTTCCATCCTTCTTTTTAACAAAGAGCACGGGTGCTCCCCAGGGGGAAGTACTCGGCCTAATGAATCCCTTTTTCAGTAAATCCATTAGCTGCTCTTTTAGCTCCTTCAACTCGGCGGGAGACATTCTATAGGGTGCCTTAGACACAGGACCAGCACCAGGAATAATGTCGATAGTGAACGACACTTCCCTCTCCGGGGGTAAACCTGGTAATTCTTCAGGAAAAACATTTGAAAAGTCCCGAATTACACGGATGTCTTCAATTTCAGTCTTCTCGACTTCCATGGCAGTCACAAAAGCTATGAAAGCCACACATCCTTTATTCACAAGTTTGCTAGCTCGAAGAGCTGAGATGAGAGGGGATTTATTCCGAGGGCTAATATAAACTAACTCGGAATAATCTGCAAAAGTTATCTTGCCATGCCGGCAGTCTACCGTTGCTTGGTAGGTGGATAACCAGTCAGCTCCTAATATGACATCATAATGCTCCATATCAAGGCATATCAGGTCGACTGGCAGATTGTTACCTTGGACCATAACCTCACAACTTGGGTAGTGATGCATGATATCAGACTTGTTTCCAAGAGGTGTAGATATTACTAAATCTAACCATTCAGGTTCTTTATAAAATGAGGCAGTAAATCTCTTGGAAACAAATGAATGAGTTGCACCAGTATCAAATAGAACGTTTGCAGGTTTAGAGCAAACAGTTAGTGTACCTTCCACGATTCCTCCTTCCATGGGTTCCGTCCCTTGAAGAGCTTGGAGACGGCCTTGTTTCTTTACCAGACGCTTCTCGTCTTTGTTGGCTTGTTCCTTCATCAAGGGGCAATCGGGGATTCGATGCTCTCGACTCCCACATCGGAGACATGCTCCCAGTTTCCTCCAGCATTCCTCAGTCTTATGACCAGCCTTGTCACAATACTTGCAGATTTCCTTGGAAGGTGTGATGGCGGAGGAAGGCTTATTGTTGATTGTAGAGAAGGGCTTGTTGCTTTTCCAGGAACCTCTTCTCTTTGGAAAATTCTCCTCCATTTAAGAATCGCTTCTTACCAAATGGTGGTTTGAAGTTTCCCATACTAGGGACGAGTTCCTTCTTGTCCCTACCTCGAATCCTTTCAGAGAATTCAGTGGCATCTTCCAACAATTGAGCACGCCGAACCATTTACGATAAGACTTGGATGTCCATTGGCGCAAGTTGTGTAATATATTGGGGCCGTAGCCCGTTAAGGAATCTCCTTACTTTCATTTTTTCCGTACACACCAAGTGGGGTGCATAACGGGAAAGTCTTGAGAATTGGGCCTCATATTCGGCCACCTTCAGGCTCCGTTGCTTTAACGCGGCAAATTCCGTGGCCTTCTTCTCTTGAACACGGTCAGAAAAATACTTGTTGTTGTAGTGTTCAACAAACTCCGCCCAGGTGACATGGTTGTCGGGCAGTGTTGCTTCTACGGATTCCCACCAGCATCGAGCATCCCGTTCTAGTTGGAACGTAGCCAATAGAACCTTCTCTGTATCCGTGCATTGCATTACACAGAAGATCCTCTCAATTTCCTTCAGCCAATTCTCGGCATCATCGGGGTCCACCGAACCCGTGAATCTTGGTGGGTTCATGTTACGAAAATCCCGGTGAAGGTCACCAGCTCCACGGTGAGCACCGCCAACACCGCCTTGAGCCACTTGCTGTAGCGCCTGCGTAAGTCCCTGCACAGTGCGCTGCATCTCGCGCCATTGTGCTCTTTCAGCGGCCATAATCCTACAAAAGAATTAAGGTGTAATAAATATTGGGTTTCATTATTATGGGGTCAATTGTCATTGTTAAATTTAACCCTTGGCTTTACCCATCTCACCAGGTAAGATCTAAACCTATCATAGACAATTCTATTAGACATTTATATCTTTGGACTCATGTTTTTTTTTACCTAGGAAATTAAAATCCTAGGCTCTGATACCAAGAAAGCTGTCACGTCCCGAGCGCGGAAGCTTACCCGTGGCGCGACAGTTTTATATAGAACCAAAGCGAGCTAGCTATTCGATGGAATTCTTCATTTTGATAGTTAATAGGGTGCGCAAATAACTAAGATTTAACTTGAAATTAATACAAATAATCCGAGATGACAATTGTTACCACTAACCAAATGATAACTACACACATTTCTCGAGTCCGACTACTAGGCTTCAAGCCCTTATTACAGTTCTAATAAATTAGACTAATACAACTGACATCTGACATAACTGGATACAAATGACATAATTACTACACCACAATTAACAAGACAACATGATAACTCTATTTCTACACTCATCACTCAGACTCATTCCCTTCCGAGTTCTGGCTGATATCCGAACTACCTGAAAAGGTTAGAAAATAACTAGATGAGCGAATCGCTCAGTAGGATTTACATCTCAAGTTCTAACATGCTTTAAGTGAATTACCCATTTATTTAATGTAGGTAAACTATGCATGCAGACAGATAGATATCAAAGGATCGTAAAATCGACAGGAGTAGAAAGTGAGAGTATATAGACTGCACAATTTCAAGCAGCAGTAGCAAGTGATAACAAATGATATCAAGCCAGTGATAACTTAGAAGTAATAATTGGAATAGCAACATGTTAATCAAGCTAGAAATAGTAAGCAAAGTAGTTTCAAGCATGTATAACTGGAATTGGCTATTTATCAATGCATTCAAATAAACACGTTTACCCTTCTGCGGGTCTCAAGTCAGTCAATCAAGTAATATCACGAGAATGAGTGGAATGCCTAAAGTCTAGCAAGCAAGTACTCCGGTGCAATGCCAAACACCGTGGTCAATAAACTCCCATGGGCACAAGTACCTTCGGGTGCTCCTCCCAGGACCAGACCGGGCCCTATATGCACAGTATTGGTCATGTTTGTCGACATCCACTCTCGTTTATAGCCAATATGGAATTTCAAGGGTTGACTCGGTAAGATGTATATAAGGTGGATTATAGAATAGAATCCAAGGCGTATCATTATGTAGGGACGAACTAGGAGTAAAACCCGTAACGTTCGATACATGCTAATGACAATAGGAGTTTGAGACTAACTTGCTGGTGTTGACACAATTGTCGATATTAGTTATATATATATTATTTTTATCCAATATGTATATGTATATATATATATCCGATTATAGAATTCTGTCTAATATAATGGAGGTTATAGGTATGTATATCTTCTGTCCAATATACATATATGAATTAGCCAAAATGGTGATTTATTATAATAATCAGAATTTAATTATGAAAATAAGTTTTTATGTTGAATATAGTTCTAACTTGTTAAGAATGATATTAACATGTTGAGAATGAGTTTCATATGTTACTTTACTGGTAAGATGATAAAAATAAATTTTTCATGCTGGATTTAATTTTTACATGCTGAAAATTAATTATTAACATGCTAAAATCTATGCTTAACATGCTAAAATAATTAACTTACTGATAGGTTGATAAGATAAGGTTGCCATGCTGATTGCAGAAATTTTCTGATAACAACATAATTTTTATCATGCTAAAAATAATTTTTCTACATTTATTTGCTAATTATTTGATAGGAAAATAGAATTATCATGTTGAAAAATAGTTTTAATACACTGAAAATAACTATAGCATGCCAAAAATAATTATAACATGCTGGAATAATTTTACCATACTGGAAGAAATGTTATCATGCTGGAAGTAATTTTCATGCATCAATTTACTACTTTATTTAATAGGAAAGTAAGTTTTATATGCACAAAAATAACTTTAAATAGATTTTAACATGCTGAAAATAATTTTTATATCTCAGTATGTATAAAATAATTCTATCATATTGGAAGTCACTTTTAACATGCTGGAAATAGTTTTAACATGTTGGAGATAATTTTTAGTATGTATAAACTAATGTGGTGAAAATTAGATTTTTACAAAAAAAAAATAATTTCATTCTACAAATATATATACATACTCTGTAAGAATGAAGGAGTCCATTTTATATTATATTCTATTCTCTATATATATTCGGTGAGAATGGAGGTGCAGACATTAGTTATATATACATATATATATTCATATATATATAATGAAGGTGTTTTGTATATACAATTAATGGAAATATATATATGAATTTATATACATATATAATGAAGGTGCTTGTATATACAATTAATGGGAGTATATATATATAAGGTGTCGGGTGTATATATGCACACTTGCATATGCAGGTTTTATATATATACTGTTAATAGAGGTATAATGGAGGTTCATAAATTGATCATACTTTGTTTCACTTGTTAAGAGACTTTACGGTGTTTTTCACTAGTGTCGACACTTACTGTTCATTTTTTGTCTCTGTTGTACAGTTAATATTACAATGTTTTGTGTGTCGACACCTGTGTCGACACTTGTGGTTCTGTCTTCAATTCTGTGTTTATTATTAATTAAGTCTTGTTTTGGTTTAATCATCTTGTTAATCAAGTGTTTAAGGTTTTAATCCATGGTTTAATTTTGGTTTTGTCAACACTCTGGGTAAGTGTCGCGTAGGTGTCGCGTAAGTGTTGACACCTCGGGTAAGTGTTGCTTAGGTGTCGCGTAAGTGTTGACACCTCGGGTAAGTGTTGCGTAGGTGTCGCGTAAGTGTTGACACCTCGGGTAAGTGTTGCGTAGGTGTCGCGTAAGTGTTGACACCTCGGGTAAGTGTTGCGTAGGTGTCAACACTTGTACAACACTTGTGCAACACCTATAATGCAAGTGTCGACATATGTATGGAAGTGTTGACACGAGGTGTCAACACCTGCATTATATATATATATGGAAGTGTTATATGAGGTGTTGACATTGAGTGATTTGGTATATTAACAGGTTAATTAAGCATGCTAATAGATTAGGTATGCTATTAGTTTAGTTAATAAAGCTCATTCATGTTAGTTATCTAGGGCATGAGACTAATACTTGCTAATTGTCCGAGATTGAAGCTATTGCATACTAATTATCCTCGTTGTGAAACTAATTACTTTACTAATTTTACTACTTTTCTTAGATTAAAGCTAATACATGATAACTATGAGGCTAACACATGCTGTATAAACGTGAAAGATCGTATGGAGATGCGCCTAAGACTAACTGCCTAGACTAATCATCCTAGATTAGCTACTAGTTTAGTTAAAAATTGAGAACACCTACTAAGCATGCTATATAATTACCTAGATTAACTACGGTTTAGCCAAAAATACTGTTTGTACAGGTTGGAGAAGAGATACTGTTTGTACAGCTAATACTGTTTAAGGTTTTAATCCATGGTTTAATTTTGGTTTTGTCAACACTCTGGGTAAGTGTCGCGTAGGTGTCGCGTAGGTGTCGCGTAAGTGTTGACACCTCGGGTAAGTGTTGCTTAGGTGTCGCGTAAGTGTTGACACCTCGGGTAAGTGTTGCGTAGGTGTCGCGTAAGTGTTGACACCTCGGGTAAGTGCTGCGTAGGTGTCAACACTTGTGCAACACTTGTGCAACACCTATAATGCAAGTGTCGACATATGTATGACATATGTATGGAAGTGTTGACACGAGGTGTCAACACCTGCATTATATATTTATATGGAAGTGTTATGTGAGGTGTTGACATTGAGTGATTTGGTAGATTAACAGGTTAATTACGCATGCTAATAGATTAGGTATGCTATTAGTTTAGTTAATAAAGCTCATTCATGTTAGTTATCTAGGGCATGAGACTAATACTTACTAATTGTCCGAGATTGAAGCTATTGCATACTAATTATCCTCGTTGTGAAACTAATTACTTTACTAATTTTACTACTTTTCTTAGATTAAAGCTAATACATGATAACTATGAGACTAATACATGCTGTATAAACGTGAAAGATCGTATGGAGATGAGCCTAAGACTAACTGCCTAGACTAATCATCCTAGATTAGCTACTAGTTTAGTTAAAAATTGAGAACACCTACTAAGCATGCTATATAATTACCTAGATTAACTACGGTTTAGCCAAAAATTGAGAAAACCTACCTTGTTGGAAGATCGTAGTAGCAGAACCCTTCTTGCGCAATCCCTGCAGAGCTTTGCCCCAACCTTAGCTAGCCTAGAATGGGGTAGCTACGGGTATGTTTATAGGGTCTGTCATGACCGAATAGGGGGCAAGATCTGGAATAATGGGGCTTTACAGCTTGTACAGGCTGGAGAGATAAGAGATACTATTTGTAGAGCTAATCCATGGCCCAAATCGTAAGTGCAAGTTTTGCTAGCTTATAACATATAATTATTTGGCAAAAAGGGTAAATGGTGTTGCATACTAATTATCCTCGTTGTGAAACTAATTACTTTACTAATTTTACTACTTTTCTTAGATTAAAGTTAATACAGGATAACTATGAGGCTAACACATGCTGTATAAACGTGAAAGATCGTATGGAGATGAGCCTAAGACTAACTACCTAGACTAATCATCCTAGATTAGCTACTAGTTTAGTTAAAAATTGAGAACACCTACTAAGCATGCTATATAATTACCTAGATTAACTACGGTTTAGCCAAAAATTGAGAAAACCTACCTTGTTAGAAGATCGTAGTAGCAGAACCCTTCTTGCGTAATCCCTGCAGAGCTTTGCCCCAACCTTAGCTAGCCTAGAATGGGGTAGCTACGGGTATGTTTATAGGGTCTGTCATGACCGAATAGGGGGCAAGATCTGGAATAATGGGGCTTTACAGCTTGTACAGGCTGGAGAGATAAGAGATACTGTTTGTACAGCTAATCCATGGCCCAAATCGTAAGTGCAAGTTTTGCTAGCTTATAACATATAATTATTTGGCAAAAAGGGTAAATGAGGCTAATACATGATAACTATGAGGCTAACACATGCTGTATAAACGTGAAAGATCGTATGGAGATGAGCCTAAGACTAACTACCTAGACTAATCATCCTAGATTAGCTACTAGTTTAGTTAAAAATTGAGAACACCTACTAAGCATGCTATATAATTACCTAGATTAACTACGGTTTAGCCAAAAATTGAGAAAACCTACCTTGTTGGAAGATCGTAGTAGCAGAACCCTTCTTGCGTAATCCCTGCAGAGCTTTGCCCCAACCTTAGCTAGCCTAGAATGGGGTAGCTACGGGTATGTTTATAGGGTCTGTCATGACCGAATACGGGGCAAGATCTGGAATAATGGGGCTTTACAGCTTGTACAGGCTGGAGAGATAAGAGATACTGTTTGTACAGCTAATCCATGGCCCAAATCGTAAGTGCAAGTTTTGCTAGCTTATAACATATAATTATTTGGCAAAAAGGGTAAATGGTGTCGATGCTAGGATTGGAACCCTGGTCACTAGGTTGAAAGGTACATCACTTAACCAACTACTCTAGGAAGCCACTTATTAAGTGAATAATCTTTACATATGATGACTCCGTGTTCCAACTTCTTACATAAGCTTCCTATAGAGTTTATCTAATGTTTTTTTTCATTTGGAAAATATTAATAATAATAATTTTTTTTTCATTTTCATTTTTTTTTATACGGGGTGCTACACTTCGGATGTTTCGAGGGTAGCCCGCCTATTCCTTACTCATGTGGTGTGCAAGTTCGGGTTGCCTCGTACCATAGTGTCTGATTGTGATGTTAGATTCACTAGTTATTTCTAGAAGACACTGTGGCATATGTTAGGTACTCACCTCAAGTTTTCCACTGCATATCACCCCCATACAGATGGTCAGACCGAGGTGGTCAATAGAAGTCTGGGTGACCTTTTGAGGTGTCTTGTCAGGGACCGTGTAGGGGACTGGGATCTCATATTACCACAGGCAGAATTTACATACAACGATTCGATTAACAGGTCTGCCGGCATGAGTCCATTTGAGATTGTCACAGGTCGTAGGCCTAGGAAGACAGTGGATCTTGTTCCCATGCCCATTCATGCACGAGCGTCTGAGTATGCTGAGTCTTTTGCTAGGCATGTTAGGAGTTTGCATGACGACATCCGTCATCACATTAAGGCCAGTAATGTACGGTATAAGGAGTTAGCCGATGCCCATCGACACCACCGTGAGTTCCAAGAGGGTAAATATGTCATGATCAGGGTAAGACCTGAACGGTTTCCCTCTGGAACCGTAAAGAAATTGCAAGCTCGCAGAGCCGGTCCATTTAGAGTGTTGAAACGCGTTGGATCCAATGCGTATGTTGTGGACCTGCCCGAGAAATATGGTAAGCTCAACTTTCAATGTGTCAGATCTACTTGCATATAGGGACCCAGCGGTGATCCCTAGTGAGCCTTTTGAGCCATCTCCTCCCATTGAGAGTGATTCCACACCTGAGTGTCCACCACCAGCCACATTTCTATAGCAGCGAGAGCATATCGATCATATACTGGATGAGAAGGTGACAGTTACCAGGAGTGGATCCTACCCGCACTACCTAGTGCGATGGAGAGGGCGACCCGCCACCGAGGATACTTGGATCACCCGTGGAGAGTTGCAGCGGATAGATCCGGACCTATTGGAGCGCTACCAGAGCGATGCGGACCCTTACTCGACAGGGTCGAGTTTCTCCCACACGGGGAGAATTTGTGCGGACACCAGAGCGAGCGAGAAGCACGAACCGGTGAGCCTTCGGTACCGTATGAGGAGCACCACTCGGGCTACATCGGCTTCTATCTGGCTCGGAGACAGCCTGGAGACTCCCCCTTGAGTCTCGATATTTATAGTATTTATTGAGACTTTATTTGTGTGTCATGTGTGTTTATTGGTTTTTATTCGAATTGTAATACAGATTGTACTGAGGGTTTATTTGTAATTTGGGACCACCCAGGTCCCGCGGGCCCCCCTACCTCTTCCCCATTGATCCACCTCATCTCTAGGGCCCATGTGGGGTCAGTCAACCTTCCAATAGTGGGCTTCTAGAAGAGTGGACCAAGGGGGGGACAAGAGGTTAACAAAGTCCAAGAAGGAGGCATTCTAGTCAAGGGGGCGCCCCACATTTAGTATATTATATTAGGTTTGAATTTTATTTTATTTGACTTCAAATCACATGGGAGAATAAAAATGTGGACTCCCTCTTTTACCCTCCCCAACCCTAGATCTAGGGTTATTTAGTGTCTTTTGGCATTTCACATAAATACCTTGTATTTCTATTTTGAGTGGAATTAATGCATAAGAAATCTTGAATTTTGTTGGAGACTAGCAAGGGACGCCCCTCTCTCTCTCTCCTCTCTTCTTCTCACAGCTGAGAAAGCTGTGTTCTGAGATGGGAAGCCTCATCTATCTGGTGTGGAGTTCGTCGTTGTCGCCGCCGCCGCCATCGAGCGGCCGTTGCACCGCCATCGCCTCCGTCGGTATTATGCCAATTGGGTGACAGCAGGCATTCTCAGATTTTTATCTCTCAGCCACGAGTTCATCTGGATGCCAAACTTTCAGGGTGCGTTCCAGGGGTCTTCACCACATCCCAGAAAATTTGGTTGGGCTTCTAGCTTCCATTTTATAATTTTCCATTTTCATTCTTCCTTTCCATCCAGATCTGCCAGCTTTCAGTCTAGATTCACAGTAGCTCTGAGTTTCCCATCTTCGTACCTCTTCTTGATTTTTTCTTGAGTCCCTAATTTTACTGGAGGTTCTTTCCACCACCCCCTCCATCCAAGAATTTTCGTGGAATTTCTAAAGGCCTTCACCTATTTTCTAAAAATCACTTTCAGATCTCCACTCAGTTCTGTCTGCCTCTATCCAGATCCGACTACCCACCAGTATAAAATATCTTTCCCCATCCATACCTCCACCAAATCGATCATAAAAATTATTGCCATTTTCCTCTCTCTCCCCTCTACAACTTTCATGAAGATCTCGTATAGTGCCCCAGAATTTATTTGATAATTTTCTGGCATTATTAGCAATTAAATGGACTAATTTGAATTTATTAATCAATATAAGGCCAAATGGTGTTAACCAATTAACCCAACTCACTTAATTAAAGTCTAAAGGGTTTTAAGACCAGGCCCATTTAGTTTGGCCCATATTCTAGAAGGTTATTAAGCCTATCCTCAGAATTATAAGGATAAACACCACTTAATATAGATAATTATACGGATAATGAACAATAGAGTTTTATCAATTTAGAACTCTATCCACGCTGACTGTAACGGTCCATCGAGCAACCGTCACAGACATGTAATGCATAGGAGCTCGACCGTTACTCTATGACTCAGAAAATTGAAGAGTTTGATTTCTTTTGAACTCTGAGAACGAGTAATGTAACGGTCTATCGCGAGACCGTCACAGGCCCCTAACGCATCGGCAGCCGACCGTTACATCCTGTTAGTTTCATAAAGGAAAGAACGAGTACAAAGAACAAAACTTTGGACTCATATTGTAGCAACCCTGATAAAAATAAGATTTTTAAATAAATCAAATTAAAATAAAAGATAAGTAAATAGATGACAAAGAGCCTAAATGGGTAAATCATTAATCAAGAGGAAATAACACCTTTGGTCAAGGCGCGACTTCGAAAAGAAACGCCCTTACATAAGGCGTTAATTCTAAAAAGGACGCCAACACCAAAGGGCGTCAATTATCAAACGGCCAAAAGGGGAAGTAAATGTAACGCCCTCTACCTGGGCGCGTTTTATACAAGAAATGACGCTTGACAAGGCGTCAATTTAAATTAACGCCCTCGCTTAAGACGTTAATTCAGTTCGAGTTTCGTTCGACCCAGGAGTCTATCCAGGGCAAGTTCTGGATAACTACGTCGAAGGTGGAATATGGTAAGGACTCTATCATGGAAGTATTACTTCCAATACAACTCTAACCCTATTAGGATCCCCAAAATCCTATAAATAACCTTGTCCATCAAACCCTAAAAGCTATTTGGTCGAAGGAAGTTTCGCTCAGCTGCTGTGCGTGAAGAACAGGTTTATGTTCTTCTTCCTACCTCTGTTTTCGATCAACTCATGAAGAATATTAATTTTTCTTCATCTTATTTTCCTTTAGGTTGCCTGCCTTGCGTTTTCCAGACATGCTGAAGAACGAGGGGTTCTTCATCAAGCATCATCTTCTTCTTCTTCTGCCGGTGATCAGAAGACTCTGTTGCAAAACAGAGTATCATTTCTCTTCACATATCTTCACCCAGATAATCATCAGGTAGGTTTTCTCAAGATCGTAGCCCAAACTAGCTTAAGATCTTAATAATATCATCGGTCGTGCATGCATATAGTTTTATTGTGGTTTCAGATGTTTTCTATGTAATTTCAAAAAGAAACGCCTTTGACAAGGGCGCTAATTTAAAGAAGCGACCCACACTAGGGCGCTAATTATTGTTTTGACGCCCTGCCCAGAAGTCGTCAATTGCATGTAATTAATAAATACCCACGTTAAAAATTTAATATCTATGTAACCATGAATCTAATATATTGCATGAGTATACCTATGAAATCCTGCTATTTTTCCTGTCATGACCATGTACCTGTTTCCTGAAATTTTATTATCTGAAATTTGAAAAATTGTTGAATTAACGACCTGCACAAGGTCGTCTCTTATTGAACTGACGCCCCAGACCAGGGCGCTAATTGACAAGTAACGTCCCTGTCTAGGGCGCGTTTTTGTTAAAATTCCAGAATATTGATTTTCTACAGAATAGAAATATTAATGGGACGACTAATGTATAAGTCGTCAAATTGTAAATAAACGCCCCTGAGAAAGGCGTTAATTTTATAAGTAACGACTTATATTAAGTCGCTATTTTCCTGTGATACTATTTTACACTGTTACTGTTAACCGAGGGTTTCATACATATATATACTTATATATATATATCGGCACTATATTCCAGTCCGTGAATATAGTCCCATGTTTCATGATGTTTTATCGCACTACCCTCAATTCTCATTGACATACCAGCTCTCCATTGGACATTCCGTTCTTTTGGACTAGCGAGTTAGTCATAGAGACCTCCGTAAGACTCCTCGAGCCTTGGATTCCCTCAAGGTCAACTGAGCTGGTTGTACCATAAAAACCCATTACACTATTTTGCCATGTCACTCTAAAGAAACATGGTATACCGGCCCTCATGTTATGCAAAGTGTGTATCATGAGAATTCTCTTAATGGGATGAGGTTATCATGCCATTTGATGCTGTTCTTGTAAACCCCAATTCTATATTCAACATGATGTTCTTGTGGACCTCAATTCTATATTAAGAACGAGGACGTCTTGTCATTGATGTGCTGTTCATGTGGACCTCAATTCTATATAAAGAATATCCATACTTACTTGTCATGGTACCCAAGTTAGGGAACCAATTCCACCTAGTTTTATCGATAATCGTGATTGTACCGTTATTATCGCCATTCTATGTCAAGTATCATATTTTTGGACTCTACTCTATCCAAGTTTATCCTACATGTCTACAAGCTTTATTCTTGAAATTCCATATTGGCTATACACAAAAGTGGATGTTAAAATGCATGATTAATGCCTGCGCATATAGGGCCCGATCTGGTCCTGGGAGGAGCACCCGAAAGTACTTGTGCCCATGGGAGTTGATTGATCACGGTATTGGCATTATACCGAAGTGCATGACTAGCTTGATTGAACATTCCACAAATCTTGTACTTGACTTGATATTACATGACTTGCGTGGCCCGAAAAAGGGTAATTTCATACTTGCGTGCTTGAAACGTGATAGCCAAACTCCAACATGACATGATGAATACACTTGCTTGAATATCTTGATATCTTTTGATATAAGTTCTTGAAAATTCATGACTAGTTCTTCTTGCTATCGTATTATTATACACTCTCTCTATCTTGTCGTTTTATGCGAGCATGCATAGCTATAGTGCATTCATGAAAGATGTAATCACTTAAACCCTTTGCTAGTTCTTGAGATATAATTTCCTACTGAGCGTTCGCTCACCTAGTGTTTCCCTACTTTTCAGGTAAGTCCGACGATGAGGGAACTCAAACGGATGGAAAAAATCAAGAGTGAAAGAGATAGAGCTTCTTCCATGTTATCTAGTCTTTTTTTCATATTTTCTTGAGTCAACCTTGTATTTTTCCTTTATTTTAGTTAGTACTTCAAAGGTTTGTAATAGACATATTCTTATGAAGGAATAAAGGATCGGGTTATCTTTACTTTTGCGCATCTCTGATTTGGTGTCGAATACACTAATACTCTGATTGACATGATTGATATAAACTCGTCGCGCATCTCCGGGTATCTTCCGCGCTCGGGGCGTGATAGTTTTTGTGGAATCAGAGCTTAGGGTATTCAATTCCTAGGAAACCCAGGTCCAAGGATAGGTTCAAACCTTTAACCAGTGAGATTGGGTAGAACCAAGGGTTGAGTTAACATAAAAACTTAAAAGCCCTTAACGCGAGTATATACTAATATAGTTATTGTAATTGTAGGATAATGGCTGCCGAACGTGCTCAGTGGCGCAACATGCAGCGTACACTTCAAGGCATGACTCAGGTGCTGCAACAAGTAGCACAGGGAGGTGCACAACGAGCAGGGAGTCTCCACCAAGTCTTTAAAAACATGAACCCACCTAAATTCACGGGTTCTACTGATCCGGACGACGCAGAGCACTGGATCAGGGAGACGGAGCGTATATTCCGTGTTATGTAGTGCACGGATCAAGATAAAGTCTTATTAGCTACCTTTCAGTTAGAAAGGGATGCCCGATGCTGGTGGGAATCAATAGAAGCTACTTAGTTACTTGGGAAGAATTCGTTGAATATTTCAACGCTAAATATTTTTCAGACCGAGTCCAAGAAAAGAAAGCTACCGAATTTTCCGCACTCAAGCAACGGTCATTATCGGTGGCGGAGTACGAGGCACAATTCTCTAGATTATCTCGGTATGCTAAGCACTTAGTTAGCACCGAGAAGATGAAAGATAGGAGGTTCCTTAATGGGCTCAGGCCCCAATATATCACACAGCTGGCGCCAATGGATATCCAGGTCTACTCGGAAATAGTGTGCCGAGCTCAGCTATTAAAAGACGCCACGGAACTATCTGATAGAATCCGTGGGAAGGACAAGAAAGAACAAGTTACAAGTTCAGGTTCCTTTAAACCCAACTTCAAGAAGAGGCCTAGTAATGGAGGTACTTCCTCACAAGATCAGAAGTTTAAGAAGACCAAGCCCTTCTCCATCACCACTACCCCACCAAATATAGTGTGCAAGCACTGTGACAAGGCGGGCCATAGAGCAGAAGAATGCTGGAGGAAACTAGGAGCATGTCTCCGCTGTGGGATCTGCGATCATCGAATTCCCGATTGCCCATTACTTAATGATCAAGCCGGGGACGGGAAGCACCCAGTAACCAAGAATGCTCGTCTTCACGCAATTAAGGAGACCGAACAAGAAGAAGAAGGCGGACTAGTAGAAGGTACACTGAAAGTTTGTTCCAAGTCTGCACATGTCTTATTTGATACTGGTGCTTCACATTCAATTATTTCCAAGAAGTTCGCTGATCCGTTACCCCTAGAACCGGAATGGATAAAATTAGTCTTGTCTACTCCTCTAGGAAACGAGACTGATATTACACACCATTACCAGAACTGTGAAGTATTGATTCATGGTAAGAATCTCCCTATTGATCTTATATGTTTAGATCTAAAGGAGTATGATGTCATACTAGGAGCGGATTGGTTATCTAAATACCAGGCAACAGTCGATTGCCGCAATAGCAAGGTTACTTTCAAGGACTTTCCAGAACTAGTCTATACTAGCCCCAAGAGTCGGAGCAAATCCCCTCTTATTTTGGCTCTCCGAGCTAGCAAGCTCATCAGGAAAGGATGTGTATCTTTCCTTGCATTCGTCACAATTAAGGAGGCTAAGGAAACTAAGTTAGAAGACATTCCGGTGGTACAAGAATTTTCGGAAGTATTTCCGGAAGATTTGCCTGGATTACCCCCACAAAGAGAAGTGGCCTTCACCATCGATTTAGTTCCTGGTGCGGGTCCAGTTTCTAAGGCACCGTATAGAATGTCACCTGCTGAACTCAAGGAGTTAAAGGAGCAATTGATGGAGCTCATTAAGAAAGGATTCATAAGACCAAGTACTTCCCCATGGGGAGCGCATGTATTATTTGTAAAGAAGAAAGATGGATCCATGAGGTTATGCATCGACTAACGACAGTTGAATCATCTCACTATCAAGAACAAGTATCCACTGCCGAGAATCGATGAGTTGTTTGATCAAATTTCAGGATCCAAGTACTTTTCCAAAATTGATCTTAGGTCGGGATATCATCAGTTAAGAATCAAGGATGAGGACATTCATAAGACTGCATTCAGAAGCAGGTACGGCCATTATGAATTTGTTGTTATGCCTTTCGGACTAACGAATGCCCCTGCTGCCTTTATGCAGTTAATGAATAGTATATTCAGGCCTTATTTGGATCAATTCGTGGTGGCCCAACATGAAAAGGGAAATATCGGACTATGTGTCGCGCTGTCTCACATGCCAACAGGTCAAGGCGGAACACCAAAAGCCTGCTGAAAAATTACATCCTCTAGATATTCCCAAATGGAAGTGGGAGAATATTAGTATGGATTTCATCATGGGTTTATCTAAATCAAAAGGAGGACATGATGGAATATGGGTTATTATTGACCGATTGACTAAATCGGCGCATTTCTTGCCAATAAAAAGCCGATGGTCAATTGATGTTTTGGCTGCATTATACATCAAGGACGTAGTCATATTACACGGTATTCCTATTTCAATCGTGTCTGACAGAGATCCCCGTTTTACTTCTCATTTTTGGAAGGGACTACAACATTCGTTGGGAACAAGGCTTAACTTTAGTACAACTTTTCATCCTCAAACGGATGGTCAGACCGAGAGAACTAATCAGGTGGTTGAAGATATGCTCAGAGCTTGCATCATTGATTTCGATGGAAGCTGGCATGATCACTTGCCGTTGGTGGAATTTGCATACAATAACAGCTACCAGGCGAGTATACAAATGGCACCTTTCGAAGCCTTATACGGAAGGAGTTGCCGATCACCCTTATGCTGGGACGAAGTTGGAGAGAAACAACTGTTAGGTCCAGACATGGTAAGGGTTACCACTGAAAATAATAGAAATGATTAGAGAAAGACTGTAAGTTGCTCAGTCTAGGCAAAAGGCTTATGCTGATACAAGAAGGAGAGATCTTGAATTCCAAGTTGGAGATCATGTATTTCTCAAGATATCGCCTGGACGTGGCATACGAAGATTTGGTGTTAAAGGGAAGCTTACACCAAGGTTCATAGGACCTTTTGAGATATTGGAAAGAGTTGGCGAGGTTGCTTATCGCATCGCATTGCCTCCTCAATTGTCAGATGTGCATAATGTATTCCACATATCTATGTTGAAGAAGTATGTGCACGATCCATCGCATATTATTGAACATGGAGACTTAGTTATCCAGAAGGATCTCACATATGAACAGAAGCCCATAAAGATACTAGATCGTGAAGTACATACCCTAAGGAATAAGGTTATTCCCATGCTTAAGGTACAATGGAATAAGAACTCCGAACATGAAGCTACATGGGAGACCGAGGAATCCATGAGGAAGCGATTTCCAGAATTATTTTAAGGTATATACTCTACACTCTCCACTTATATATACTATTAAATTTGGGGACCAAATTCTTTTAAGTGGGGGAGGGTGTAGCAACCCTGATAAAAATAAGATTTTTAAATAAATCAAATTAAAATAAAAGATAAGTAAATAGATGACAAAGAGCCTAAATGGGTAAATCATTAATCAAGAGGAAATAACGCCTTTGGTCAAGGCGCGACTTCGAAAAGAAACGCCCTTACATAAGGCGTTAATTCTAAAAAGGACGCCAACACCAAAGGGCGTCAATTATCAAACGGCCAAAAGGGGAAGTAAATGTAACGCCCTCTACCTGGGCGCGTTTTATACAAGAAATGACGCTTGACAAGGCGTCAATTTAAATTAACGCCCTCGCTTAAGACGTTAATTCAGTTCGAGTTTCGTTCGACCCAGGAGTCTATCCAGGGCAAGTTCTGGATAACTACGTCGAAGGTGGAATATGGTAAGGACTCTATCATGGAAGTATTACTTCCAATACAACTCTAACCCTATTAGGATCCCCAAAATCCTATAAATAACCTTGTCCATCGAACCCTAAAAGCTATTTGGTCGAAGGAAGTTTCGCTCAGCTGCTGTGCGTGAAGAACAGGTTTATGTTCTTCTTCCTGCCTCTGTTTTCGATCAACTCATGAAGAATATTAATTTTTCTTCATCTTATTTTCCTTTAGGTTGCCTGCCTTGCGTTTTCCTGACGTGCTGAAGAACGAGGGGTTCTTCATCAAGCATCATCTTCTTCTTCTTCTGCCGGTGATCAGAAGACTCTGTTGCAAAACAGAGTATCGTTTCTCTTCACATATCTTCACCCAGATAATCATCAGGTAGGTTTTCTCAAGATCGTAGCCCAAACTAGCTTAAGATCTTAATAATATCATCGGTCGTGCATGCATATAGTTTTATTGTGGTTTCAGATGTTTTCTATGTAATTTCAAAAAGAAACGCCTTTGACAAGGGCGCTAATTTAAAGAAGCGACCCACACTAGGGCGCTAATTATTGTTTTGACGCCCTGCCCAGAAGTCGTCAATTGCATGTAATTAATAAATACCCACGTTAAAAATTTAATATCTATGTAACCATGAATCTAATATATTGCATGAGTATACCTATGAAATCCTGCTATTTTTCCTGTCATGACCATGTACCTGTTTCCTGAAATTTTATTATCTGAAATTTGAAAAATTGTTGAATTAATGACCTGCACAAGGTCGTCTCTTATTGAACTGACGCCCCAGACCAGGGTGCTAATTGACAAGTAACGTCCCTGTCCAGGGCGCGTTTTTGTTAAAATTCCAGAATATTGATTTTCTGCAGAATAGAAATATTGAAGGGACGACTAATGTATAAGTCGTCAAATTGTAAATAAACGCCCCTGAGAAAGGCGTTAATTTTATAAGTAACGACTTATATTAAGTCGCTATTTTCCTGTGATACTATTTTACACTGTTACTGTTAACCGAGGGTTTCATACATATATATACTTATATATATATATCGGCACTATATTCCAGTCCGTGAATATAGTCCCATGTTTCATGATGTTTTATCGCACTACCCTCAATTCTCATTGACATACCAGCTCTCCATTGGACATTCCGTTCCTTTGGACTAGCGAGTTAGTCATAGAGACCTCCGTAAGACTCCTCGAGCCTTGGATTCCCTCAAGGCCGACTGAGCTGGTTGTACCATAAAAACCCATTACACTATTTTACCATGTCACTCTAAAGAAACATGGTATACCGGCCCTCATGTTATGCAAAGTGTGTATCATGAGAATTCTCTTAATGGGATGAGGTTATCATGCCATTTGATGCTATTCTTGTAAACCCCAATTCTATATTCAACATGATGTTCTTGTGGACCTCAATTCTATATTAAGAATGAGGACGTCTTGTCATTGATGTGCTGTTCATGTGGACCTCAATTCTATATAAAGAATGTCCATACTTGCTTGTCATGGTACCTAAGTTAGGGAACCAATTCCACCTAGTTTTATCGATAATCGTGATTGTACCGTTATTATCGCCATTCTATGTCAAGTATCATATTTTTGGACTCTACTCTATCCAAGTTTATCCTACATGTCTACAAGCTTTATTCTTGAAATTCCATATTGGCTATACACAAAAGTGGATGTTAAAATACATGATTAATGCCTGTGCATATAGGGCCTGATCTGGTCCTGGGAGGAGCACCCGAAAGTACTTGTGTCCATGGGAGTTGATTGATCACGGTATTGGCATTATACTGAAGTGCATGACTAGCTTGATTGAACATTCCACAAATCTTGTACTTGACTTGATATTACATGACTTGCGTGGCCCGAAAAAGGGTAATTTCATACTTGCGTGCTTGAAACGTGATAGCCAAACTCCAACATGACATGATGAATACACTTGCTTGACTATCTTGATATCTTTTGATATAAGTTCTTGAAAATTCATGACTAGTTCTTCTTGCTATCGTATTGTTATACACTCTCTCTATCTTGTCGTTTTATGCGAGCATGCATAGCTATAGTGCATTCATGAAAGATGTAATCACTTAAACCCTTTGCTAGTTCTTGAGATATAATTTTCTACTAAACGTTCGCTCACCTAGTGTTTCCCTACTTTTCAGGTAAGTCCGACGATGAGGGAACTCAAACGGATGGGGAAAATCAAGAGTGAAAGAGATAGAGCTTCTTCCGTGTTATCTAGTCTTTTTTTCATATTTTCTTGAGTCAATCTTGTATTTTTCCTTTATTTTAGTTAGTACATCAAAGGTTTGTAATAGACATATTCTTATGAAGGAATAAAGGATTGGGTTATCTTTACTTTTGCGCATCTCTGATTTTGTGTCGAATACACTAATACTCTGATTGACATGATTGATATAAACTCGTCGCGCATCTCCGGGTATCTTCCGCGCTCGGGGCGTGACACTTATCCACTAAGGATCGACTTGGGAAGAGTTGTAACATTACTAAGGACATTTAGAGATTAGATTATGACCAAATAAGGACTCTAGAATCGATGTAATCCTCAAACCCTAGCCTAAACTCTATAAATAGGGCATAGTTTTGAACTGTGCGACCCTTACTTTTGGACGTAAAGAATCAAGGTAAGGAGTCATTATCTCATATAAGCTCTTTAGAAGTATTTGTTTACAATACTTTAGACTAACTCCCCTCCAAATTTCACCTCTTTAGGTCAAGAGGTCGTGGAGTTAGAGCCCAAGGAAGTTACTGGAAAAGTCACAGAAGAAAGAAATCTAGGGCAGGATTCTCAATCCAAATCAGAAGCAACAGCCTAAGTTAAGAGGTAGGTTATCTTATGATCAACAAAAACAACCTGATAGGACTAAAAGCCCTCTGGTTTGATTGAATTTCATGCATAGTAGAGCATTAATTTCATGTTTTACTAGTTGATATACATGTCATGCATCTTCTAGCCCTAATAGAGAAATTAAAGCATGTTATTCATCTAATTCACTGATACCCATTCATGTAGTTAGCCTATACTTTGTTATCATGTCTAGAATAGACATGGTATTTGTTTTAGACATGATATGAGTTGATCTCTTAGGATTCATATCGCTTCCTATCAGCAGATACTGTAACGCATCAGCGTAGGACCGTCACACTCATGTAACGGCCTTACGACAGACCGTCACACACTCTGTTGTATATGGATTTCACTGTTGTCTCTAACGAGCATTAATTTCATGTATAGTAGAGCATTAATTCCATGTTTTACTAGTTGATATACATGTCATGCATCTCCTAGCCCTAATAGAGAAATTAAAGCATGTTATTCATCTAATTCACTGATACCCATGCATGTAGTTAGCCTATACTTTGTTATCATGTCTAGAATAGACATGGTATTTGTTTTAGACATGATATGAGTTGATCTCTTAGGATTCATATCGCTTCCTATCAGCAGATACTGTAACGCATCAGCGTAGGACCGTCACACTCATGTAACGGCCTTACGACAGACCGTCACACACTCTGTTGTATATGGATTTCACTGTTGTCTCTAACGCACTTGGACAGACGCATTACGTTCATGTAACGGCTGTTCTCTGACCGTCACAATCACTGTGACGCCCCACTTCGAGACCGTCAGAGCCTGTGTTCTGTCAACCCTAAGACAGAATATAACTTGCCAATATTATTTATTGTTAAGCCTAGTTACTTAAGTTTTAACCTGATCATGTGATTTTAAGGTTAATTGATTGTTCATGATAGGTATTGCATGATTGGGTGTCTCATTGTTATTTTAAGTAATGTTAGTTTAATGAGCCCAATTCTATAGTTTTGTATTATAAAGCATGACTTTTAAAAACATTGTATTGACGGAGTTTCACCATGATTTCCACATTGATTATACATATCTATCTCTGTCAATAGAGTCAATTCTATAAGTACATGGCACATATTCCGGTATGTTGCCATTAGTTCACACTTTGCACTATAGGAACACCATCTTGGACATGAGGACCTCTCTATTGGATATTCTTTCCAATGGACTAGGAAATCATTGTTTCAAGGCCTCCGTAATTCTCCGCGAGCCTGGGATTCCCAGTAGGACGCCGAGTTGGTTGTACCATCAAAGCCCAATAACTAGAATACACTATCGTTGTTTTCTGAATCTTGTAATGTAACGGCCTTGCACTGGACCGTCAGGCTCACGTAACGGCCCAATGCCCGACCGTCACATTTCACTGAGTCTAAACTAGTATGCTGGACTCTGGTCACTGTAACGGCCCATTATGGACGCATTACATAGTGTAACGGCCCAGTAAACGACCGTTACATAGCTTGTATATGTTAACCCAAGGTTTGACCAAGGGTTGATATTTCAATGATTCTAGACAAACCTTGATGATCTAGAACTTATCATATTGCTTAATAGACTTAATGTAATGGATGAAAGTTAAGGAAATATACCGTTATGCTGCCGATTTATTCTATAAGCATAACATAGTTTAAATAATGTCATTCTTGATCTCATATATTCAAATTAAAGCATTCATTCATTGATTATTGTTATCATGGAAGTATTGAACTTATTACATTCTTGGCCATACTTTATTGTTACATGCGTGGAAGTAGCTTAATTTATAACTGAAGATGCGATCGAGTACTGATTGTGTTCAAGGGCTCTATGCTAGTCCCCTCGGCTGATTGCCGGAAACATACTATTTTATAAACCATGGGGTATGATGCTACTGCCGTCGCATTACGCTGGGAGTACTATTTCTATAAATAAGTGAAGATCCACGGCACGATATGACATCATTGTACATGACTTTCTTGCTTGATATTCCACAGAAATTCACGAACTATGTACTCAAAAGAGACTAGTGTGATGAATATGTGGCTTGCTAGTACAATCTCGTTACATTCTTGTTCATGGAAGGGAAATATCATGTTCTTGTTATATTCTTGCTAGTTCATTCTTGATCATTCTATCTTACATGATTATCTTGTTACTTTGGTTTAATCGCGTGATCGATTCGCATTCGCATGATTTTACCTTATTCTTTAGAGCTAAATTGTTAATTACTTTAATAGTGCCTTCATGTTGATGCGAAGATATCTACTGGGCAAGTGTGCTCATTACCTATTTCCAATGTTTTTTCAGGAGATGGAAGTGGTTCAGATTCGGATTCGGGCTATACTAGTAGTGGGTCCGGAAGTGAGTGAAAGTCTTGTAAAGCTACGAGTGAAGACTTAGGAAGTTATCATGTCTAGATTGAGTCAATGTAATTTTCCTATTTCTTGAGTCTAGTAGAATGAAAATCAAATTAGTGATTGTATCTTTGAATATTGAGCATTATGATATGAAGTTGAAGTTTGATTAAATCATATGCAATTGCATTTATTTGTGTAATTATCTTGCGCTCTGATACCAACTTAACTGTCACGCCCCGAGCCTTTATAAAGTATTCCATGTATGTGGTGCATCGGCCGGAGGTGTCGGAACTGACTTCCACCAAGTACGGGCATCCTTATTCAATTGGAACGTTGCTAGATGGACTTTCTCCTGATCAGTGCATTGTATGACATCAAATATACGATTCATCTCATCGATCCAATTTTCTGCTTCGTCTGGATTGGAAGATCCATAGAAACACGGAGGATTTAGACTCCGAAAATTGCGATGAACGTCACCAGCCCTTGCCCCTGCACCACCTTCTGCTATAGTCTGCAATGCCTGGGTAAGGCCGGCAACTGAATCAGCTTACAATCAAAAATAAATATCCATTGCCGCGTATTGATGAGCTCTTCGATCAGCCTTCGGGAGCAGAATATTTTTCTAAGATTGACCTCAGATCAGGTTATCATCAGCTTAGAATCAAAGAAGAGGACATTTATAAATCAGCTTTTCGAAGTCGTTATGGCCACTATGAATTCGTGGTAATGCCGTTTGGGTTAACTAATGCCCCAGCAGTATTCATGCAACTTATGAACAGTGTCTTCCAGCCATATTTAGACCAATTCATCATCGTCTTCATCGATGATATCCTGATATACTCCAAGACAAAAGAAGAACATGAAGAACATCTAAGGATAGCCTTGCAAACACTTAGAGAACACAAGCTATATGCGAAACTCAATAAGTGTGAATTCTGGCTCAAGGAAGTCTCATTCCTAGGCCACATTATTTCAAAAGAAGGTATTGCTGTGGATTCTTCTAAGGTAGAAGCTGTCAGAGATTGGAGTCGACCAACGAATGTATCTGAAGTCAGAAGCTTTTTAGGTCTAGCTAGTTATTATAGGAGATTCATAAAGGACTTCTCAAAGATCGCGGTTCCTTTAACTAGACTTACAAGAAAAGAGAATCATTTTGTCTGGTCGAAGGACTGTGAAAAGAGTTTTCAAAGTCTTAAGAATCATCTTACGACAGCCCCTGTTTTGTCACTACCAATAGAGGGTGGTGAGTTTGAAGTATATACGGATGCATCGGGGATTGACTTAGGATGTGTCCTTATGCAGAATGGAAAAGTGATTTACTATTCTTTAAGACAATTGAAACGTCACGAAGAAAATTATCATGTACATGATTTAGAATTGGCAGTAGTTATCTTTGCCTTGAAAATTTGGCGCCATTATCTTTATGGAGAAAAGTTTACGATCTATTCAGACTACAAGAGCTTGAAATATTTATTCTCTTAGAAGGAGCTTAACATGAGGCAAAGAAGGTGGTTAGAACATCTCAAGGACTTTGACTTTGCTATTCAATATCATCCTGGCAAGGCAAATGCTGTAGCAGATGCACTCAGCAGGAAACCAATGGGTATGATGTCAAGTCTCATGATTAGTATGACTAACCTTATCCCTCGATTTGCTCAGTTGAATCTAGATGTTGACATTAAGGAAGAAGATTGCTTCATGGCAAATATCCGAGCCCAACCTATATTGATTGAGGAATTGGCCAAGTTACAAGAGGATGACCCAGTTTTACTGGAAATTAAGGCCAATATTGAACAGAGACCGGATTTTACTATTTCTAAAGATGGAAGATTGCTATTCAAGGGATGAATGTGTATACCGGATCATGAAGATACAAAGAAATTGATCTTAGAAGAAGCACATAAATCAAAGTACACCATTCATCTGTATCAGGATCTCAAAAGAAACTTTTGGTGGCCCAATATGAAGAGGGAAGTAGCGGATTTTGTGTCTCGCTGTCTCACTTGCCAACAAGTTAAGACGGAACATTTCAGACCTGCAGGAAAATTACAGCCCTTAAGTATTCCAGAATGGAAATGGGAGAGCATAGGAATGGATTTCATTATGGGATTACCTAAGACAAGAGGTGGACATGATGGAATATGGGTAATCATAGAACGATTGACTAAATCTGCACATTTCATACCAATAAAAAGTTGATGGTCTGTGGATATTCTAGCAGCATTATACATCAAAGAAATTGTTAAACTACATGGTGTCCCTGTCTCTATTGTATCAGATAGAGATCCTCGATTTACATCATAGTTCTGGAAGGGCCTACAACATTCACTAGGGACTAGATTGAATTTTAGTACAGCTTTCCATCCACAAACTGATGGTCAGACGGAAAGAACAAATCAGGTGGTAGAAGATATGCTCAGGGCTTGTGTCATTGATTTTGGAGGAAGTTGGCATGATCACTTGCCTCTAGTGGAATTTACATATAATAATAGCTATCAAGCAAGCATACAAATGGCACCTTTTGAAGCTCTATATGGGAAAAGTTGTCGATCACCAATATGTTGGAATGAAATAGGGGAAAGGCAATTTCAAGGCCCTGACCTTATCAGAGATTCCACATAGAAAATAAAGCTCATCCAAGAAAGAATGAAAATGGCACAAGATAGGCAAAAGTCTTATGCTGACAATCGAAGACGTGACTTGGAGTTTCAGGTAGGAGATCATGTATATTTGAAGGTTTCTCCAGGTCGAGGTATTCGAAGATTTGGCAATAAAGGAAAGATAACTCCAAGGTTCATTGGCCCAATTGAAATTCTTGAAAGGGTCGGTGAAGTGGCTTATAGATTGGCGTTACCTCCACAGTTAGCAGGAGTTCATGACGTATTTCACGTCTCTATGCTGAAGAAGTATGTGTATGATCCAGATCACATTATCACTTATGACAATATAGAGATTCAGAAAGACTTGACGTATGAACAAACGCCAATAAAGATTTTGGAACGAGAAGTGCGTCAATTAAGAAATAAGGTCATTCCTATGGTTAAGATTCAATGGAAGAAAGCATGGCCCTATGAAGCGACATGGGAAATCCAATCAGCTAAGAAGAAAAGATTCTCAGAATTATTTAACTGTAAGTAGACTCTCCACAATACATGTATTGAATTTGGGGATCAAATTCTTTTAAGTGGGGGAGGGTGTAGTGCCCCAGAATTTATTTGATAATTTTCTGACATTATTAGCAATTAAATGGACTAATTTGAATTTATTAATCAATATAAGGCCAAATGGTGTTAACCAATTAACCCAACTCACTTAATTAAAGTCTAAAGGGTTTTAAGACCAGGCCCATTTAGTTTGGCCCATATTCTAGAAGGTTATTAAGCCTATCCTCGGAATTATAAGGATAAACACCACTTAATATAGATAATTATACGGATAATGAACAATAGAGTTTTATCAATTTAGAACTCTATCCACGCTGACTGTAACGGTCCATCGAGCAACCGTCACAGACATGTAACGCATAGGAGCTCGACCGTTACTCTATGAATAAGAAAACTGAAGAGTTTGATTTCTTTTGAACTCTGGGAACGAGTAATGTAACGGTCTATCGCGAGATCGTCACAAGCCCCTAGCGCACCGGCAGCCGGCCGTTACATCATGTTAGTTCCATAAAGGAAAGAACGAGTACAAAGAACAAAACTTTGGACTCTTATCTACTAAGGATCGACTTGGGAAGAGTTGTAACATTACTAAGGACTCTTAGAGATTAGATTATGACCAAACAAGGACTCTAGAATCGATCTAATCCTCAAACCCTAGCCTAAACTCTATAAATAGGGTATAGTTCTGAACTGTGCGACCCTTACTTTTGGACGTAAAGAATCAAGGTAAGGAGTCATTATCTCAGGTAAGCTCTTTAGAAGTATTTATTTACAATACTTTAGACTAAATCCCCTCCAAATTTCACCTTTTTAGGTCAAGAGGTCGTGGAGTTAGAGCCCAAGGAAGTTGCTAGAAAAGTCACAGAAGAAGGAAATCTAGGGCAGGATTCTCAATCCAAATCAGAAGCAACAGCCTAAGTTAAGAGGTAGGTTATCTCATGATTGGCAAAAACAACCTGATAGGACTAAAAGCCCTCTGGTTTGATTGAATTTCATGCATAGTAGAGTATTAATTTCATGTTTTACTAGTTGATATACATGTCATGCATCTCCTAGCCCTAATAAAGAAATTAAAACATGTTATTTATCTAATTCACTGATACCCATGCATGTAGTTAGCCTATACTTTGTTATCATGTCTAGAATAGACATGGTATTTGATTTAGACATGATATGAGTTGATCTCTTAGGATTCATATCGCTTCCTATCAGCAGATACTGTAACGCATCAGCGTAGGACCGTCACACTCATGTAACGGCCTTACGACAGACCGTCACACACTCTGTTGTATATGGATTTCACTGTTGTCTCTAACAAACTTGGACAGATGCGTTACGTTCATGTAACGGCTATTCTCTGACCGTCACAATCACTGTGACGCCCCACTTCGAGACCGTCAGAGCCTGTGTTCTGTCAACCCTACGACAGAATATAACTTGCCAATATTTTTTATTGTTAAGCCTAGTTACTTAAGTTTTAACATGATCATGTGATTTTAAGGTTAATTGATTGTTCATGATAGGTATTGCATGATTGGGTGTCTCATTGTTATTTTAAGTAATGTTAGTTTAATGAGCCCAATTCTATAGTTTTGTATTATAAAGCATGACTTTTAAAAACATTGTATTGACGGAGTTTCACCATGATTTCCACATTGATTATACATATCTCTCTCTGTCAATAGAGTCAATTCTATAAGTACATGTCACATATTCCGGTATGTTGCCATTAGTTTACACTTTGCACTATAGGAACACGATCTTGGACATGAGGACCTCTCTATTAGATATTCCTTCCAATGGACTAGGAAATCATTATTTCAAGGCCTCCGTAATTCTCCGCGAGCCTGGGATTCCCAGTAGGACGCCGAGTTGGTTGTACCATCAAAGCCCAATAACTAGAATACACTATCATTTTTTTCTGAATCTTGTAATGTAACGGCCTTGCACTGGACCGTCAGGCTCACGTAACGGCCCAATGCTCGACCGTCACATTTCACTGAGTCTAAACTAGTATGCTGGACTCTGGTCACTGTAACGGCCCATTATGGACGCGTTACATAGTGTAACGGCCCAGTAAACGACCGTTACATAGCTTGTATATGTTAACCCAAGGTTTGACCAAGGGTTGATATTTCAATGATTCTAGACAAACCTTGATGATCTAGAACTTATCATATTGCTTAATAGACTTAATGTAATGGATGAAAGTTAAGGAAATATACCGTTATGCTGCCGATTTATTCTATAAGCATAACATAGTTTAAATGTCATTCTTGATCTCATATATTCAAATTAAAGCATTCATTCATTGATTATTGTTATCATGGAAGTATTGAACTTATTACATTCTTGGCCATACTTTACTGTTACATGCGTGGAAGTAGCTTAATTTATAACTGAAGATGCGATCGAGCACTGATTGTGTTCAAGGGCTCTATGCTAGTCCCCTCGGCTGATTGCCGGAAACATAGTATTTTATAAACCATGGGATATGATGCTACTGGCGTCGCATTGCGCTCGGAGTACTATTTCTATAAATAAGTGAAGATCCACGGCACGATATGACATCCTTGTACATGACTTTCTTGCTTGATATTCCACAGAAATTCATGAACTATGTACTCAAAAGAGACTAGTGTGATGAATATATGGCTTGCAAGTACAATCTCGTTACATTCTTGTTCATGGAAGGGCAATATCATGTTCTTGTTATATTCTTGCTAGTTCATTCTTGATCATTCTATCTTACCTGATTATCTTGTTACTTTGGTTTAATCGCGTGATCGATTCGCATTCGCATGATTTTACCTTATTCTTTAGAGCTAAATTGTTAATTACTTTAATAGTGCCTTCATGTTGATGCGAAGATACCTACTGGGCAAGTGTGCTCATTACCTATTTCCAATGTTTTTTCAGGAGATGGAAGTGGTTCAGATTCGGATTCGGGCTATACTAGTAGCGGGTCCGGAAGTGAGTGAAAGTCATGTAAAGCTACGAGTGAAGACTTAGGAAGTTATCATGTCTAGATTGAGTCAATGTAATTTTCCTATTTCTTGAGTCTAGTAGAATGAAAATCAAATTAGTGATTGTATCTTTGAATATTGAGCATTATGATATGAAGTTGAAATTTGATTAAATCATGTATAATTGAATTTATTTGTGTAATTGTCTTGCGCTCTGATTGATTCTTGCTTGCAAGAGACTTACCATGCCGGCTGTTCATATTTTTCGAGCAAGTCTTCCGCTGTAATAAAGGCTCGGGGCGTGACATCTCGAGGTCTGAATCAGAAGTCTACCCTTCGGTCAATACCAACTCTCAGGAAACTTTAGTTCTGCCCGGCCAGATCTGAAACTGAGATCAGTCCGGTTCTAAAATTCCCCATCGGAAGCACGATCCCAACGAAGTTTCTGGAGTCACAGAGGGTCGAAGTACTTCGAAAGAGCTTTCCAACGATACCTCTTGCACGTCGATCCGACATCGGGAGTGATCGCAGCAGCAGATCTCACCGGATCACGCACGACAAAACAGAAGTAACAGATCCGTGGGCAACAACTCCAAGACTGGGAGATCGGAGCCGATCGGCCTCCGACCGGTGTTCCAGCCCGGCCGCCGTCCAGGGAAGTGCGCCACCAGAGGTCACCATCACAGTGGGACCCACTCCGTCATGTCCAGAGGACGGGGCAACGTGTGGGCCCCACGATCCCGTAGATCGCGCCATCCGGACAGCACTAAAACGTGGGTTTCGGCACCGACGGACGACATCAAGATGGTGCCCGTCAACCCAATTCCCGCTACTCCCGGGCCCCACATGTGACCTATTACCTCCCGGCGTGGAGTGGGTCAAATCTTTGAACCGCAGTGTATTTGTTTAACCGGGAGTACAGGATTGGACGGGGTTGTCTTCCCCACGCCGGGAGCGTGGAGGTAACAATCTCGACTTCTTGGCAATTACTTGCTTAGCTAGTATATGGTCGCGTGTCGCTGTTGAGTGCGATAGGAACCTAGCCCGTGAGTCCATGTCACTGCTGTGAGCGAGAGAGTGACCCGTCCCGTGGGTCGATCTGAGCACGGAAGTGAGTCGACCACCCTTGACTCTACCGGTTTCTCAACTGCACGGATCCGTGTTTCCCCTCGCTTGGGACGACGAGTGAGCTTGCGTTTCTGTTAGCGACGTATAGCCCATAGGAACTCTTAGTGTCGGGCCAAAGTGTCTCTATTATTGTATGTTGCTGGTCGTGTCCGCATTTAGAGTGCGAGGTCCGCATCACTTAGAGTCGGTTCCCGTGTCCGTTTCGCATCAAGTTTAGTCATATAAGAGTTGTAAAACATCAATGACTTATAGTGTTTAGCCATTATCAAAACTAAGAATATCAAATAGCTCAAATGGCCACAGGATGATGTCGAGTGACCCAAGTGACCACAAGATGACTCAAATGACCATAGGGGCACAACACGTCTCAACCAGGAACTCCCCGCCACCACTCCCAGGTGGGCCGACACATAGGAAAGTGTCGTCAGGCTACGACTAGTGAAGGCTCACTAGAGAGAGAGACTCTCAAACAGAAACACCGAAGTACAGACAAGGTAAGCACACACCTGTCGCATGTACTATGGAGCATAATGCAGTATACAACTCCTATCAGACTCAGGACAGTCAACTAGACCTGCTAACACAACGATCATTGAGTCACAAGACTCAGGTCAAGATCGTCGCACATCACGGCAACACGCCGTTAATCATCCTAGTCCCAAAGCCAAAATCATGGTAAAACACATTATGGAAGACGGCACAGAGCAGCCAGATCCATAACAGCAATAATGACAATGAGTCCTCGGCCTCCAAGCCACACAACGGACTCACAATTTCGCATAACATGGAACACGAAACATGAGGGATCACCAAAACCCTCGAACCACATGGACACATAAACTGAGGTATGATGATACCTCCAGGTGTCCAAAACCATGTCTCGATCCTTACAGGATAGATGAGACACTCACGAGGTCGCGTGTCAACCACTAGGTCACCACCGGGTTGACCAGAAACCATAATGATCCTCGAAATAACAGAAAATGCCCCTCTGTATAATGGCACTCTCAGATAGACATACACCCTATAACACGATCACAGCCCTCATAGGACGTCCAAGACATCCACGGAACAATGGGCTAACCAAGAGGTCAAAGCCAAATTAATTGGAAGCCAAACCGACAAAGAAAACACCCAGAAGGCAGCCGCAGTTGCGAGCTAGCCACGCCAACAACAGATGCGGTTCCCAACAAGCCGCGCTAGCCCAGATGCGGTTAATGACTAGCCGCATTCACACTGACACGGTTCCAAGCAAACCGCCTCAGGCCTACGTACAGAAAACTCATAAAAAGAGGAGAAGAAGATAGATTCGACGCTTCACGAAGCGGAGTCAACTTGGAGACAGACGCGGTTCCAGGATAGCCGTGATAGTCCAGACGCTGTTACGCATTGACCGCGAGAATCCCAAACGCGGTACGCCAAAGACCGTGTCAAGAAGAAGATAAGGCACTGGGAACGAAGACAGGCAGACGCGGTTCCAAGCCAACCGCTTCAGCTAGACGCGGTTGAACGCCAACCGCGTTCTCCCACTGCCATATGCTCAAACCGACAAAGCCTAAAAAGTAGACGCGGTTCACGACTGACCGCTACAGAGGTCGAGAGTCAAACGCGGTTACTGGTGGTCTGCGACTCATCCTCCGATCCAAAAACTGTAGAATCGCACAGAACCCAATTTTCCACGCCCCAATCACTCCTAAACGACAAGGAAATACTCTTAGACTCGATATCCACCTTCCACAAGTCGGAAGGGATCAAACCAACCTTAAAACGGCTAAAAATGGGCAATTCCCACGAATCGACCCAAACCGAGTCACGTGGGGAAACGGCCTCGTACCGGCCCCAAATCACATCCAAATAGATTCAAACTTGCAAGAAATGAATCCTAACATGCCAGGGGTTCATATTTTACCATTTAATGTGTAAACCCTCGTCTGGAACGATGATCTCGGCTCACACCCCCCGAACATATTTTCGCCCTTAAAGCTGAAAAATCCGCTCAAACTCACACCGTTCGGCTCCAAATCACGCAAGGATGCAGGAAAAGAGTAGGGTATCCATCCCCCTACCTCCACCGAAAATCTCACGCACCGAAACGGCCACACCACACCGAAAACCATCGCACGAACAACCCACGTCGGCTTTGAATCCACGCTCGAGATCACGCCTATGCCACGCTTCGATACTTGTGCCGTCATGCTCCATGTCAGCTCTACGCCGTCTCCACCTCGTCCTCGGGCTTCCTCCGTCTGTAGTCGGAGTAGAGGGGGAAAGAGGAGAGAGAACAGAGAGGGAGAGAGTGAGAGATCGTGAGGGAGGAGAGAGGAGAGAGAAAGGGTTAAGAAAGAAAAGGAAAAATAGGAAATTAGCAATATTTCCTAAAATCTGATTTTCTGCATGCAATTTTGTAAACTCAGAAAAATATGAAAAAATAGTCTCTGCGATCCTCGAAATGAGCACAATGCACCTGTAGCGTCTCGGAGTCACAAAACTCAACGGTTCACTCTCCATAGGGTTCCACAAGTTATACAAGGGAAAAACCCGAGTGGATCGTAAAACATATTTCTGGACCCACGAAAGCGCTCCGAAAGCTCTCCGATTCTGATCCGAAGAATCTAGTGTATTATAAGTGGTATCCTGCATCATGTTCTTTTGATTTAATCTCATATACTGATGCTGATTATGCTGGATGCAAACTTGATAGAAAAAGTACAAGTGGCTACTGCCAATTCTTGGGTGGATGCTTAGTTTCGTGGGCTTCCAAGAAGCAGCACTATGTTGCACTTTCCACTGCAGAAGCTGAATACATTACTACAGGTAGCTGTGGAACCCAGGTACTATGGATAAAACATCAACTCTAGGACTACGGAGTAGATCTTGGATGCACACCCATCATGTGCGATAATACCAGTGCCATTAACTTAACCAAGAATCCCATTGAACATTCCCGCACCAAACACTTTGAGATAAGGCATCACTTCCTGCAGGATGGGGTAAGCAAGAAAAACTTTGAATGTCACTTTGTTGAATCTGAGAAACAAATTGTTGATATTCCTACTAAACCTATGAGCAATGACAATTTTTCAACTTTAAGAAAAGAATTGGGTCTGTGTAGACCTCCCACTTGATTACATTTGCATGTTCTTGCTCATCTAATCCAAGGGTTCACTAGTTACAATAGTCAGGGGGAGTCCATCATGCATGTTTAATTGGCTGCATTGTTCATAAACTATAGGTTGTTTCATTCCATTGCATGACCTTATGGTATATTAAATGATGTTGGGAGAAGGGTAGATTATATCTGTCTGAAAACCCACACTATGCATGAGAAGATCTAAGGATCTAAGTTCTCCGCCTGGTACCATGGGTCTTAGTCATACTTCATTACATGCTTTTAAGTGTCTAGCTTACATACTAAGTGCATTGCATCTTAGTGTCCATATGTTGAGGGGGAGATGGTTGTCCTTCCTTGAGACAAGTTCATAACAAGTCTGCTGTGTTAGAAGCTTTTTCATCTGTCTGACTCCAGTACGTCGATGCACTGCCCAGTATGCGTCGACGCCACAGTTCAATTTACCCAATCTTTGCACTCTGTGAGTCCATTCTGCGTCGACGCCCTGTAAAAGATAGGTCGACGCCATCACCCAGTTGTTCAAACTTCTCACAGCCTTCTCATTTCCTATGTTCGGCACTTCTGTAGGTGTTGCATTCATGTTCTTTTCCATTTCAAACCCTGTAATTGCTGAGGGGGAGTATGTCCTAGTCTATTATCTACTCTTCACTTCCTTGTGGAATGTCTCAAAGGGAGATTCCCTTCTAAGACTGTTCTTATTGACTGACCTCTCTAACAGCACTCTCTTGCATGATATTTTATCATGGTTGTTTAAATATAATGAGGCTTAAGGTTAACAACTTTATGTTCTGAAAACTAGTAACTTAGAGGAGAGACTCCATAGGCTTACTTCTGATGATGCCTTTCATGATTAAGTTCAATGCTCCATGGTCTGCTCATGCTTTTCAGTGGCAATTTTTGGCTGATGTACTTCTATCGAGTATTGTAATCAAACGACCATATCTAGTGAGACTTATTCAAGCACTCATTGCATAGCAATGGTCAGGATGTGTTGAGTAACCAGATGCACTTCACCTGAGACGTGAGGTGCTTCGCGTCAAAATGTAATGTCTTGATTAACTCTGATCTAATAAGAAGTTCTATTCATAAAAAAAGGGGGGGCTAGAAGAGCTTAACAAAGTAATGACTCATGCTCATTGAGAAATTGTCACCCTTCACTAATGAAGTGGTAGTGGGACAAGCATGAAGTGGCAAGCTATCTCTGATCAAAATGAGGCATGATAAGTTAACTGCACTGAGTAACTGGGGCATTTGCATCTAACAAATGTGATTCCTCACGTAAAAAGGTGTATGTTTATCTTGACTGTCAGCTCGACCTACGTAAAAATCAGAAGTGCAAGTTTAGAAAAGTTCTCACCATTCCAGCTTGTTTGACTTCAATACTCATGACAGTTAATCCTGAAGAATCACCGGGTCTCATAAGTTAAACTGAATTGGTTCATTCCGGACTTCAGCTCTATTTTATGCATTAGCTTTAGTAATTCAATTTTGAGTACTCCTCCAACTGCTTAAATTCCTGACAAAATTTCTTGACTTTAATTCATCCATTCTTACTCTCTATCATGACATGCTTATGTGTTGGGAGACATCTGTTTTGAGGGTTGCTCCAGTCATATTCTTGAAAATGTCTTAGTCTTGAATCTCTCTTCTGAGTTTTTCGCCACGTCTGATATTCTTCACTGCTCTTTCTCAGTACCCCTCATGTTTTTTCTGATGACAAAGGGGAGAGAAAGTTAGTATGTCAAAGGGGGAGAATAAGTTTTGCTGATATGTCATGTATCCATTGCATATCACGTTGCTATGCGTAAATTTGCATAAGTTTATGTGTACATTGCAAATCATGTGGTTATGCTCAAATTTGCATAAGTTGTCTACCCAAATTTGCTGTCAAAATTCTGAGCACTATGACTCATAGTTGCCATCATCAAAAAAGGGGAGAATGTTGTATAAATGATGTTTTGATGATGTCACTGATGCGGGACGGACAGCGGACTCGACTACAAGTTGATATGCAAACCTTGGACTCTAGACAAGCTCGCGATCGTCCCTTAGCGAGGGAAGCGTACGGACTTGCGCGGTTGAAAAACCGGTAGTGAGCTAGGGTGGTCGACTCTCTCTCGTGCCCGGATCGGGTCACGGGATGATTTTTGCTCTCTCGCTCGCAGCGGTGAATAACAATATATGGCGAGCTAATTAACCTATCATGCTCTCTAGCAGCGGCATACAGAAAATATATGAGGAAAGCAAATGCCGAGTAAGGTAGCGAACACGATACCTCCACGCTCCGGACGTGGGGAAGGCGATCCCGGCCAAGTACGGTAACTCCCGGTTAACAACAATTACATAATAAGTACAGCAATGAATTATATTGCCCACTCCACGCAGGGACGTATCGGGCTACAATGTGGGCCCGGGAGGACCAATCTTGGGTTGATGGGCAGCACTTGATCCGCTCCGGCGGTGCCGTCCGAAAGATGCTTGCTGCGGGTGGTGGGGCCCACGGCTGCTCAGTGGGGCCAAGTGGGCCCGGAGTGGTACCGCTGTGACGGTGGCTCCTGGGGGGAATGCTCCCTGGGATGGCGGCGCGCTGGTGGAAGGCGAGTCGGCTCCGATCTTCAAGTATTGAACTTGCTACCCACGGACTGAAGCTTCTATTTTATAGCGCGTGACCCGGTGAGAACAGCTGCTGCGATCAATCCCGATGTTGGATCGACGTAAAATTGGTACCGTTGGAAAGCTGATTCAAAATACTTTGACCAAGGACTATGGCAGGAATTTTGATGGCTCTGAATTTTTGGTGGTGGATTTTTGAACCGACGGACTGACATACTCAGAAAACATAGGACATAAATGAATTTTCCTGAGAGTTGGCATTGACCGGAGAGAAAACGTCAGATCTGGGTGTTGGACTCTTCATGAAAGTTGGAGAGGGGGAAGTAAGGAAGACGGGGATATTTTGTGTGGATTTTATGGTGGAGATTTGATAGGGGAAACAGATTTTAGAACAGGGATGGGTCGGATCTGGACAGCAGGGACAGAACTGGTTTTGGGATCTGACAGTGATTTTAAGAAAATATAAACAAGATCGTAAAATCCCAAAAAAATTAGTGGAAGAAGTATTAGATGGATAGAACTCCCAATAAAATTGGCAGCTCACACAAACAAGGGGAAATGGGTCGAAATAGGGAAGAACAGAGCTGCTGTTACACAGGACAGAATACATACAGATCTGGAGGTTTGGGAATCTTGAAATGGAAAAAAATATAAAACGAAGGCTGGAAAATGGGAAAATTTTTGTGGGACACGGGATGGACCTCAGGAACTCACCCTCAAAATTTGGAATCCACCAGATCAAGGGGTTGAGAGCTAAAAATCAGGAGGGAGCTTGCTGTCCTGAGTTGGACAAAACTCCGACGATGGCGGTGGCGGTGCGATGGCGGCACGAACGGATGGCGGCGGCGGTGCTTCACACCAACAGAAGATAGATCACTTGGAATCCACCAAGTATAGCAGGGAATCCACCCTAGAAGACAACAATATAGCTTCAAGAGGAGAGGGGAGAGAGAGGGGCGCCCTTGGATTGGACACTTTCACTAATTTCTTTTCATTAATTCTCATAAAATGTGAATTACAAGCTATTTATATGAAATGCAAAATGACCCTAACTAACCTCAGATCTAGGATTGGGGAGAGGTATTCATGGGACATCACATTTAATCCCATGTGGTCAAAAAAACAAAAATAAATTATATGCTAGTGGAAGGGGGCGCCCCCTTGACCATGGGTTCCAATCTTGGACTTTTTGTCCACCTTGTACCCCCCTTGGTCCAAGTCTTCTAGAAGTCACCTAGGACCTTTGACCAGCCCCACATGGGACCTATTGGCTTAGGTGGAGCAATGGGGAAGGAGATGGGGGCCCCTTGCTGGTCCTACTAGACTTTTACACAAAAACCTAATGATCCTTAAGGAATGACAAATTGGCTTATAAAGCCTTACAATTGCAAACATGTTTTCCCAAGGATATAAAGGCAAACTAAAAGGACACAAATGTAAACAAAATGTAGATGGTCTTGCTCTGATGTCCCCATCAATTCTCCTCGGGTGGGAAGAACTTGACCCCGTCGAGTAAGGGGTGCGGCTGCTCGTGACGCCGGTGGATCCGTCATCGTACCAGGAAGCGCGGAGTGCGCTCCACTCCAAGTATTCGACACCTGCTCATCCCGTATAGATTTGATATGCTCACGCTGCTGAGGAATGAGGCTAGAGGTGGATACTCCAGGGTGGGGTCACTCTCAAAGGAGGGAAGGTGGCTCGAAGACTCACTAGGAATCACCGCTATGTCCCTATATGTGACTAGATCCGAGATAGAGAATGGTCAAGCCGATCTCAAAAGCCGGCAAGTCTACAACGTACGCATTGAATCCGACTTGCCTCACACTCGAAAGGTGTTGACAACGCGAGCGTACAAAGACCGACTTGACTCAACATATGCAAGCTTCAACTAGACACATGCAGACTTCCAACAGACTGGATGACAACAAAGGAAAGAAAACAGACTCACACACGACCCTAGACTCATACCTAATGCAGATACTGACTACTGAGCATCTTGGGTACATGGTGGATCTCTCTGGTCATCACCCTCAACCTGAAAGAACTCGTCAGCTAGATCCTGATCGGCCTCATAGCTGACTGGCACTAATTCCGATGGCGGGTCTTCTCCAACCCTCGGGTCCCCAATGACTAGAGATGTACGGGTGCGGCATTGACTTGCAATATGGCCAAACCCATGGCAACGATAACACTGTTGGCGTGAGCCACTAGTCTCTCCGATGAGTGGTCCCTTACCCTTGTCTTCCCGACAGACTGGGGCGGTAGGTAACATAGGGGGAGGTGTGGGTGCCGGGGAACGGACAATGGGTGCCGAGGGGCGGGCAATGGGTGCTAGAGGTTGGGGTGGAGGTGGATCCCTTGGCGGAGGGGGACGGGGCCTTGAAGCGAATTGCTCCTAATGGGCGGGCTCCAGAGGACGAGCCATGGGGGCCCTCGAATGTGGGCCTAAGGAGCTACGGTGCTCGACAACTACGGAGGGGAAAGGGGCCCGACCATTGGATAGACTCAAACTCTCCCTCGAACTGCTCCATCTCGAGAGCAACCTGGTATGCATCCTCTAACTTATCCACCTTGCGGCTGAAAAGCTCATACTGTAGGTGTGTTCGTAAATCATGCCAAAATTGGGAAACGGTCAGGGAGCTCTCCTCCGTGGCATCACATCGCAGAAAGTATTCATCAAACTCAACGATGTAATCGGAGACAGACCGATCTCCTTGGGTAAGACTCTGCCATCTGTCTATGAGACACTGGTGGTAGGTGGCAGGGAGGTACTTCTTCCTAAGTTTGGACCTCATCTCTTCCCACGTCTCTACCTGGGGTTCCTGACGGTGAAACAGTAGGTTCTCCATGTTCCTCCAAAAAGTTTGTGCCTGTCCGAGCAGTTTCATTTTGGCGAACTTGACCTTCCTATTTTCCGACATCTCGAACCACTCGAAATATCGATCCATGCCGACCTCCCAATCAAGATAGACTTTTGGGTCTAAGAACCCGTCAAAAGTGGGACGGTCTACACGAACGGTCCTAAAGGTTCGCTCATCCTCATCCAACTCACGGTTCCGTCGTTGAACACGACGGTCATGACCATATCCCCTATTTTCATCCTCGGACTCATAGTCATGCACCTCGGGGATTTGACGCCTCCTAACACCTATCCCATGAACCCTTGGAGCAGCAGGTTGCTGAACCGGTTCCTGTTGACCATGCGTAGGTGGGGGGGGTGCCTTGACTGGGGCTCTCGGGGGTGTCTCGGTTGGGGCTCTCTCTAATGTGGCAACTCTCCCTACCAGGCCCTGAACAGACTGGTCCGACTCGACAGCCTTATCCTCTAAGGCCTTCATCCTTTCTTCTAGACATGTGCCTAGGCCATCCACCCGTGTACTCAACCCTTCCATTCTATCCACTCGAGTACTTAACTCGTCCATTCGTTCACTCAACCCATCCATTTTTCCCATAATAGCTTGGAACATGGCGGCCACCGATGATGAATCGAGACTAGGGACTCGGGGATCTGCGATAGGTGGTGGTGGGGGTGAGTATTGGGTACCCCTACAAGTGGGCATGCAATGGACACGGGGTTGGAATGCACCGACAAAAGCAAAGTGATGAACCTAGACTTGGCCAATATCTGGTATGTGGCGGAGTTGCGGGATCTGAAGATCCTCTCTCGCAAGTGTGATCCTTCCCGATAGGCGTAACCTAACATTCCGGGGACACCTTTTTGGATACCGGATAAAGGATGCAAATACACACCTAGGACAACACTACCCTAGACTTAGACCGTGCTATGATGACTATCCTAGACTCGACTCACTCTGATACCAATTTGATGCGGGACGGACGACGGACTCGACTCCAAGTTGATATGCAAACCTTGGACTCTAGACAAGCTCGCGATCGTCCCTTGGCGAGGGAAGCGTACGGACTTGCGCGGTTGAAAAACCGGCAGTGAGCTAGGGTGGTCGGCTCTTTCTCATGCCCGGATCGGGTCACGGGACGGTTTTCACTCTCTCGCTTGCAGCGGTGAATAACAATATATGGCGAGCTAATTAACCTAGCATGCTCTCTAGCAGCGGCATACAGAAAATATACGAGGAAAGTAAATGCCGAGTAAGGTAGCGAACACGATACCTCCACGCTTCGGGCGTGGGGAAGGCGATCCCGGCCATGTACGGTAACTCCCGGTTAACAACAATTACATAATAAGTACAACAATGAATTATATTGCCCACTCCACGCAGGGAGGTATCGGGCTACAATGTGGGCCCGGGAGGACCGATCTTGGGTTGACGGGCAGCACTTGATCTGCTCTAGCGGTGCCGTCCGGAAGATGCTTGTTGCGGGTGGTGGGGCCCATGGCTGCTCAGTGGGGCCAAGTGGGCCCGGAGTGGTACCGCTGTGACGGTGGCTCCTGGGGGGAACGCTCCCTGGGATGGCGGCGTGCTGGTTCACCTTGTGGAAGGCGAGTCGGCTCCTTTCTTCAAGTATTAAACTTGCTGCCCACGGACTGAAGCTTCTGTTTTACAGCGCACGACCCGGTGAGAACGACTGCTGCGATCAATCCCGACGTCGGATCGACGTGAAATTGGTACCATTGGAAAGATGATTCAAAATACTTCGACCAAGGACTATGGCAGGAATTTTGATGGCTCTGAATTTTTAGTGGTGGGTTTTTGAATTGACGGACTGACAAACTCAAAAACACAAGACAGAAATGAATTTTCCTGAGAGTTTGCGTTGACCGGAGAGAAAATATCGGATTTGGGTGTTGGACTCTTCATGAAAGTTGGAGAGGGGGAAGTAAGGAAGACGGGGATATTTTTTGTGGATTTTATGGTGGAGATTTGATAGGGGAAACAGATTTTAGAACAGGGATGGGTCGGATCTGGACAGCAGGGACAGAACTGGTTTTGAGATTTGATAGTGATTTTAAGAAAATATAAATGAGATCCTAAAATCCCAGAAAAATTCGTGGAAGAAGTATTAGATGGACAAAACTCCCAATAAAATTGGCAGCTCACACAAACAATGGGAAGGAAGTCGAAATAGGGAAGAACAGAGCTGCTGTTACGTAGGACAGAATACAGACAGATCTGGAGGGTTGGGAATCTTGAAATGGAAAAAAATATAAAACGAAGGCTGAAAAATGGGAAAATTTTTGTGGGACGTGGGATGGACCACAGGAACTCACCCTCAAAATTTGGAATCCACTAGATCAAGGGGTTGAGAGTTAAAAATCAGGAGGGAGCTTGCTGTCTTGAGTTAGACAGAACTCTGACGATGGCGGTGGCGGTGCGATGGCGGCACGAACGGAAGGCGGCGGCGGTGCTTCACACCAACAGAAGATAGACCACTTGGAATCCACCAAGTATAGCAGGGAATCCACCCTAAAAGATAGCAATCCAGCTGCAAGAGGAGAGGGGAGAGAGAGGGGCGCCCTTGGCTTAGACAATTTCACTAATTTCTTCTCATTAATTCTCATAAAATGTGAATTACAAGCTATTTATATGAAATGCAAAATGACCCTAACTAACCTCAGATCTAGGATTGGGGAGGGATATTCATGGGACATCACATTTAATCTCATGTGGTTAAAAAAATAAAAATAAAATATATGCTAGTGGAAGGGGGCGCCCCCTTGACCATGGGTTCCAATCGTGGACTTTTTGTCCACCTTGTCCCCCCCTTGGTCCAAGTCTTCTAGAAGCCACCTAGGACCTTTGACCAGCCCCACATGGGACCTATTGGCTTAGGTGGACCAATGGGGAAGGAGATGGGGGCCCCTTGCTGGTCCTACTGGACTTTTACACAAAACCCAAAGATCCTTAAGGAATGACAAATTGACTTATAAAGCCTTACAATTGCAAACATGTTTTCCCAAGGATATAAAGGAAAACTAAAAGGACACAAATGCAAACAAAATCTAGGTGGTCTTGCTCTGATGTCCCTATCAGTCACACCATAAGTCATTGGCCAATTAATTTAGAATCTCATGCAACATCTTCTAATTGGCTAGGTATGAAGAAGACCAACAGAGCTTGAAGGCTGCATCGACCTTTCAACCAAGCTGCTCCAACCTCAAGTCTAGATGCTTCGACCTCAGGTCTTCACAGGCAGAAGAAAGCCCTAGCAGCTCACTGATGCTCCGACCTCAGGTCATTGGCTGCATCGACCTCACCATGTTGATGCTCCGACCTCCTCAAACTTCCAAGTCAAAAGTTTTGACTCCAAGTGTCGACTCCTTTTCGCAGACCTTCTGTTGTGCGATGCTACCTCGACCTCAGCTGCTCAGTGCATCGAAGCAGGGGGTTTCTAGAAGCCGTTTGACAGGCCACGATTCAATTGCTGCTTCGACACATAGGTGGTGCTGCATCGATGCACCAGAAGCCTTCCAAGCCTTATCTGTTAAACTTTCACAGCTACTTCTACCTCACAGCAATGTTGCATCGACCTGATCAGCTATAGCAGCAGTCAGACATGCTAGCATCAAAGGGTGCCTCGACGTAGTGGCCTTGCTGCATCGACGCACTAGAACGTTGTCTATTATAAAACTATCTTCTTTTTGCTACAGTTGTAAGGACATCCAGAGGGTAAAAAAGTCTGACGTAAACCTCTGATAACTTGTTTTTTGAGGGCCAAAAGAAATTCCTAGGAACTCCCAAACGTCCCTATCATCATTAGTGTCCAAAGGAAGACTTTACTCCAGATATCTATCAGTACAATACCTTGGAAAAGGTTCTCTCACTTCCAGTTCTGTCCCCTACGCTAGACAACAAGTATTCTATCTGAAGGGAAAAATATCTCTGGAGAAAGGACGTCCTCTCTGCTAACAGAAATTAAAGATCTGCAGGTTTCTTTGGTCAAATATCATTTAATTATTCTAGCAATTCGAAATTACAGAACTTCTTTTTGGAGGGAAATTTCTCAGCCGCTTGAGCGTATAAATTGAACGCCTTCCCCTACTGTGAGCCTGAAGGAGCTTAGGACGTGGGAACCTGTGAGAAGAAAAAGAAAGAGAGTCAGCCCTGAGCATCCAAGAGAGAGAGTTCTGTGTAGGAAAGGAGAAAAGAGTGCATCCAACCATCTCCTTCAGCCTTCCTACTTTTCAGCAATTGATCTAATTCGCAGCCCAGCTGGTTTCTCTTCCATTCTGCTGAAGTGCTTCATTTTTTTCCTTCGTTGTATTTTTTTTCTTTCAAAACATCTTGTGTGTGGGTTCAGTCACCGTGTAAGCTGCAGTTGCAGTCTGTGTGGGTTTGTCTTCTTATTTCATTTTTTGTTTCCTTCTTGTAGGTTTTCTATCCCGTGTGCTTTGAGTACTTGTCCTGGTGTGTGTGTGTGTGTTGGGGCTAGTCCCCGTGTTCAGCTAGTCTTCAGTGTGTGTGTGTGTGTGTGTGTGTTTTTTTTTTCTTTTGGCCAAAGAATGGAAGCCTCACCGTGTTGGTGAGGGGTGGACGTAGGTGTGCCAGGGTGCAGCCGAACCACCTTAAAAAGCATTATGTTGTTGTTTGCTCTCCATATCTTCTATCCCCTCTTTACATGTGGCTTGTTGTGTCTAAGAGTTTCTCTTATCTTTTAGATCTGTTAATCTGCCATTTGTCCTCGTATGTGATCACTACTGTGCTATCTTCTCTAGCTTGTTAATAGAAGTTGAAAATTTGGTATAGGATCTATTCACCCCCCCTCTAGATCCTTTCATACCGTCCAACACAGTGCTCTAAGGCAGAGCAATGGCAATTATTTCACTGAGAAACTGAGTCCCTTCGTCAATGAAGTGAAGTGGATAAGGTCATGAAGTGCCTTGCTACCTCTGTTCTAAATGAAGCTGAATGGTGAGCTACACTGAGTAACTAGGGATGCTGGCGTCTAATCAACGTGCATCCTCACGACAAAAGGTGCATGCCACACCTGAATGCTCTTGTAAAATGGAAAATAGTAACATTTGGTATCATGAGAAAAATATAAAAAAGGTAGCACCCCATGGTTAAAATCAGAAATCTCAAGTGTTTAAGCTCAATACGTACTATTATTTCCTTCAAAGGGGCTAATGGAATTGAATGAGTAGGATAAAAGGAGGTTACCTTGTTCTCTATATGTAATATTAGTTCATTTCTATTAATTTTGAATGCATAAATGTTCAAATGCTTCTATTTGAGAAATTAAAAATTCATCAGATTTAAACCAATCTGAATATAAGGGCTTTATCTTTGGAGTTCTATTACTTAAGATTCTAAAAAATCTCTTACTCTGCATTTATGAACTTGGCTTCAGGATTGAAGCACTCCCATCCTAAGACTTATTGAATCTGGTTCTTCTAAACCTCCAGGTGTCGACTCCCAGAGTCGACTCTCTCCGGGTCCAGTTCTGTCTAGGACCCTGGTATTCAGGTGTCGACCCCAAAAGTCGACCCCTTTTGTCCAGACCTCTATCTGGCTGTCATGGCATTTGTCCTTAAGACAAATTGGCCCCCTGGTTGATGTATGTCTCCATATTGATTGCCACTCTGGTGCTCTCTATGATAAAGACTCCTGGCTACAAAGCAAGAATCTGTCAACTCAACCATTGGTATCAATTCCTTTCATGTAAGTGGTTGGATTGCATTTCCCATCTAATGGACTAATCTCAGATAGCATCTTCATCCAAATATCTTGCATATACCTGCCTCTCATGCCTTAGACTATGCTGCTCCACTGTGATTTAATGACTATGCCAACCTGCTCTTGCATCTGGCTGCCTACTCGCTTGCTTGTGTTTGGCTTTGAATCCTTCTTTTATCTCATGTGCTCCTGTTCAGACTTTGTATTTGACTTTTCTTTGAACCTTCTTTGCTGATGGCAAAGGGGGAGATGTTTTGATGAGTCATTGACCAGTTCATTTGAGATACCTCCCTTTAAGAAATGACTCACGAAGAACTCATAATGACTCTTGGTTGCCATCATCAAAAAGGGGAAGAATGTTGTGCATGTATGTGTACACGCATGATTCCTTGGTTTTGATGATGTCTCCTAATGAGTCATTGATGGCCTCAATGATATCTGAATTAATAAGCCATTGATAAGTTCCACTTGCATTTGATGATATCTGAATTGATGAGCCTGATATGCACTTGATGATGCCAAAGTACATGTAGTTCAGGTCAAGCATGTGAAGACAGAAGCCAGTAGCTCAAGCTAGTTTAATTAAGGAAGCTTTGATGTGCTCACACAAAGGAGCAAATGATTGTGTTGTTCTAGTTGATTATGTTGTTTGGAGTCGACTCCAAATGGCTTTCGAGTCGACTCCAGTCATCCTTAGCCACCCGCCAGCTATATGTGAATAGAGGTGAAATATGCCAAGCATCAGTGACAAATTGGCTTTACAGGTGACAAATGAAGCCTTAAGGGTGACAAATAGATCGCCAGGCAGACAAAGGCGACGGCCTTCAATCAAAAGACAAAAAAGCATAGGGCGACGACTCAAAGTGGCTAGTGCTGACAAATGGCTTGTTAAGGCAGACAAATAAGGCCTTAAGGGTGTAAAATAGACGTGGAAAGGTGAAAACCAAGCCACATGGCTCAAATGATGAACAGTGATGTCAAACAGTTCTCAAGGCTGTGTAACCGTGAACAAGTTGACCCAGTCAAGATTGACCAAGGTCAAGATTGACCAAGTCAAGTCAAAGTCAACCTCAAAATAAGCCAAGTTGATTGTCATCAAAAGTTGACCCAGTCAAGTTTGATCAAGTCAAAGTCAACAAAAGTCATGTCAAACACAAGCTCACAGTCGACACAGGCTCAGCCCGAGTCTTCTTGGTCAACCCCAGTCACAAAGATGACAAATGGGCAGCAACAGAGGCAAATGGCCAATAGCGGTGACAAATAGCCAACATGCTGACAAATGACAACACAAGGGTGACAAATGACAACACAAGGTCGACAGCTTTCAAGGCAGAGGCAAACAGGCTAAAGGCGATGGCTCCCAGCACTTAAGGGTGACAAATAGGTGGTCAATGGTGATAAATAGAAGATAAGGGCAACAAATAGCTTGGTAAAGGTGAAGAATAGGTAGCCAGACTGAAAACAAAGAAAACATAGAAGAAGAGCTGACTCCAAACTCCTTTGGAGTTGACTCCACTTTCGTTGAAGATGAACAAAGAAGACCGACAATGAAGGGCGACGACTATTGACGAATAAGTGTAATACCCCGAGTTTTTTGGATATTTCTTGGATCAGGATCCATGGGTTTCAGATCGTCTTTTCGCGGGTTGCGGATCGTGTCCGAGTGAGCTTCAGAATTTTTATACCAGATTGTTGGACCCATTGGTGGTATGTTCGTGAATATCCTTGGGTCCATGGCGTTGTGAAGAGCACGCCGGTAATTTTCTGGAATTTTCAGAGCACCGTTGTAGGTCTCGGGTAGCGTTTTGGGTTTTACGCGTGTTTTTGTCAATCGGACCTATGGAACGCCGTGCAGGGCGAACCATTGCGTTCTTCGACTCCGAGATGGCACCAATGCATTGTGCGTTTTTCGAGGATAGTGGGGTGTAATTTTTTCTAATTTTTGGAATTTTTTGGAATTTTTAGATTTTCCTATATAACCCTCCCACCCCTCTCTCTCCTCTCATCTCTCACTCTCTCTCTTCTCCCACACTCTCCTCTCACTCTCTCCTCTCCGGCGGCCGATGGACTGAGGCGGGGGCGATGCGGGGCGATGCGGGGGAGGATGACGGCGAGGATGGGTCGAGGATCGAGGGAAGGGGGCACGTTGAAGCCGGTTTGTGAGCGCGAGGCACCGGCGGGGTTTCGTGGGCGTTTCTTTGTGGATCGGCGTCCATGGTGCGTCGAATCTTCGGTGGAGGTAGGGAGATGGACCCCCAGCTCGTGTACTTCATTTCCCGTGAGTTTTGTAGGCCGTGGTGAGCCGAGTGGGCGTATTTGAGCGTTTTGGGGAAAAACCATGTTTTTGGGGAGTGAGTCGGATCTCTCGTTTTACGGCATTTTTGGTTGATCCAGGGGTTTAGATGCATGCCTAGGGGCTTGGGGAAGGTTTCCCCTTTTGTTCCCCTTCACCTGGGGGTGAACGGGGCGTGGAATGGTTTCTTTCGTGGTTTCTGCCATTTTCGGGCGCGGACTGAGAACGCGCTCGCATTGGTGGGCACGTTCTTGGAGAACGCACCACCCCGATAGAGCGCGTTCATCGGGGGAGATGAATAGTAAGGTAGTTCTGATCGCACTATAGGAGGGTAGCGCGTTCTGAACGCGCTATAGGCGGCTAGCGCGTTCTGTTATGAACGTGTTATAGGAGGCTAGCGCATTCTATTATGAACGTGCTATAGGAGGCTAGCGCGTTCTGTTATAAACGTGCTATAGGAGAGTTGTACGTTCTGAACGTGCTATAGAAGACTAGCACGTTCATGAGGGTGACCAGTCGGGCAGCCAGGGTGGGTAGTTTACTGCTGATTGTGCCTCCCTTGGCCTCGTGAATGTCCCGGACACCCCGTGGAGTTCCGTGACCATGTTTTTTGGTGTCCGAAGGTCCCATTTACCTCGATTAGTGTGCCCATAGGTTTAAGGATCCGAGTGACCTTCTAGTGTTCCGATTATGTTGCATTGGTCTCCGGTCGACTCGGTTGTGACCCAGTGGTTGACCTTCGGCCTCGTGAATGTCCCAGACACCCCGTGGAGTTCTGTGTCTGTGTTTCTGGGGGTCTGGAGGTACCGTGTTACCTCAATTAGTGTTCCCGTCGGTATGGTGGGTCCGGGTGACCCCATGTGTACCGAGCTTCCGTGTTCTTGCTAGAGCAAGTCCCCGTGTATCGGTGTGAGTGCGGTGAGGTTTCCCCGCACGTCGTGGTTTCTCCGGAAGGTGGTTTCTGAGTGGGCCATGTGTGTGGCCTTGGACTCTGAGTCCAGTCAACCAGCCTGGGGTTGGAGGTCTCCATGTCTCCCTGAGGTGAGGGATTACCTTCGTGGCTTATGAGCTGCCTCGATATTCATGGTATCGTGGTTTCTGACCTAGGCATAGGGCAGATTGACGGCGTGGAGCTGTCCCTGTACGACGGTCTTGACCCCGAGTCTTTTGACTCAAAGACCGTTGGATTTAGTAGGTCTAGTGGGATGTCTAGAGTCTGGTGGCATCGTGTCACCTGTTACTCCGTGTTACTCGCGATGGGTGCATGAGTGGCTTTTCGTGATCACGTTTAGTGACCTCCCACTAGTAGAAGCCTTCTTACGGCACGTGTGTGCTGACCCACCTGGGAGTGGTGGAGCGGCTTACCTGAGAGAGACGGTTTTAGGTTGGTTGCCGTAGGGCCCCCACGCGCAGCCGAGTCCGAGCTTCGGCGGAATAACCAGCTAGAGGATAGGCCTAGGGCATATGGTCTACGTGTGCACACGGGGTTGGGGGCGTTGGACAACGCTGACGAGCATGACCCCAGCTAGTCCTTATTCATGGTACTGGTTACTATGTGTCTTTATCTCTGCCTGGGGTGTCACAACGAGACACTTGAGGCACGGACTAAGTCGTCAGTGGACGCATGCGGCTTTGCTTCTGGTGGGTAGTGGTCCCGTCACATGACGTGAGTTTCCTCATGGGTTGAGTCCTGCTTCACGTTTGTGAGACGTGGTTTTACGTAGTGTTCTCAGGTGTTTTCCCGATGTCGAGGTCTAGGGGTTCCGGTGAGCATCACCGAGGGCTTTCCCCTAGACAGCATTGAGTTCCTGACAGCGCGATCATTTTTCTAGTAGTGCGACTAGGGTGACTCGTAGTCTGGTGGTCCCCCGACTGTGAGATCAGGGTGCGTGTTTTTATTTACAGTAGGAGTAGCTGTAGTATCGAGTTTTTACCGGCCACCGGTTTACTGTTCCTACTGTTATTGTTGTTCTTGTAGTTACTGCTTTCCGTGCCGCCGTTGTTCTCAGTTGGGGTTCCGTGGGATCCCTACTGAGCCAGTGACAGGAGGCTCACCCCTGCGTTTCAGGTGCGGCGGTTCTTCCTCGAGGTTCGAGGGTGCAGTACGGAGGTTCTTAGTTGCCAGCTCGCCGGGCCGAGTGTTCACTTGGCATGTGGTACGTTCTACTACTTTAGACTGTACTTTCTGATGGACTGGACTCTATTGTAGTAGTAGTTTATTTATTTCTGTCAATTGCTGAATTATCCTGCTTTATTTCCTATTTCTTTGTACCTCCACACTCCTTTTTAGCCCTTCTGAGCCCTGGCGCGTGGGCGGCGGGCCAGGATTCGAATGGTATCGGGTTCCTTTCCTGGTATCTGGATCTTGGGTCGTCACAGTTGGTATCAGAGCGTGGTTGTGGACGTACATGGGAATTCGAGATATTACAGTGATCAGAGTCCGTAAGGTCTGGTACAGTCGGCAGCTGGCATAGGGTTTTGTGCATGTTTTCCGCTTTGTTTCTCGTGTAAGAGCTTGAGTGCGTGGTGTTGGTGTTGTGAATGTGGTTGCTGTCTCGTTGGAGTGCCGGCGTGGGGCCCGAGGGACGTGATGGAGAGATTTCTCTCCTATAGGTGGTGGTCCCAGTTGCGCTACATTGGGCAGAGGTTGCCGGCTGGCGTGAGTTCGCGGTGCTGCGTTTGAGGAATTTACAGCGAGGTCAGGTGGCTGGCGAGGATTGTTTGCGATTAAGTGGCCGTGAGCGCTGAGAAGAGCTGTTATTGAGTTTGGCCACTCCAGTCTGAGGTTATCCAGCCCCTGAGGTGTTAAGGTTATGGTTTGAGGTGTCGGAGAGGGTGCTCTGGTCGAGAATTGTGCTCCGGTGAGTGGAAGGTCTTCTGGTTGAGCTACTGATTTGTCGAGCCCGATGTCCTTGTAATGCTCTGTGGCGTCAGAAATGACATGTCGGTCCCAGTTACTTTTGCAGATTTTGAGGTAGGATTGGACGGAGATGTCCCAGTAAGTTCTTGCTCCTTTGCTTCTGCGTGCAAATGGGTTGTGTTCACCCTGGATTTGGCTCGAGATGTGAAGGTTCTGCGGTGAGTTCGAGACTCGAGGATGAGCATTGACGGTTGTTGGCTATGGCTCGTGTTGCGGCTCTTGGCGTGGCGTGTTGCAGTTTGAGGAATTACAGAGGTTGTGCATCAAGAGATGCTGTGATCGTGGTCCGACGAGACACTTGGCGAGTGTCTCGGAGGAGCTGACCTGACGGAAGTTATGGTTTTCTTGGTGCTAGAAGGTGCTATTCCCAGCGTGCGCAAGGTTCGAGGTCAGGTCAAGCGTGGAGATTTTCCATTGGTCGGAGGTGTGATTGGGTTCTCCTTTGGTTGGAGAGAATTATGTTTGGTTAAGGTTCGTCGTCTTGCATCATGTACCTGGATTGGTTGGCCTTCGTGTGCCATGAAGTCCGTGCGAGACGCGTCCCCTGTGTTGGTAAGGTGGTTGCCTGTGAGAAGCGTTGCCTGCCCCCTGCTGTGTCAGGGTGTGTCGGCGCTGTTCCGGAAGGATGAGTGCCAGTCGGGCAATGTTCGTGAGAATTTACTGTTGGTGTTGTGGTTCCCGATGTATTGAGGATCAAGTCTGCGGGGTTGCAGAGGATTGTCAAGATGAAGGATCCAGCATTGTCGTGGTGGTTGGCTGTGCATGTGGATCTGAGTGCGTGGATCGTAGCATTGGGTGCTATGATCAGATAACTGAGGAAGTGTAGAGCAGCGGAGGATTGGTTCATCGATGTGCGTTGTCTCCGGCGGCGTGAGACGTGTTGTTGCTATGCCGTTGATTGAGATCTTGTGGTTCATGGCACTGGCAGGTGGAGAGTTGGGGAAATATGCTGGCGAGGTTTCCGCATGAGTACCCTGTTCTTGCGTTGGAGGTTGTGTTTGCAGATGAGGTCGTGTTTTGGAGAAGTGATCTCTGAGAGATCATGGGTCCCGGTTGGTGGCCGTGAGTGGCTGGTTGGGTTGATCGAGTGGTCAACAACGGTAAAATGTGTATTTGTCTGGGGTCCCGTGTGCATTGGTTGTGACGCTATCGACCATGTTGCTGTGGTAGCTAGTGGCACTAGGTTGCCTTGGAGTTGTGTGCCATGGATTGTCCTGGTTGTGTCCCGTGGCTCTGTGGTAAGAGCGGGAGTCGGGATTGGCAGGCGTCCTCTTGGATTAATTGAGACGGAGGTTTCGATGAGATAGGATTTGATGAGATGGGGCGGTGGACGATGCCTATGCAAGGTCCGTGAAGAGAGGTTGACGTGGGATGGTGATCCCTGGTCTGCGACTAGCAAGCGAGGATTCCCCGTAAGTCTGAGTCGAGTGACGTGAGGACCGAGGGGAGATCCTGTCATGTGGTTCCGTAATGCTCCCCTGATAGGGTAGTGTTGGCGTGAGGTTTGGGAACAGTTGTGGTGGTGGTCGGTGTGAAAGTCAACGAATGACTTGCTGAGGTTTGGAATGTTCCCTCCGGATTGGATGGAGGACCAGGAAAGAAGGAAGAACCTGAGCAAGCGAAGGTTTCCCGTTCAGGAATGTCTGGTGACCAGTGGATGGTGTTTCACAGACAGAAGATGCTGGTGGTTGCAAATCGAGAACGGCTATAACCATGTGCAAGTGAGGCCTTTGGTGGCCGTTTCTGAGATGTGTTTTCCGAATGGGATCTGGGCTTTGTTGAAGTTTAAGTTCTGATAGAGTTGGTCCCAAGCTGTCGTTGGCATTTGGCTTGCCAGGTGTGAGCTGGTGAGAGCTCAATGATGGTTGTCCCCGGTGTAGGGGGTGAGATCGGTCAGCGGGTTGTGAAGCTGGTGTTTGGTTGTTCCGCCGAGCATGGGCGTTGACCGGTGGATTGGTTCTATTGGCGAGGATTGCGTTCCCTCGGTGGGCGAGGGAGTGACAGCGTTGCCGTGATTGGTTTCCATGCAGTCGAGGTGATTCCAGGCAGGTGTTTTTGTTGTCATGCCTGCTCTGATGACCGATGTGTGTGCGGTTTGCAGAGTGAGGTATTGTTTGTGATCGAGATCTGGCAGTATCCCTCGTGATTTGTGCTTTCGCCTGAATCGAGGTTTTCTGTGCTTGTACTCTAACAGCGTTGTCAGTTGGTTAAGGTGTTCTTCCCGTTTGACTTGGTGCTAGTCCTGAATTTCAAGGACGGAATTTCTTTAAGGGGGGGAGGGCTGTAATACCCCAGGTTTTTTGGATATTTCTCGGAAGAGGATCCGTGGCTTTCGGATCATCTTTTCGTAGGTTGCGGATCGTGTCCGAGTGAGCTTTGGATTTTTTATACAAAATTGTCGGACCCATTAGTGGTATGTTCGTGAATTTCCTAGGGTCCGTGGCATTGTGAGGAGCACACCAGTAATTTTCTAAAAATTTCAGAGCACCGTTGTGGGTCCTAGGTCGCGTTTTGGGTTTTACGCGTATTTTTGTCAGTCGGACCTACGGAACGTCGTGCAGGGCTAACTTTTACGTTCTATGACTCCGGGACGGCACCAGTGCGTTGTGCGTTTTTCGAGGATCATGGGGTGTGATTTTTTCTAATTTTTGGAATTTTCCAGAATTTCCATATTTTCTTATATAACCCTCCCACCCCTCTCTCTCCTCTCATTTCTCACTCTCTCACTCTCTCTCTTCTCCCACGCTCTCCTCTCACTCTCTCCTCTCCGGCGGCCGACGGACTGAGGTGGGGGTGAGGCGGGGTCACACGGGCGAGGAGGATGGCGAGGATGGGCCGAGGATCGAGGGACGGGGGCGCGGTGAAGCCTGTTTGTGAGCGCGAGGCACCGGTGGGGTTTCGTGGGTGTTTCTTCGTGGATCAGGGTCCACGGTGCGTCGAATCTTCGGTGGAGGTAGGGAGATGGACCCCCAGCTCATGTACTTCATTTCCCATGAGTTTTGTAGGCCGTGGTGAGCCGAGCGGGCTTATTTGAGCGTTTTGGGGAAAAACCATATTTTTGGGGAGTGAGCCGGATCTCTCTTTTTACGGTATTTTTGGTCGATCCAGGGGTTGAGATGCATGCCAAGGGGCTTGGGGAAGGTTTCCCCTTTTGTTCCCCTTCACCTGGGGGTGAACGGGACGTGGAATGGTTTCTTTCGTGATTTTCGCCATTTTCAGGTGCGGACTGAGAATGAGCTCGCCTTGGTGGGCACATTCTTGGAGAACGTGCCACCCCGATAGAGCGCGTTCATCGGGGGAGATGAACAGTAAGGCGGTTCTGATAGCGCTATAGGAGGGTAGCGCGTTCTGAACGCGCTATAGGTGACTAGCGCGTTCTGTTATGAACGTGCTATAGGAGGCTAGCGCGTTCTGTTATGAACGTGCTATAGGAGACTAGCGCATTCTGAACGTGCTATAGGAGAGTAGTACGTTCTGAACGTGCTATAGGAGACTGGCATGTTCATGAGGGTGACTAGTCGGGCAGCCCAGCGTGGGTAGTTTACGGCTGATCGTGCCTCCCTTGGCCTTGTGAATGTCCCGGACACCCTGTGGAGTTCCGTGACTGTGTTTTTGGGTGTTCGGAGGTCCTGTTTACCTCGATTAGCATGCCCGCGGGTTTAAGGGTCCGAGTGACCTTCTAGTGTTCCGATTGTGTTGCATTGGTCTCCGGTCGACCCAGTTGTCACCCAGTGGTTGACCTTCGGCCTCGTGAATGTCCCGGACACCCCGTGGAGTTCTGTGTCTGTGTTTCTGGGGGTCTGGAGGTACCGTGTTACCTCGATTAGTGTGCCCATGGCTATGGTGGGTCTGGGTGACCCCAGGTGTACCGAGCTTCCGTGTTCTTGCTAGAGCAAGTCCCCGTGTATCGGTGTGAGTGCGGTGAGGTTTCCCCGCACGTCGTGGTTTCTCCGGAAGGTGGTTTCCGCGTGGGCCATGTGTGTGGCCTTGGACTGTGAGTCCAGTCAACCAGCCTGGGGCTGGAGGTCTCAATGTCTCCCTGAGGCGAGGGATTACCTTCGTGGCTTGTGAGCTGCCTCGATATTCATGGTACCGTGGTTTCTGACTTAGGCATAGGGCAGATTGACGGCGTGGAGCTGTCCCTGTACGACGGTCTTGACCCCGAGTCTTGTGACTCAAAGACCGTTGGATTTAGTAGGTCTAGTGGGCTGTCCAGAGTCTGGTGGCATGGTGCTACCTGTTACTCCGTGTTACTCGCGATGGGTGCGTGAGTGGCTTTCCGTGATCACGTTTAGTGACCTCCCACTAGTCGTAGCCTTCTTACGGCACGTGTGTGCTGACCCACCTGGGAGTGGTGGAGCGGCTTACTTGAGAGAGATGGTTTTAGGCTGGTTGCCGTAGGGCCCCCACGCGCAGCCGAGTCTGAGCTTCGGGGGAATAACCAGCTAGAGGACAGGCTTAGGGCATATGGTCTGAGTGTGCACACGGGGTTGGGGGCATCGGACAGTGCTGACGAGCACGACCCCGGCTAGTCCTTGTTCGTGGTACTGGTTACTATGTGTCTTTATCTCTGCCTGGGGCGTCACAACGAGACACTTGAGGCACGGACTAAGTCGTCAGTGGACGCATCTGGCTTTGCTTCTGGTGGGTAGTGGTCCCGTCACATGACGTGAGTTTCGTCATGGGTTGAGTTCCGCTTCACGTCTGTGAGACGTGGTTTTACGTAGAGTTCTCAAGTGTTTTCCCGATGTCGAGGTCTAGGGGTTCCGGTGAGCGTCACCGAGGGCTTTCCCCTAGATAGCATTGAGTTCCTGACAGCGCGGTCATTTTCCTAGTAGTGCGACTAGGGTGACTCGTAGTCTGGTGGTCCCTCGACTGTAAGATCAGGGTGCGTGTTTTCATTTACAGTAGGAGTAACTGTAGCACCGAGTTTTTACCGGCCACCGGTTTGCTGTTCCTACTGTTATTGTTGTTCTTGTAGTTACTGCTTTCCGTGCCGCCGTTGTTCTCAGTTGGGGTTCCGTGGGATCCCTACTGAGCCAGTGACAGAAGGCTCACCCCTGCGTTTCAGGTGCGGCGGTTCTTCCTCGAGGTTCGAGGGTGCAGTACGGAGGTTCTTAGTTGCCAGCTCGCCGGGCCGAGTGTTCACTTGGCATGTGATATGTTCTACTACTTTAGACTGTACTTTCTGATGGACTGGACTCTATTGTAGTAGTAGTTTATTTATTTCTTTCAATTACAGAATTATCATGCTTTATTTCCTATTTCTTTGTACCTCCACACTCCTTTTTAGCCCTTCCGAGCCCTGGCTCGTGGGCGGCGGGCCAGGATTCGAATGGTATCGGGTTCCTTTCCCGGTATCCGAATCTTGGGTCGTCACAGTTGGTATCAGAGCGTGGTTGTGGACATACATGGGAATTTGAGATATTACAGTGATCAGAGTCTGTAAGGTCCAGTACAGTCGGTAGTTGGCATAGGGTTTTGTGCATGTTTTCTGCTTTGTTTCTCGTGTAAGAGCTTGAGTGCGTGGTGTTGGTGTTGTGAATGTGGTTGCTGTCTCGTTGGAGTGCCGGCGTGGGGCCCGAGGGACGTGATGGAGAGATTTCTCCTCTGATAGGTGGTGGTCCCAGTTGCGCTGCGTTGGGCGGAGGTTGCTGGCTGGCGTGAGTTCGCGGTGCTGCGTTCGAGGAATTTACAGCAAGGTCAGGTGGCTGGCAAGGATTGTTTGCGATTAAGTGGCCATGAGCGTGCTCTGAGAAGAGCTGTTATTGAGTTTGGCCACTCAAGTCTGAGGTTATCCAGCCCCTGAGGTGTTAAGGTTATGGTTTGAGGTGTCGGGGAGGGTGCTCTGGTCGAGAATTGTGCTCCGGTGAGTGGAAGGTCTTCTGGTTGAGCTACTGATTTGTCGAGCCCGATGTCCTTGTAATGCTATGTGGCGTCAGAAATGACATGTCAGTCCTAGTTACTTTTGCAGATTTCGAGGTAGGATTGGACGGAGATGTCCCAATAAGTTCTTGCACCTTTGCTTCTGCGTGCGAATGGGTTGTGTTCGCCCTGGATTTGGCTCGAGATGTGAAGGTTCCATGGTGAGTTTGAGACTCGAGGATGAGCATTGACGGTTGTCGGCTATGGCTCGTGTTGCGGCTCTTGGCGTGGCGTGTTGCAGTTCGAGGAATTACAGAGGTTGTGCATCAAGAGATGATGTGATCATGGTCCGATGAGACACTTGGCGAGTGTGTCGGAGGAGCTGACCTGACGGAAGTGATGGTTTTCTTGGTGCTAGAAGGTGTTGTTCCCAACGTGCGCAAGGTTTGAGGTCAGGTCAAGTGTGGATATTTTCCGTTGGTCGGAGGTGTGATTGGGTTCTCCTTTAGTTGGAGAGAATTGTGTTTGGTTAAGGTTCGTCGTCTTGCATCATGTACCTGGATTGGTTGGCCTTCGTGTGCCATGAAGTCCGTGCGAGATGCGTCCCCTGTGTTGGTAAGGTGGTTGCCTGTGAGAAGCATTGTCTGCCCCCTACTGTGTCCGGGTGTATTGGTGCTGTTCCGGAGGATGTGTGCCGGTCGGGCGATGTTCATGAGAATTTGCTGTTGGTGTTGTGGTTCCTGATGTATTGAGGATCAGAGTCTGCGGGGTTGTAGAGGATTGTCGAGATGGAGGATCTCGCGTTGTCGTGGTGGTTGGCTGTGCATGTGGATCAGAGTGCGCGGATCGTAGCGTTGGGTGCTACGGGCAGATTCATGAGGAAGTGTAGAGCCGCGGAGGATTGGTTCATCGATGTGCGTTGTCTCCGGCGGCGTGAGACGTGTTGTTGCCGTGCCGTTGCTTGAGATCTTGTGGTTCATGGCACTGGCAGGCGGAGAGTTGGGGAAATATGCTGGCGAGGTTGCCGCATGAGTACCATGTTCTTGCGTTGAAGGTTGTGTTTGCAGATGAGGTCGCGTTTTAGAGAAGTGATCTCTGAGAGATTATGGGTCCCGGTTGGTGGCCGTGAGTGGCTGGTTGGGTTGACCGAGTGGTCGACCACGGTAAAATGTGTATTTGTCTGGGGACCCGTGTGCATTGGTCGTGGCGCTGTCGACCAGGTTGCTGTGGTAGCTAGTGGCACTAGGTTGCCTTAGAGTTGTTTACCGTGGATTGTCCTAGTGGTGTCCCGTGGCTCTGTGGTAAGAGCGGGAGTCGAGATTGGCAGGCATCCTCTTGGATTAATTGAGACGGATGTTTCGAGGAGATAGGATTTGATGAGACAGGACGGTGGACGATGCCTATGCAAGGTTCGTGAAGAGAGGTTGACGTGGGATGGTGATCCCTGGTCTGCGACCAGCAAGGGAGGATTCCCCGTAAGTCTGAGTCGAGTGACGTGAGGACCGAGGGGAGATCCTGTCATGTGGTTCCGCCGTGCTCCCTGAGAGGGTAGTGTTGGCATGAGGTTCGGGAATGGTTGTGGTGGTGGTCTGTGCGAAAGTCAACGGATGACTTGCTGAGGTTTGGAATGCTCCCTCCAGATTGGGTGGAGGACTAGCAAAGAAGGAAGAACCTGAGCAAGCGGAGGTTTCCAGTTCAGGAATGTCTGGTGACTAGTGGATGGTGTTTCACAGACAGAGGATGCTGGTGGTTGCACATCGAGAATGGCTAGAACCGTGTGCAAGTGAGGCCTTTGGTGGCCGTTTCTGAGATGTGTTTTCCAGATGGGATCTGGGCTTTGTCAAAGTTTAAGTTCTGACAGAGTTGGTCCCATGCTATCGTTGGCATTTGGCTTGCCAGGTGTGAGTTGGTGGGAGCTCAGTGATGGTTGTCCCCGGTGTAGGGGGTGAGATCGGTCAGCGGGTCGTGAAGCTGGTGTTTGGTTGGTCCGCCGAGCATGGGCGTGTAGGGTCAAATGAGTCCTAGATGGTATCCTCTGATACCAAGAGTAAGGACCAAGGCTCGGATTCAGAAGGGGGGTTGAATGAATCCCTTAAACATTTTGCCCAATAAAAAATAACTGTAACAATCAGAGATGCGGATTTAAAACAAACTAGGTTCTACCAAGTCTGAAGGACAGTGAGCCGCTCATCAAACAGAAAACGTGCAACCAACATGCTCACTGGACATAGAGAGACAGATCGTGCCTAAGCATTAATCTAATGCAATAAGGCAACCAAACCACAGTAGACACACGATATTTAAGGTGGTTCAGTCCTCCAGACCTACGTCCACCCCACACTCCAACTAGATTGTGGCTTCCGCTGATACACAGCTTAAACCACTAGGCCTCACAGCTTGCCTACAACCGCTGACTAACAGCTTGCACTGGGCCTTACAGCTTAGCCGACCGCTGACTAACAGCTTGACCGCTGGGCATTACAGCTTTGCCGTCCAGAGGAACTGATCCTCTGCTACTGCTGAGCAACACAGCTTGCTCTGCTGACTGACAGCTTGAAACAAAGATAAAAGAAAACAAAGACAAGAAATCACAGCGACTGAAAGCTGGAAGAATACCGCTGACTAACAGCTTGACCACTGGGCATTACAGCTTTGCCGTCCAGAGGAACCGATCCTCTGCTACTGCTGAGCAACACAGCTTGCTCTGCTGACTGACAGTTTGAAACAAAGATAAAAGAAAACAAAGACAAGAAATCACAGCGACTGAAAGTTGGAAGAATTGTAGAACAACTGTGGCTCTCACAGGAGCTGACTGGATTGGATCTGATCCAGATTCCAGTAGGGACAGATCTTCTGATGAAGCTTCTCTTCCCCCTCCTCGAACTCTCTATCTCTCTCTTTCTTTATTCCTCTTGTTCTTCCTCTCTTTCCCTCTCTACTGCTTTCTGATTTCCACTCTCTCTATCTCTTCTGCTCTTGTCTTTTCTGCAACTCTTCTTCTTTTCTCTCTGCTCTACTACTGCTCTCATATGATTCCTATTCTTCTCTTTTTCTGTAGGAAGTTTTCTTGATCGCAGGAGGAGGGTCTTATATACTCCTTTAGTCTGAGACCCCCCAACTTACGCCCTAGGAGTGTGGAGAGAACACTCCCGCCAGGAGGCATCGAGAATATCTTGGCCACGTGACAGAATCTGAACGAATGAGAGTCCACATGGTGACTTCTTCCAGGGATGGTCTACCTTGGATCACGTGCCCTTTCTTAGCAAGCCACAAGCAGTTATCCTGTCACAATGTCAGACACTTAGTCAGTTTAGGACATACGAGAATAAAGTGTTGCACCGAGTTGATAAGACCATCAAACAAACACTGTGGGTGCGCAGACGTATAGATGTGCATGGACTCAATATGGCTTAAACACACATATGCACTGACCTAACTAGTTTACACAATAAGCACATGCACTGACATGAGACTTGGTGTGTGCACAAGTGAGGAACGCACTGAGTTGATGCATTGACAGAACTGAAGTGCACAGACTTAGTACTCATGCATATGCAGGACTTGCTTAGACTTGATGCACAGACGCTAGATGCATGAGACTCTTATGCATCGAGTTGCCTCAATCATGATGTACAGACTTAATGTGCCCGGTGCAAGAGTTGCATCAACTCATAGTGCCTAGACATAGGCATGCACAGACTTGGTCTCGTGCATCAAGGACGATTGCATCGACTCAACTCTCGCATGGATGACACTTGCACCGACTTAGTCACGTGCAACAACTAAGGATTCATCGACTAGGTTGCGTGCAGCTACAAAGGTTGCACCGACTTGGTGTCTTTTGGATACAAGCATGCAAAGAGTTTATATGGAATTGCATCGACTATATGACTACATAAGAGGCCTCTTGCACTGAGATAAATAGTGAAATAAGCAGACCAGCGTGCCAACAAACATAGACATGCTCAGACCTACATGATTGCACGAACCTACATGACTTACCTAAGTGAGTGCACAGACTTCAACGTGCAAATAGAGTATTACACCGAGATGATATATGCGCATAGAGTAGATGTGCACCAACTCAACTAAGTGTAGACAGAGTCATGCACCGACTTAAGGATGGAGCAAATCACAGATGCACCAACGTAGACCATTGCACAAGAGAATATGCACTGACTCTATGCAGGATAAACATAGAATGCGTCAACTGAATGAGTGCAAGAGAAAACACCTGCACCGACCCGAGTCCACCAAAAAGACTGCTTGACTGTTTGCACAGATAAGAGCAATGAGCAAAACACCAGCCAAATGCACATGAACTAACATTCAAGGTGTTCAGCAAAACATGATGCCATGTGTGATGCTTTCATGCAATATCATGAAAACATGCAAACCCATGATGACGTATAGTGTATGCACGCATCACGACCATCATCAAATGTATGCACTTAGTGTGACTTGAAATGTTGCTATCATCAAAACATAGTTGCTATCATCAAAACAGAGGGACACACCAATCTCCCCCTTTTTGATGATGGCAACACTATGAATCACACTTACATTAGACTTCTCTCCCCCTTTGACGTCATCAAAAAGAACATGATTTAAGAGAGAACAATAATGCTGCAAGAAATGTTTGAATTAAAGTTCCCTCCTTTGACATTAGCATGAAGATCTATAAGAACCAGAACTCCCCTTGAAAACATGAGTGAAATCAGAAATCACAAGGACAGTGAGAATCAAGAAATGTAGTCAAAATTGCTTGTGATATTGAAGCACAGGGTGTATCTACGGGGATGAACTCTAGTAATCCAATGAATCAATCTGAAATCCATCACCATAAGAAGTCTGAAGTTCAGAAGGCTACAAGTGAACAAGGTAAAATTGAGAGTGGCGCCTCACATTTGTATGATCAGAAAAATGCAGGTGGAAGGCCCATAGAACAAGAACCGGTTACAAGAGTATTTCGTCAGGGATACAGAAACAAGATGGAAGATTCCAAGAGTGTGGAGAATGGAACTGGTGATGTAAATGAAGTGTAGCTAAAGGTAGAGTGATGTTTTCAAGAATCATTCAGCAGAGATTAAGCAAGCTCTGACAGAAACAGTGCAGGTAGTGACCAACAAGTGGATGATCAAGTTGTTAGAGGTGAAACTGAACAGAGGAAATTGTATAGCAGGTACCACTGTTATAAACCCATATAAGGAAAGACTCTCGTATCATAAGGGGTTATGAATTAACCTACATGACCCGCCTCGTTTAAGCATGATATATACTGAATCTTTCAATTAAATTCATTACACATATCTGAAACTAAGTTTTAATAAAGATTAACCAACTAATCAAGTAATACTCTAGATCAATCATCTTCCAACTTACTCAAATAATCTCAATGACACTTTTGAGAGTTACAAAGTGCAGTATTGAACACCCTTACTATAATGTGAAGTTGACTGAATTTGCAAGATATTTACTTTTGATCAGCACATTATTTCTCTTGAGTAATTTTAGTTGATCAACACATTTTTACATTCGGCACAACACGTCTTAGGTGAAGTGACCCAGTTACTCAGTGTGACAACTCACATTGCCTCTCAGATGTGAGAACAGAGTTAGCAATGAAGTGTCTTTTTACATGAGGAGACATCTTGACTAGGGGCCAGAATCCCCAGTTACTCAACACAATCATGCCATTGCTCTATCAGATTTTCAATCCTTTTTCCACCAGAGATAACTATGGCATTTCTTGACTTAGGTTTACTCTATTTCTTTGATAGAGGACCTAGTTTCTCAGTGACCAAGGTCATTGCTCTGATAACTATTTTTCTTCTTAGACAACCTTTTTCAAATTAGTGTTTAAGCACAATTCTAACTCCATGTATCTCTACCAAAGATGCCTTGATCACATGTTTTCAGAATTCAGATGAATGAGTCTAGATGTTTTATGACATAGGTGGTTAAGAGTTATTAAAACTTATGAATCAGATACTTTCAAACATACAAATTCAAATCCGATAATACATTAGACTTATACTAGTTTAAATAAGTGGACATTCTTAACCATGTATGATAGAGATTTCTTCTAAGGTTTCAGACATATAAACAGGGTACACAACTTAGATTTCTCAAATCAATTCAATCAATGCAACTGAACAACTTATCATCACCAGAGCAAGAATCAGACTGGTCAGACTAGCTTGAAGGAATGTGAGAGATTAGGATAAGCTGGCATAGGAAGTTACAGCAATCATGAGAAGTGCATCAAGGCTATGCAGATCAAAATATGGTAGCTGAGTTTGGAATACAGACAGATCAGCTTGTCATGTAATGACAATAAAGAATTCGAGTGGAACACACAGGAGCAAGAGAGTAATTCAAATATCTGGACATGAAGAGTTCGGATTGAAAAGGATTAATGAGTCAATAATGCTCTTCCTGTCTAGATGCAATGGGTCATCTTATGAAATGAATTTTCTGAAAATCATCCATCTACTCCCCCTGACTACATGCATTGTAAGCAATGAAAACCTAACACATGGTTTTATGATTTGTGTTCATGGATCAGACATGCAATGCAATCAGAGATAGAGACTACCTGAGACACCAAGTTCATTTCAGATTTTCAGTTGATTCTAATTAAGCATGGACAGATTCACATGATATGCAAGCATCTCAAACACACAATTTCATATGACAGAATTTAAACAAAGTGTTCAAAACTGACCTAAAGAGTAGGATCCTGGGGTTTTCATTTTTGAGTGCCTTGGTTTATTGACTCCCGTTTATTCCATTCCAAGGCACATCTGCAACAATTTGGTCATTTTGATCCAGCAGGAACCCAAGCAGCCTTGGGTCTTGTATTAACCCTAACATGTGTTCTGAACAGTTTCTTAGCAACGTTGTCATCAAATTCCATCAAATAATAGTTGGCCATGGAGTGTCCAAATTTACCACAGTATTTACAATAAGCAACATATTTTCTAATATTATGATGCACATTAACAAAAGCATGAAGCCTATATGCATGAGCATGAAATTGTCTGTTGTTTACATGAACAGTTTGTCTCTTATTTTCAGTTAGCCAACATTTAGCGGACTTATGAGCTTACTTGCCACAATTGAAACATGAAGTCTTTGTCCTGATAAAATTCCTATCAAACACATTTCATTTTACAGGGAATTTAGCAAATTTAGATTTATCAGAGTTTCCCTGAGCATGCCAGCAGTCTCTGACTGTATGGCCATACTTTTCACATTCAAAGCACCTGGGGTACTTACTTCTAGATCCAGAATTATTCCAATAATTCCCTGACCAACACTCAACAGCCTTATGACCGGGCTTGTTACAGTTGAAGCAGGTAATGTGCTGGTTAAGCACAGGTTTGTTTCTTTTATGCCCATGATGATTTGCGGAATATCCAGCATGCATCTTATCATCAAATTTCATAACAAAGCACTCATTCATTAAATGACCACGCCTACCACAGTAATAACATGACGCATTAGATTTCCTAGTAGCATGGTTTCTAACAAATGAATTCTTAGAATGCATTATTTCACAAGTGTGATCATCCTCTTTATTTGCATGTGAATGAGTAAAAGACTTATGAACAGCATGCATTAAGCTATCAGATGTCACAAAACTAGTAGAGTTAGCAGCGCAGGCGGGAGCAGCTTTGACTTTATTCATATGTGCACTCTTTTTCAATTGTTTAGCCTTTTTCAAAACTTTTGTTTGTTTTTCATTTTTCTGTACCTTGAATTGAAATAATGATGATGAAGATGTTTTAGTTGGCTCAGAACAACTAGCAAAAGAGGCGGATAGCTTATTTTTATATTTCTTCATGTTGACCAGATTGTAACCCAATCCTTCCTTCTGAACATTAACCTTAGTTCCAAGAATCTTATTAATCTTGCTTTTTCCTTCAACAAATTTTGACAGAGCATCATTCAAATCATGAATTTCATTTTGAAGTGAAGTGATGTTCACTTCAGAATTCACTAGTTCTTCTTCACATTTTGTTACTTTTTCATTTAACATAGCATTGATGGTTTTATGACTGTCAATTTCCTGTATTAATGCACTCACTTTTTCAGATTCATTATCAAATGAGCACTTCCCTTTTTCCAAGGTCAAGAGCCTTTCAGATATAGCAGAAGTCAGCAACTTCAATTCTTCATTTTCTTTCATTAGCTCTTCATTCTGAGCTAGTTCAATTTTTAAAATCTGATCTTCAGGAGATAGTTCTTGTTTCTGTTTAGATTCAGATTTTTCCAGATTTCTCTGTAGTTCCACATTAACAGCTTTAATAGCATCACGTTCCTTAGAGATTAACTCATTTTCTTATTACAGTCTTTCAAGTTTTTTAATTTTATTTTCTAAGAAAATGATGTGTATCTCATAGCTAGCAATCTCTTATTCACTACAATTAACACATTCACTCAAAACTTTGTTTGCAGTTTTATGCTTCTCAACTTCTTGTTCTAGTTTCTCATTTTCTTTTCTTAGAGAGTCAATTAATCCTTCTTGGATTTTCAATTCAGATTGAAGATCATCATTCAAATTCTTTACAGAAGTATATTTATTACAAGAATTTTCAATCTTTTTTATTTCAGATTTTAAATGTTCATTTTCATCAATCGATTTTTCTTCGGACTGTTCAACTTCAATTTTTGCAGCCAGCAAGTCTTTATGATCTTCTTTGAGGGAGTCAATCAACTTCCTCTGCCATTCATTTTCCAGATAGAGATCTTCGTTGCGTTCCTTTAGCAGAGAACATCTACTGCAGGCTGACTTTATGGAACAATTGTTTGAGACTTCTTCCTCAGTTTCTTTTATTCTGGCAGCAAGGTTTTCATTATTCTTCTGCAGTTCTGCATTTTCAAGTTTCAATTTGTGTGCTTTAGAATTAGCCTTATTCAACTCTTGCAGTTTTATTAGGTGCTCATCACTTTTAACATTCAACTGATCTTCCAATTCAGATATCTTGTTTAAGCATTCTTGATTCTCATTTTTCCAAGACAAAGTCTGCTCCTTACTGTTATGAACATCCATCATGCACATATCATAAGATTGTTTCAACTTTGGACAATTCTCACAAGAGAGTTCAGATTTATTTTGTTCAATCCATTTCTTCAACCTTTTATTCTCAAATTTCATTTTCTTAGACAATTCTAACAACTCTTCATACATCACTACCAATTCATCAAATGAGGGTTCTTCTGACCAGGAGCATACCTGAGAAGCAGTATCATCATCATTCTCTCTCCGATTGGCCATCAAGCATTTATCCTCTTGCTCCACGTTTGCAACAGTTATTCTGTCCAAAATTTCCTTTCCAGACGCACACCTGAGAACGAAGGGAAATTTGTCAATATTCACTGCACCTCTCAAAATTTTAAGAACTTTGACGTTATCACGGTTCTTTGATCTGTCCTCACTGGACCACTTAGTCTGATTTCGAGGCAAATTATGTGGGCCTTTTGATACGAGATTCCATAGATTTGGATCAATGGAATTCATATAGATATAGAGGCCTCCCAACCACTTGCTGAAGTTAGAACCATCAAAAGCACAGGGACGAGCCATAAAGACAGATAGCAAACAGCTTCAACACACAAAGCAATCACTGAGCAGTGCGCCAATAGCCCTCGATCAAAATCGGATAGACAGCAGCAAGAGTAGCACCAAAAGCGGCAGGATCCTCTGTAGATCGTTGGATCTGAATGCATAGAGACCTGCTTTGATAGCAATTGTAGGGTCAAATGAGTCCTAGACGGTATCTTCTGATACCAAGAGTAAAGACCAAGGCTCGGATTCAGAAGGGGGGGTGAATGAATCCCTTAAACATTTTGCCCAATAAAAAATAACAGTAACAATCAGAGATGTAGAATTAAAACAAACTAGGTTCTACCAAGTATAAAGGATAGTGAGCCGCTCAATCAAACAGAAAACGTGCAACCAACATGCTCACTAGACATAGAGAGACATATCATGCCTAAATCTAACAGAATAAGACAACCAAACCACAGTAGACACACGATATTTAAGGTGGTTCAGTCCTCCAGACCTACGTCCACCCCACACTCCAACTAGAGTGTGGCTTCTGCTGATACACAACTTAAACCACTGGGCCTCATAGCTTGCCTACAACCTCTGACTAACAGCTTACGTTGGGCCTTACAGCTTAGCCAACCACTGACTAACAGCTTGACCACTGGGCATTACAGTTTTGCCATCCAAAGGAACCGATCCTCTGCTACTTCTGAGCAACACAACTTGCTCTGCTGACTGACAGCTTGAAACAAAGATAAAAGAAAACAAAGACAAGAAATCATAATGACTGAAAGCTGGAAGAATTGTAGAACAACCGTGCCTCTCGCAGGAGCTGACTGGATTGGATCTGATCTAGATTCTAGTAGGGACAGATCTTCTGATGAAGCTTCTCCTCCCCTCCTCAAACTCTCTATCTCTCTCTTTCTTTCTTCCTCTTGTTCTTCCTCTCTTTCCCTCTCTACTGCTTTCTGATTTCCACTCTCTCTATCTCTTCTACTCTTGTCTTTTCTGCGACTCTTCTTCTTTTCTCTCTGCTCTGCTACTGCTCTCAGATGATTCCTATTCTTCTCTTTTTCTGCAGGATGTTTTCTTGATCGCAGGAGGAGGGTCTTATATACTCCTTCAGTCTGAGACCCACCACCTTACGCCATAGGAGTGTGGAGAGAACACTCCCGCCAGGAGGCGTCAGGAATATCTTGGCCACGTGACAGAATCTGAACGAATGAGAGTCCACGTGGCGACTTCTTCCAGGGACGGTCCGCCTTGGATCACGTGCCCTTTCTTAGCAAGTCACAAGCAGTTATTCTATCACAATGTCAGACACTTAGTCAATTTAGGACAGACAAGAATAAAGTGTTGCACTGAGTTGATAAGACCATCAAACAGACACTGTGGGTGCACAGACGTGCATGGACTCAATATGGCTTAAACACACATATGCACTGACCTAACTAGTTTACACAATAAGCACATGCACTGACATGAGACTTGGTGTGTGCACAAGTGAGGAACGCACTGAGTTGATGCATTGACAGAACTGAAGTGCACAGACTTAGTACTCATGCATATGCAGGACTTGCTTAGACTTGATGCACAGACGCTAGATGCATGAGACTCTTATGCATCTAGTTGCCTCAGTCATGATGTACAGACTTAATGTGCCTGGTGCAAGAGTTGCACTGACTCATAGTGCCTAGACATAGGCATGCATAGACTTGGTCTCGTGCATCAAGGATGATTGCATCAACTCAACTCTCGCATGGATGACACTTGCATTGACTTAGTCGCGTGCAACAACTAAGGATGCATCGACTAGGTTGCGTGCAGCTACAAAGGTTGCACCGACTTGGTGTCTTTTGGATACAAGCATGCACAGAGTTTATATGGAATTGCATCGACTATATGACTGTATAAGAGGCCTCTTACAATGAGATGAATAGTGAAATGAGCAGACCAGTGTGCCAACAAACATAGACATGCTCAGACCTACATGATTGCACGAACCTGCATGACTTACCTAAGTGAGTGCACAGACTTCAACGTGCAAATAGAGTATTGCACCGAGATGATATATGCGCATAGAGTAGATGTGCACCAACTCAACTAAGTGTAGACAGAGTCATGCACCGACTTAAGCATGGAGCAAATCACAGATGCACCAACGTAGACCATTGCAGAAGAGAATATGCACTGACTCTATGCAGGATAAACATAGAATGTGTCAACTGAATGAGTGCAAGAGAAAACACCTGCACCGACCCGAGTCCACCAAAAAGACTGCTTGACTATTTGCACAGATAAGAGCAATGAGCAAAACACCAGCCAAATGCACATGAACTAACATTCAAGGTGTTCAGCAAAACATGATGCCATGTGTGATGCTTTCATGCAATATCATGAAAACATGCAAACCCATGATGACTTATAGTGTATGCATGCACCACGACCATCATCAAATGTATGCACTCAGTGTGACTTGAAATGTTGCTATCATCAAAACACAGTTGCTATCATCAAAACAGAAGGACACAACAGGGCATTGACCGGTGGATTGGTTCTTGTGGCGAGGATTACGTTCCCTCGGTGGGCGAGGGGGTGGCAGCGTTGCCGTGATTGGTTTACGTGCAGCTGAGGTGATACTAGGCCCATGTTTTTGTTGTCATGCCTGATCTGATGACCGATGTGTGTGCGGTGTGCAGAGCGAGGTATTGTCTGTGATCGAGATCTGGCGGTATCCCTCGTGATTGGTGCTTTCGCCTAAATCGAGGTTTTCTGTGCTGGGGCTCTAACCGCGTTGTCAGTTGGTTAAGGCGTTCTTCCCCTGTGACTTGGTGCTAGTCCTGAATTTTGAGGATGAAATTTCTTTAAGGGGGGAGGGCTGTAATACCCCGGGTTTTTTGGATATTTCTCGGATTAGGATCCGTGGGTTTCGGATCGTCTTTTCGCGGGTTGTGGATCATGTCTGAGTAAGCTTTGGACTTTTTATACCGGATTGTCGGACCCATTAGTGGTATGTTCGTGAATTTCCTTGGGTTTGTGGCATTGTGAGGAGCACGCCGGTAATTTTTTGGAATTTTCAGAGCACCGTTGTGGGTCCCGGGTCACGTTTTGGGTTTTATGCGTGTTTTTGTCGGTCGGACCTACGGAATGCCGTGCAGGGCGAACCGTTGTGTTCTCTGACTCCGGGATGGCACCAGTGTGTTGTGCGTTTTTCGAGGATCGTGGGGTGTAATTTTTTCTAATTTTTGGAATTTTCCAGAATTTTTAGATTTTCTTATATAACCCTCCCACCCCTCTCTCTCCTCTTATTTCTCACTCTTTCACTCTCTCTCTTCTCCCACGCTCTCCTCTCACCCTCTCCTCTTCGACGGCCGACCGACTGAGGCGGGGGCGAGGCGGGGCAACGTGGGCAAGGAGGACTGAGAGGATGGGTTGAGGATCGAGGGATGGGGGCCGCGGTTCGTGAGCGCGAGGCACCGGCGGGGTTTCGTGGGCGTTTCTTGTTGTGCCCCTGTGTGGTTTTGATGATGGCTGACACACCATGAGTCACACTGAGGTTGAATATCTGATTGTTTGCTTGAATTGGGTTAACGTAGTGGCTAATTGTTCATGCACTGCGTTGACGCAGTTGGAGATTGGGTTGACGCATTGGATGTCTGTTCACTAGCTGCGTTGACGCTACAAGGACACTGCGTTGACGCAGTAGTTGCTGGTTTACTTGCTGCGTTGACGTAGTGGATCAACTGGGTTGACGTCATGCTGCCTTGTCTATTTTTTGTATGGATGTCTATACATTGCACAGCATCCTCCAACTCTATACATCGCTCGCTCTATCAGCCTTTCATCACAGAATCTGTACACTGTCTCTTGGCTCAAGCATCACTTCGTGAAGTCTGTACAGCGTTCAAGTCTATACATCGTGGCCTTGAACTTTCAAGTCTGTACACTCTTTATTTCAAAGTCTGTACATTGTTGCCTTGAAGCCGTTCCAAGTCTATACAATGCCCAAGTCTGTACAGCCATCAGTGAACCCTCCAAGTCTATACATCCAGTTGAACGCAAAGCCTACACATCGCCTCACATCTTACAAGTCTATACATTGGCGATTGGGCATCCAAGTCTGTACATTGGCCTTCAAGCGTTTCAACTCTATACATTGCTACTTTGACCAACTCTGTACATCCGGTTGCCTGACTTCTGTTTCAAAGTCTACACATTCATTGTTAAGGCAAGTCTATACATTGGCTCAGGGTCTTTAAGTCCACACACTGCTTTTGTGCATCGTTCAGAAAGCAAGTCTATACATCTGTTAGCTGCACATAAACTAAGTCCATACATTGTTGCATAAAGAGTCTATACAGTGTGCATGGTTTAACAAGTCTGCACAGTCATTGTCTGTTGGCTTCATAAAGTCTATACACTCCCTTGTTACTAAAGTCTGCACACTCACTATTTCATCAAGTCTATACAGACTTAGCGAAAGCTCAGCAAGTCTATACACTGGTTTCTCTGGCACGTTAACACTAAGTCTATACACTCAGGTTGCTGAAGGTTTTCAAGTATGTACACTGCATGCTCACTCAACTAAGTCTATACACTCGTTCGCTAACACAAAGTCTATACAATCGTCTTTGAGCATCAAAGTCTGTACAGCCTGTCTGTCTTCATTGGTTCTGTGCCTTTAGTGCGTTGACGCACTTGGCTGACTGCGTAGACGCAATTGTGCGTCTTTCGCTTTCTGCCTTGTTCACTGCGTCGACGCTGTCACTGGATGCGTTGACGCATTGGCCCATTCCCAAGGGCGTGAGCATCTCGCTTGAGGAGCTGAGGCGACGCTGCACAATGGAAGCGTTGACGCCTTGGGATGATGTCCTCACGAAGTCTGTACACTCAGTTAAACTTTCAAGTCTATACATCATCTGATATCTTCTTATGACTGTGTGACAGGTACTGCTCGTGAAGCCTATGAAATGCACATGATCCGAGGTTGCCACCTGACACGTGATCCGATGAAAATGCCCTAAATGCTGAAGCTATAAATATTAAGCCGCCTCCATCTGAAGATGTATGAAAAAGAGAAGATAAGAAAGGAAGATAAAAATGAAGAGAGCCATCGAGAAAAGCTGAAGAGCAGAGAGTGCCTCCACGATATAGAGAATAGAGAAGAAGAAGAAAGACAGAGAAGAAAGTGAGAGTGAGAGCAGAAGAAGGAAAAGAGAGAGATAGTGCTCGTGAGAAGTGAGAAGAAAGGAAGAAGAATAGAAGCTGCATCTGAAGATTTGTTCCTGCTGGACCGTGGATCAAATCCAGGCCAGCCAGCTCCATTGAGAGCTATCTTTGTGCTTCGTCTTTTACAGCTTGTGGTTGCTGTGTTATTTTTATTTCTTGCTTTCCCCTTGTTTGTTTTCTGATTTACTGAGTTCTTCCGATCCTCTGGACTGAGGTCGGGTTCCTCCTGGAGGGATCAGGAGTAGGGAGACGGGTGTGTCTCCGGTTTGTGCTGGTAGCTGATTGCTACTGGTGATAGTTCCCTCCTGTGTGGAGGAAGGGAGGCTGGTTCCTCCGGTTTGCAAGCAGCAGGCGGGGCTGCTTGTGGGTTCCCTCCGGGCTAGGAGGAAGAGAGGCTAGGCCTCTGGTGGATTGCTAGTAGCAGAGTGCTACTGGCTGGTTCACTGGTAGCGGGGCTGCTACTAGTGGGGTTCCCTCTTGGTATAGAGGAAGAGAGACATGAGTCTCTGGTTTCTAGTGACCGTGGGTTGCTAGAGGTTCCCTCCGTGTAGGAGGAAGAGGGGAGGTTGTTCCCCTGGGTAAGCTGTGTATCAGCGTCTGTTGGCAAGCTGTGTTGCCCAGCTGTTAGTGAAGCCACACTCGGGTTGAGTGTGGGGTGGACGTAGGTCTTTGGACCGAACCACCTAAAAATCTCTTGAGCAGTGGTTTATTTGTGTGTTTGCTTTCGCTAGATGATTGATTAGGAGCGCTCCAAGTGTCTCTTCATTTGTTCAATTGAATTAGTTTCTATTCTGGTATTGTGTTTAGCTTCCGAGGTTTTAATTGGGTGATATTCCTAGCAGGATACATTCACCCCCCCTCTGTATCCAGGGCTTGCACCCTAACAATTGGTATCAGAGCGGTTCTCTGATTGATCAGATCCAACGATCTGCAGAGGATCCTGTTGTCCCTTGGTGCTTTTCTGTTTCTACCCTTTGCTGCATTAATCTAGTTACCGATTTATAATGGGTTCTCCACCGGTTTTCAATGGCTCTAACTTTTACTCATGGATTAGCAGTCTTCACAATTATGTGAAAATGATTAATCCGGATCTGTGGAAGTTAATTTCACAAGGTCCCCACATATTGCCAAAGGAAAAGTCCAAATGGACTAAAAGTCACAAGTCAAAATATGGAGAAAATCAGGAAGCCTTTAACCTGATGAGAGCAGCTACTGACAAGGCTCTACATTCTTGTTTTTATGAATGCAAGTCCGCTAAGGGCATTCTGGATCAGCTGAAGCTAGCTCAGAGGATGAATGAGGATAACTGCATGATGGCTGACGAGAGCAACCATAGCAGTGATCAAGAGGAATTCCAAGATGCTGAAGAGGTAAACATCCCCTTCTCTAGCTTCACTTTAGATGACTGGGTAAATGCCTATGCTGATCTGTTTCACTCCCATGAAAAAATGAGTAAGAGGTATAGAAGATTGAAAAAGAAGCTGGAAAAACTAGGAGGCGAAAATCTTGAAACTCTGAAATCTGAAAATGAAATATTTAGAAGACAGATAACAGAGTTTGATTCTATTAGTTCAGACTTAGATCATTTCAAATCTGAAAAACAATCTCTTATGAAACAAGTTGGTCTACACAAAAAGGAGAGTCAAGAGCTTGTTTGTGAAATTGTTGAACTAAAGGAAAGGTTTAGCTTAGTTGATCAGGCTCACAACAATGATATTGTTCAAAATGAAAAATTGGTGAGAGAATTAGAATGTGTCAACTCTGAATTGGAAAAAATGAAATCTGCAAATGAAATACCCAATAATCAGCTCAAGGAATTGGAACTTAAATCAATAAATCTTGAAAAAGAAAATAGATTGATTTCTGAAAAACTAGAGGCTGATAGATTAACAAATTCAGAGATTCAGAAAAATCTTGACAAACTTCAATCTGAAAAACAACAGGAAATGTTTCATGAATGTCAGTCTCTCTCAGATGAATGGGTCCTTGATGCTGATCTCCTAGAGCAGAACAGTAAACTGAAAGAGGAAATTAATGAGTTGAAACATCTAAACACCCAGCTGACAGATAGGCTAATGACAATGGAAAAAGGCAAGTGTGTGAGTGTGGATAATTCTGATAGGTTGATGAATGTTGAACAAGAAATTGAGAGTCTAAAAACAATCAACTTAATGTTAAATGGAAATGTCAATTGCAGTGAACGGAAAATAGCTGGATATGAGCTTACTATCACATCCCTTCAACAAGAAGTTGATGATCTTTACAAGTCCTTATCTGAAGCTGATAAGGAAATAGAATTAAAACAGGAAGTAGAAAAACTCAAAAGTCTGAATGATGCCTTGCATCAACAAGTAATTTCCTGTGAAACAGATTTGTCCAAATATGAAGCTAAAATTGCTGATTTGAATTTTGAGATTAAAGATTTGAAAAATTCTCTATCAAAATTTGTCAAAGGTAAGGACAATCTGAATAAGCTTCTTGGAAAGAGTGATAACTTTGAGAGAAAGGGACTGGGCTATAGTCCGACAAAGAAAATGAGTAATGGGAATGAAACATCTACTGTTTTTGTCAAAGCCACCAATCAGAACACAACCTCTGCTCCTTCTGTCTTCAAATTCACTGCACAAAAATTCACTGTGAAACCCAAAACTGTGGAACAAAATCAAAAACTGAAAAAGGGTGAAACTTCACAGAAGAAGGATAAATACACTCCTGTTACTATAAAAAAGGCTACACATAATTCACATGATCTCTCACACACTCATTTTAAAAAGGGGTCATGTTATTATTGTGGGAAAGGAGGTCACATAATGGAAGATTGCAGATTGATGTTAAAGGATGAGCATACTAGTGGAACCTTACATTCAAGAAATCTTTCTGATAGAAACCATGCTGCTAGGAAGCCTGATGCTTCATGTTATTATTGTGGGAAGCATGGTCATCTCATGAATGAATGTTTTATCATGAAAGAAGACGATAAATTACATGACAGGTCTTCCATGCACTTTCATGATCCATATGGATCTAAACACAATTCTAATCAGCACATTGTGTCCTTCAACTGCAATAAGCCTGGGCACAAGGCTGCTAAGTGCTGGTTTAGATCTACTTGGGATAAAAATAGTTTTCATAAAAGAAATTCTCTTACTTGCTCTCACTGTGGGAAGAATGGCCATACAGTCAAGAACTGTTGGCATGTTCAGAAGAACACTGTTAACCCCTATGGTGTCAAATTCCCTGCAAAACCATTTACAAGATTTTCATGCTATAACTGTGGGAAGCAAGGTCACAAATCTTCTGAATGTTGGCTGGTTAGGAATAAAAATCAAACTATTCATGCATATAACAGAAAATCTTATAATCATATTTATAAACCTCATGCTACTGTTACTATGCATCCTAAGAACCAGAAACCAGTCACATCATGTAGATACTGTGGAAAGTATGGTCACTCTATGGAAACTTGCTATCTGATGGATCATGATGACCATGCTGCTATGAATTTGCTTAGATCACCTGTCAGGGCTAACGCAGGACCCAAAGCTGCTTGGGTCCCTGCAGGATCAAGATGATCAAATACTTTGCAGGTGTGCCTTGGACTGAGGAATAAAGAGGGTTAAAGTAAACCAAGGCACCCAAGATGATAAAGCCCCATTCAGGTAAATTCTGAAAACTTTGTATTCTGATTTGTGTGATCTGAATGCACTGCATATCATGATAATTCTTTTGTGCATTGTCTAACTGAAACTAATTGGAAAAATTTGAAATGCTCATGAAAATGATTGAGTTTATTTCTAAATGCATTGCACACAAATGCCATGATGAATGATATGCCAAACTTCTTATATGTTTAATTGCATATCATACACTCTGTAAGGAGGAGCTTGACTGATGTTGCATTTGAAGAGTAGTGCATTGCATGTCTTTGCATACATGTAGTTAGTTGCATTACACATTCCTATTTGAAAAATCAAAAAAAAAGGGAAGGTAGTGTCTCACTGCATATAGATAGGGGGAGCATGCTTAAACCGTTCAGTTGTGTTTTTATCTGAACTCTTCCTATCCACCTACTTGATTCATCTTGTCAATTCTATAGTGTCAGTGATTCCATCACAAAAGTGGTATCAAAAGATCTTTCTTGACTGCTTCTGAAGTTGTTCAAAATCTGAATTCACACTTTATAGGCATCTGTCTGCCTCTCCTAAATCTGCTGAAGGAGAGCTTCACTTTAATCCAGTCAATTCTGAACTTCTTTGCTCAAGGGCAGATTCTTTGCTGAAATTTTTTAGAATCTATGCTGTTTGTTGAAATATCAGTCAGCTCACTTGATTTACTAAGCTGAGATATGAAGTAAACCTTCAGTCTGAATACTACTTCATGAAAGTTAAAACATCTTCAATGAGGAACCTTCCATTATACATGCTTAAGAACATTTGTTAACTGGAACTGGTTTAAGTCTTATGTACTCTTATTTGGACACAAGGAACTTGCAAATATCTGATTCAATCTCTTAATAAACTTTAACTGTCTGCTTCATGTAAATTCATGTAAGACTTTCTGGAATCTGAAAAGTTGATATCCATGTTTATGTTGTCTGAGATATATAGTGTATATGATTGCTCCTAAACATCTAAATTGTTCTGAATCCTTTTTAAGTAAAAGTATGGACAGAGCAATAACTGTGGTTACTGAGAAACCTGTCCAAAGGATTGTGTCATGAAGTACCATGGTTAACTCTGCTTAAAGAAATGATTGAAAATACTGTGAAAATTTGGCAGAGCAATGGCATTGTTGTATTGAGTAACTGGGGATTCTGGCCTCTAATCAAGGTGTATTCTCATGCCAAAGATACTTCCAATGCTACCTCTGTTCTCCAAAATGGGAGAAGCAATACGGTTGTCACACTGAGTAACTGGGGATTCGGGCCTCTGATCAAGGTGTTTCCCCATGTCAAAAGGTGTTGATAAACCAAAATTGTTCATTTAAAAAGAAAATTATGAACAAGTGTAAATCAAATTCTGAAAGAACAATGTAAAATTCTGTTGCATTCTCTTATGTATCTCTTAAAACTGTCATGGAAAGTAAACTAAGTAAGATGGAAGTTGGTTGAACTAGAATTTTATATGAGCCTGTAGTTCTTTTTTATTAAGAGCTGGTTCAGATGTGAGTACAATTCTTTTTGAAAAACTTGTTTACATCATTCTTAAACCATATCTGAAAATCAAGGTTTCATAAGCTTTTATAATGGAGGACTCTAGAACTTAAAAATTCTGTTCTATGAAGTTAGTATCTTGCTGAAAAGTTCTATATCTCAACTTTCACTAACTGTTGAATCTGCTCATCCTATGGCTCTTTATCACTGTGTTTTGATTCAGTGGTATTAGACTGGTTGTCATTTTTGAGAAGCACTTCTCTCAGTTTATCATGTGTACTTGCAGTTTTTTGGATAACCAGAGTTCATCCTTGTGGATTTCTCTTGCATCATAGATCATAAGGGCAAGATTCTCTGGTCTGTTTGAGAGACTATTTGCATAAGGGGACAATGTGCTAGATTGTCTGATCATGTTGTTTGTCTGCATTAGCTCGATATCTTCTGCCATGTCAAAGGGGGAGTATTTGTTGCATATGCATCACTGCATAAGTTGTTTAACAAAGGGGGAGAATTGATTTAATTGCTTCTGATAGTGTGTTGTCCTCATCTCCTGAACTATGTTGAGTGTCTCATATGACATCTCTGGATTATTCGTTTTGCTAAAGTAAAAGGGGCAGATTAGTCAAAAGGGGGAGCTTTTAATTCACTTTTTTATACAGTCTTATTCTTTCCACTTAAACTCATGTCTTTTTGCTGAAGGTAAAGGGGGAGATGAATCTAATCTGAGTTAGTGTAACTCATAGTGTTGCCATCATCAAAAAGGGGGAGATTGTTGTGCCCCTGTGTGGTTTTGATGATGGCTGACACACCATGAGTCACACTGAGGTTGAATATCTGATTGTTTGCTTGAATTGGGTTAACGTAGTGGCTAATTGTTCATGCACTGCGTTGACGCAGTTGGAGATTGGGTTGACGCATTGGCTGTTTGTTCACTAGCTGCGTTGACGCTACAAGGACACTGCGTTGACGCAGTAGTTGCTGGTTTACTTGCTGCGTTGACGTAGTGGATCAATTGGGTTGACGCCATGCTGCCTTGTCTATTTTTTGTATGGATGTCTATACATTGCACAGCATCCTCCAACTCTATACACCGCTCGCTCTATCAGCCTTTCATCACAGAGTCTGTACACTGTCTCTTGGCTCAAGCATCACTTCGTGAAGTCTATACAGCGTTCAAGTCTATACATCGTGGCCTTGAACATTCAAGTCTGTACACTCTTTATTTCAAAGTCTGTACATTGTTGCCTTGAAGCCGTTCCAAGTCTATACAATGCCCAAGTCTGTACAGCCATCAGTGAACCCTCCAAGTCTATACATCCAGTTGAACGCAAAGCCTACACATCGCCTCACATCTTACAAGTCTATACATTGGCGATTGGGCATCCAAGTCTGTACATTGCCCGTCAAGCATTTCAACTCTATACATTGCTGCTTTGACCAACTCTGTACATCCGGTTGCCTGACTTCTGTTTCAAAGTCTACACATTCATTGTTAAGGCAAGTCTATACATTGGCTCAGGGTCTTTAAGTCCATACACTGCTTTTGTGCATCATTCAGAAAGCAAGTCTATACATCTGTTAGCTGCACATAAACTAAGTCCATACATTGTTGCATAAAGAGTCTATACAGTGTGCATGGTTTAACAAGTCTGCACAGTCATTGTCTGTTGGCTTCATAAAGTCTATACACTCCCTCGTTACTAAAGTCTGCACACTCACTATTTCATCAAGTCTATACAGACTTAGCGAAAGCTCAGCAAGTCTGTACACTGGTTTCTCTGGCAAGTTAACACTAAGTCTATACACTCAGGTTGCTGAAGGTTTTCAAGTATGTACACTGCATGCTCACTCAACTAAGTCTATACACTCGTTCGCTAACACAAAGTCTATACGATCGTCTTTGAGCATCAAAGTTTGTACAGCCTGTCTGTCTTCATTGGTTCTGTGCCTTTAGTGCATTGACGCACTTGGCTGACTGCATAGACACAATTGTGCGTCTTTCGCTTTCTGCCTTGTTCACTGCGTCGACGCTGTCACTGGATGCGTTGACGCATTGGCCAGTTGCCAAGGGCGTGAGCATCTCGCTTGAGGAGTTGAGGCGACGCTGCACGATGGAAGCGTTGACGCCTTGGGCTGATGTCCTCACGAAGTCTGTACACTCAGTTAAACTTTCAAGTCTATACATCATCTGATATCTTCTTATGACTGTGTGACAGGTACTACTCGTGAAGCCTATGAAATGTACGTGATCCGAGGTTGCCACCTGGCACGTGATCCGATGAAAACGCCCTAAATGCTGAAGCTATAAATATTAAGCCGCCTCCATCTGAAGACGTATGAAAAAGAGAAGATAAGAAAGGAAGATAAAAATGAAGAGAGCCATCGAGAAAAGCTGAAGAGGAGAGAGTGCCTCCACGATATAGAGAATAGAGAAGAAGAAGAAAGACAGAGAAGAAAGTGAGAGTGAGAGCAGAAGAAGGAAAAGAGAGAGATAGTGCTCGTGAGAAGTGAGAAGAAAGGAAGAAGAATAGAAGCTGCATCTGAAGATTTGTTCCTGCTAGACCATGGATCAAATCCAGGCCAGCCAGCTCCATTGAGAGCTATCTTTGTGCTTCGTCTTTTACAGCTTGTGGTTGCTGTGTTATTTTTATTTCTTACTTTCCCCTTGTTTGTTTTCTGATTTACTGAGTTCTTCCGATCCTCTGGACTGAGGTCGGGTTCCTCCTGGAGGGATCAGGAGTAGGGAGACGGGTGTGTCTCCGGTTTGTGCTGGTAGCTGATTGCTACTGGTGATAGTTCCCTCCTGTGTGGAGGAAGGGAGGCTGGTTCCTCCGGTTTGCAAGCAGCAGGCGGGGCTGCTTGTGGGTTCCCTCCGGGCTAGGAGGAAGAGAGGCTAGGCCTCTGGTGGATTGCTGGTAGCAGAGTGCTACTGGCTGGTTCACTGGTAGCGGGGCTGCTACTAGTGGGGTTCCCTCTTGGTATAGAGGAAGAGAGACATGAGTCTCTGGTTTCTAGTGACCGTGGGTTGCTAGAGGTTCCCTCCGTGTAGGAGGAAGAGGGGAGGTTGTTCCCCTGGGTAAGCTGTGTATCAGCGTCTGTTGGCAAGCTGTGTTGCCCAGCTATTAGTGAAGCCACACTCGGGTTGAGTGTGGGGTGGACGTAGGTCTTTGGACCGAACCACCTAAAAATCTCTTGAGCAGTGGTTTATTTGTGTGTTTGCTTTCGCTAGATGATTGATTAGGAGCGCTCCAAGTGTCTCTTCATTTGTTCAATTGAATTAGTTTCTATTCTGGTATTGTGTTTAGCTTCCGAGGTTTTAATTGGGTGATATTCCTAGCAGGATACATTCACCCCCCCTCTGTATGCAGGGCTTGCACCCTAACATTTCTTCGTGGATCGGCGTCGATGGTGCATCGAATCTTCGGTGGAGGTAGGGAGGTGGACCCCTAGGTCGTGTACTTCATTTCCCGTGAGTTTTGTAGGCCGTGGTGAGCCGAGCGGCCTTATTTGAGCGTTTTGAGGAAAAACCATGTTTTTGGGGAGTGAGCCGGATCTCCCGTTTTACGACATTTTTGGTCGATCCAGGGGTTTAGATGCATTCCTAGGGGCTTGGGGAAGGTTTCCCCTTTTGTTCCCCTTCACCTGGGGGTGAACGGGGCGTGGAATGGTTTCTTTCGCTGTTTCCGCCATTTTCGGGCGCGGACTGAGAACGCGCTTTCTTTGGTGGGCACGTTCTTGGAGAACGCACCGCCCTGATAGAGCGCGTTCATCGGGGGAGATGAACAGTAAGGTGATTCTGATCGCGCTATAGAAGGGTAACACATTCTGAACGCGTTATAGGCGGCTAGCGCGTTCTGTTATGAACGTGCTATAGGAGGCTTGCGCGTTCTGTTATGAACGTGCTATAGGAGACTAGCGTGTTCTGAACGTGCTATAGGAGAGTAGTACGTTCTGAACGTGCTATAGGAGAGTCGTACGTTCTGAACGTGCTATAGGAGACTAGCACATTCATGAGGGTGACCAGTCAGGCAACCCTGGGTGGGTAGTTTACAGCTGATCGTTCCTCCCTTGGCCTCGTGAATGTCCCGGAGACCCCGTGGAGTCCCGTGACAATGTTTTTGGGTGTCCGGAGGTCCCATTTACCTCGATTAGTGTGCCCGTGGGTTTAAGGGTCCGAGTGACCTTCTAGTGTTCCGATTGTGTTGCATTGGTCTCCGGTGACCCGATTGTGACCCAGTGGTTGACCTTCGGCCTCGTGCATGTCCCGGACACCCCATGGAGTTATGTGTCCGTGTTTCTGGGGGTCTGGAGATACCGTGTTACCTCGATTAGCATGCCCATGGGTCTGGTGGGTCCGTGTGACCCCAGGTGTTCCGAGCTTCCGTGTTCTTGCTAGAGCAAGTCCCTGTGTATCGGTGTGAGTGCGGTGAGGTTTCCGCGCTCGTCATGGTTTCTCCGAAAGGTGGTTTCCGAGTGGGCCATGTGTGTGGCCTTGGACTGTGAGTCCAGTCAACCAGCCTAGGGCTGGAGGTCTCCATGTCTCCCTGAGGCGAGGGATTGCCTTGGTGGCTTGTGAGCTGCCTCGGTATTCATGCTACCGTGGTTTTTGACCTAGGCATAGGGCTGATTGACGGCGTGGAGCTGTCCCTGTACGACGGTCTTGACCCCGAGTCTTGTGACTCAAAGACCGTTGGACTTAGTAGGTCTAGTGGGCTGTCCAGAGTCTGGTGGCATCGTGCCACCTGTTACTCCATGTTACTCGCGATGGGTGAGTGAGTGGCTTTCCGTGATCACGTTTAGTGACCTCCCACTAGTCGTAGCCTTATTACGGCACGTGTGTGCTGACCCACCTAGGAGTGGTGGAGCGGCTTACCCGAGAGAGACGGTTTTAGGCTGGTTGACATAGGGCCCCCACGCGCAGCCGAGTCCGGGCTTCGGGGGAATAACCAACTAGCGGACAGGCCTAGGGCATATGGTCTGAGTGTGCACACGGGGTTGGGGGCGTCAGACAGCACTGACGAGCGTGACCCCATCTAGTCCTTGTTCGTGGTACTGGTTACTGTGTGTCTTTGTCTCAGCCTGGGGCATCGCAGCGAGGCACTTGAGGCGCGGACTAAGTCGTCAGTGGACGCATCCGGCTTTGCTTCTGGTGGGTAGTGCTCCCGTCACGTGACGTGAGTTTCCTCGTGGGTTGAGTTCCGCTTCACGTCTGCGAGACGTGGTTTTGCATAGAGTTCTCGGGTGTTTTTTCGATGTCGAGGTCTAGGGGTTCCGGTGAGCGTCACCGAGGGCTTTCCCCTAGACAACGTTGAGTTCCCGACAGCGCGGTCATTTTCCTAGTAGCGCGACTAGGGTAACTCGTAATCTGGTGGTCCCCCGACTGTAAGATCGGGATGCGTGTTTTTGTTTACAGTAGGAGTAGCTATATCACCGAGTTTTTATCGGCCACCGGTTTACTGTTCCTACTGTTACTGTTGTTCTTGTAGTTACTGCTTCTCGTGCCGCCGTTGTTCTCAGTTGGGGTTCCGCGGGATCCCTATTGAGCCAATGACAGAAGGCTCACCCCTGCGTTTCAGGTGCGGCGGTCCTTCCTCAAGGTTCGAGGGTGTAGTACGGAGGTTCTTAGTTGCCAGCTCACCGGGCTGAGTGTTCACTTGTCATGTGATATGTTCTACTGCTTTAGACTATACTTTCTGATGGACTGGACTCTGTTGTAGTAGTTGTTTATTTATTTCTGTTAATTACTAAATTATCCTGCTTTATTTCCTATTTCTTTGTACCTCCACACTCCTTTTTAGCCCTTCCGAGCCCCGGCTCGTGGGCGACGGGCCATGATTCGAATGGTATCGGGTTCCTTTCTCGGTATCTGGATCTTGGGTCGTCACAATAAGGGTGACAAATGGATATGCAAAGTAGACAAATGATGCATAAGGGTGACAAATAGGTGTTAGCAGTGACAAATAGGTGATAGCCGTGACAAACGGCAGAATCCTTAAGGCTCCGCCAACGCAAGTGCCCGTACTGCGTCGACGCCGTCAAAGCCTTCAAATGCCAGCACGCTAGAATATGAAGACACCTTGAAGCTACGCCGACGCCATGGCCATTTTGCGTCGACGCACTTGAAGACGTCTCAGCTATTTTCTGTCCCCTTCCTGCAACTCTTGAAAATCATCCATAGGATTTAAATATGAACCATAAACCTCCAAAAACACATCTTTTAAGGTCTAGAGGAGGTTCCTAGGACTGACCATTGTCCCTGCCATCATCACAGTACCAGAACAACTTTCTGTAGGTAGATCTACCATGTATCATATTTGAGTAAAGTCTCCTTTCATGGTACACTACTTTTTGCAGTCAACCAATTGGGTTCTTGTTCAAGAAAGGCACCTAGGATAAATGATTGTCCTGAAGCAATGAGTTTGCAGATCCAGAAGAACTCCATATTCAAGAAGCATCATTTCCTCTCCTACAAATTGAATGAAAAACTTTTGAAAGGAAAAATTGCTGTGGGTCTATTCTATCATATGTGTTAGACCAATTGGAGAAGATGTTCTTTTCAAAAGAACCATTGTTTACTCCAGCCAATCAAATGCAGCTCCCTCGGAGGGAAACTCCTCACCAGCTCCCCAATAAAAACCAGCCTCCTGCATGAAGGAAAGCTGATGCCCTTGAAGAAAAGAAACATCCCTTGTGCCTTCAGCAGAAAACCCATGAGAAAGAAAGGAAGGGAGTGAGAGCAGCCCAGCATCTGGCAGTCCCAGTCAAATGCTATAAGAGAAGAGAGTAAAGAAGAAAGGAGAGAAGCAGAAAGGAGAGAGGCCATGAGTGAGAGCAACCTTGTAGATATCTGAAGCTTCAGTTGATGCTTTGCCTTGTTTCTTACCTTCTTTATTTGGAACCTACATCTGTTCAATAGTGTGTGTGTCCGGTGCTCTTGTGAGAGACCGGAAGTGTTTTTGCTGCACTTGTAGCTTGTTTTTTGTTGTTTGTGTGTGTGTGGGGGGGGGGGGGGGGCTTGTCCCCGTGTGTGTGTGTGTCTGGTGGATTTCATCCCCGTGTGTATGTTGAGGACGTTGTCCTCGTGTGGCAAAGCCTCACCGGTTTGGTGAGGGGTGGATGTAGGTCTACGGGTTTGCAGACTGAACCACCTTAAAAAGCCTTGTGCAGTGGGGTGTGCCTTTTGTGACTGATATGTTTCTTCCTTCCCCCATGTTGGAACGATGTAGTGGTGCAAACCGAGATTCAGAGGGGGGGGTGAATGAATCTCTTTCAAAAAATTAGCCCAATTAAAAACTATAACTAGAAATCATGCGGAAGTCAAAACAATTTGGCTAAGCAAAACATATGTTCTAATGAGACACACACTTGAACACTTGGCCAGTTGTCCTTATGTGAATCTCACTCGAACACTTAACCTGCACACCCAGCAAGCACTCAGCAAATCTATTCAACAGTTAGACAGAACTACATAAGACACACGGTGAATTACGAAGAGCTTAGGCTAAATCTATGCAATAGAACCGCACCTAAGCATACATTTACCGTGAGTCAGAATTACAATCTAACCAAATACGCAAGGAGATTTAGATGGTTCAGTCTGCTACCACAGACCTATGTCCATACCCCACTCAAACCAGAGTGAGGCTTCCCGCTACCTAACAGCTTGAACCGCTGAGCATCACAACTTGCTTACAGCTGAGCATCACAGCTTGCTTCCGTTGATTCACAGCTTCGACCACTGAGCATCACAGCTTGCTTACAGCTGAGCATCACAGCTTGCTGTCTGAGATACACACCTCACCCACTGAGCATCACAGCTTGCTCTACTTACACACAGCTTGATGTTCAAATAAGAAAACAAAAGATGAAACACAACACCAAAAAGTTGGAAATAGAAACTGAAAAGATATAGCTCTTCGAAAGAGAAAATTAACTTGGATCTAATCTAGAGGCCATTGATGAAGAGATCTTCAGGATCTTCTGATTGCTTCTCCAAAGGCTTTATCCCTATTTCTTTCTCACGATCTCACGAGCTCTCTCTTCTTTGACTCTCTCTTCTTTTCTTTCTTCTCTGCTCTCACGATCTCACGGTCTCACTCTATTTCCTTCTCTTCTTCCGCTTCTCTCACTCATAGACTTCTTCCAATGGAATCTCACTTTTTCTTCTCTCTGCTACTTTCTTTCACTGCTCTATCTGTATCTAGATCTTCTGATTTTTCTTCTCTATCAGTCTCTGTATCTTGCTCTTCGCAGAAGTCTTCTTATATAGAAACAGGGGCGCCGGAGGTAGGTTGGCCGAAGATGATGATTCCTCTTGCCTATGATTGCCCCATGTGGCAGGATCCTGTGTTCCCTACATGATTCTCTTGAGGGTGCATAGAGGGAATACTCCCGCCAAAACTATTCAGGAAAATGATTAGCTGGAGTACTTCTGGATTCCACGTGTTTGATGAAGATGAGGTACTTTACACGTGGCAGATTCCTCTGTTATGTTTCAAGCCTGCTTTGGATCACGTGCCCTCTTAAATTGAACCTTAAACCACATGACCAAACTAACTTATAATTAAGCTTGCGCTATAAGTGTTTGACCTAGGTGGTTATAGAGGCTTTTCAGACATAAATCCCTGTTACCAAGATAAAAGGCATTTAATCAAACACCTTATAGTCATAAGTGGTTCAGAGAGATATTTAAGACTTATAGACTTATGCATGATTTATAAAGATAATCATGATATAACAAAGCCATGAAGATTAGGTAGCTATATGACATAATCATGAGAAAAAAAAATCAATGTATAGACCTGATAGTGACGCATATGCCTTATGGAGCAAGATGCAACATGTGCTTAGACCTTGATATGCATAAGGCTTGAATGTACACCGACTTGATATGCTGTTTGTGAGGACATGCACAGACCTGATGCAGCATTCTAAAGCATGTGCTCTAACCTGTCTTAGTAAGATCACAATAGATGCACCGACCTATCAGAGCAAAGCAGTTCATGTGCACTGACCTTAACAAACTAAAGATGTGAATGTGCTCCGACTTTATTGTGTGTGCTCTGACCTTACGCGAGCTTGTACATTGACTTGTGTGAAGGTGCTCAGACCTTCATGCTTTGCAAGTGACATGTGCACTGACCTAGAATGGAGGTGCTCTGACCTTATGCAACTTTGAACCTGTGCGCCGACATTTACATAGCCCAGTGAACACATGTGCTCCGACCTGACATACATATGCTCCGACCTTACATGAAATGAAAATGTGTATCGACCTTCTAAATGAACAAGGCAGATGTGCACCGACCTTCTATATGCACAAGGTAGATGTGCATCGACCCTGGTATGAAAGTGCTTGGACCTTATGAAGGTGCTTGGACTTGATATGAATGTGCTCCGACCTTCATGTGAATATGCCCAGACCTTTTACATGCATGTGCTCTGACTAGTGAGAATATGCTCGGACCTTGTTCATGCATATGCTCTGACTTAGTGAAGGAGACTTTATGTGACGACCCGGATTCCAGATACCAGATATACCCTATAGGACTATCGAATACATCTGATACCACTTAGAACCCGTGAAGCCTCCCAAGAGCGGTAAAGCTCCGAAGGGATGAAAGGATTGTCGTGTAGTACATTGAAGCCACAGAGATATAATAGTAAGCAATTAAATTTCATTAGATCGGTTTGCTAAAGTAGCAGAAATAAAATTACTTTTTAATTAACAGTTTAAGATTTGCAATTATACCAGAGTCCAGTCCAAAGGAAAGACAAGCAGTCTAGCAGTACAGTCAACAGAAAGGAAAGACGTACCAAGAAAGTCGGGGGAAGCCCGACTAAGGTACCAGCTGGCAGCTACGGACACGCCACACCAGGAACCGCGGAAGCAGAACGAACACTACCCACCTGAAAAGCAGGGGTGAGCCTCGTGTCACTGGATCAGTAGGGGTCACGCGGATCCCCACTGAAAAACACGCAGTAACACGGAATGGCAAAACAACAGGAGAAACAGTAGGTGTAGTAAAGCGGGAAAACAACGCTACAAAGCTGTAAAGCTATGCTAGAAAGCCGTAAAAGAAAAGACGGGGAGCAGGAGTAGGGAACAAGCTAGAGAGGAGGGGGAAGGAAACCGTACCAGACAAACGGCTACCGAACTAACCTCGGCACCCCAAACTACTCCAAGCAGAAATAGGAAGGTGACTCTGAGTTGATGAAGTCATGAATTGCCCATCTGTCGACGTTGGAAAAGACCTGTAAGACAACAAAGAAACCTAGGAAAAACCTAGACAGATGCAGAGATAGACGACATGACTAGAACGTCGTGGACATTGCCCCACACATGACTAGAACGTCATGCATACGGCAGGACACTAACCTCGAGTACGGCCACGAGAGGGCCAACCCAAAAGGTCACAACGCACAAGAAATGCGGAGAGTCACGTGCCATGTGACTGACGTGCCCCACACTAGAAGAACGACCAGATGCGTCCACTGACGTCCTATACTGCGCCACAAGTGTCTCGCCTACGGTACAGCTAAAGTCTCGGCAGAGTCGCAGACACGCGCTGAACAACACAGGAACTATAGTAACGAGTGACTAGTCAGGGTTACGCCCGTCGACGTAAGTCCAAAGCCCCTGACCACGTGTGCACACACTGGCCCACTACCTAAGCCAGGCCTCTAGCTAGTATTCCCCCACCGAAGGACGCTACGGTTGGACTGGGAGCCCACGGAACTAGCTTAAGAACCGTAAACCGGGAAAGTGCCCCGCTACAAGAGTCGTCACAGAGAAACGTGACGTAAGGCTACGACTAGTGAAGGCTCACAAGACACGGAGACTCAAAACACGAGTGTTGAAGTACAGATAGGCAAGGACGCCCTGTGACACGTACTTCAGAGCACCAATGGCAGCACAAGACACTACCGACAGACTCAGGACCAGGCAACTAGACCTACTAACGTAACGATCCTTGAGTCAGACGACTCGGAGGCAAGATCGTCACAAACAGCGGGACAAGCCACCAATCGGTCTAATCCTAAGCCAAAGAAAGCGATACGGTCGGAGGAAACGACACGCAGAGACTTGAGGGAACACCGCTGGACACACAAACTTAGGTAGTATGATACCTCGAGACATCCAGAACCACATCTCGAACTGGACAGAACCATCGAGACACACAAGGCTTCATGTCAACCACTGGGTGACCCCAGGTTTACCGGAACTAGACAATGACAAGTAAGAAGTCTCCTGGCTTCCTTATAGCGTAGTCTTAGCCCTCATAGGATGTCAGAAGACACCCATGGGAAAGCGAGCAGACCACAAGGACAAGCCAAGATGAATGAAAAACTGGAACGATGGATGACGACACTGGCAGTCCTAGATCGAGTCGTTAGGGAAACCGTGGCAGTCAGGGAGTAGACCGCACACAGTCCACTTGAAACTGACCAATCCAGAGAACCACCGACAGACAGACACCACCCTAAGCACATACCTAAGATAAATGGACTCGAGAGGATGGGCGGTCACAAGAAGGCCGCACAAGCCCCTGAAACCAGTGAGGATAAACGGTCCTGGCCTGGCCGTTCATAGGATGAACGGGCCCTGATTCGACCGTCCAACTGTGACGACGAGCAAACCAAGGGGTTGGCCCAATCTTGACCTTCCCATGCCCCATTCGTGCCGAAACGAAGGGGATACAGCCATGGACACACATACAATCACATGGATTCCAACCGGAGTCAAAATGGTGCACGGATTGCAAGAAATGGGCGATTCTAACGAAATCACCCAAATAGGGTCACCGGACTTCCCGGGCTCCCCACGGTCAAACGGGACCGCCAAACGAGATGAAATTAGCGACTATGGAACGCTGACGTTCCAGGGAGTCCATTGACAGTAACTGATCCAAAAACCGTCAACATTTTTCGGTGAAGCCTACGAAACCCCAACGAGCCTGATCTCGCTCGTTCGAGCTTCAAACGACGTGCAGGGATAGGAAAAATGTAGAGGATGAGTGGGTGATCCATCTCCCTACCTCCACCAAAGAAATCACGCGCCGAAGCGACTAAACCATGCCAAAAATCGCCAGGAACACGAACGGCGCCTTTCTTGGAATCCATCGAGGGATCACGCCTACCACCCTCAAACCGACGCCCCATCCCGCGTCCCGATCACTCCATCGCATCCTCGTCTCGGCCAGCTCCGCAACGGTGTGCACCCCGCGCCGAGAGACCCTGAAACGAGAGAGAACGAAGAGAGATGATGAACGGTTGAAAATGAGGCATCTGAAAGACCTAATAAAGATCCAATAGAGATCCAGGGCATTACACTTTATGCATATGTACAGACCTGAACGAAGATGCTCAGACCTTATGCATACTATTACATGTGCTCAGACCTAACAAAGATTTTTATGCATGTGCTCTGACTTGCATAATGCATGTGCACAGATGTAAAAGCATGTGCTTAGACCTTGTGCGTGCATATGCTCAGACTTGTATGAATATAGTCTGACCTGCATAATCCATATGCTCTGACATGAATGCTTGTGCTTCAACTTTGAGTGTGCATACGTGTACATATGCACTGACTATCAACCTGTAAAAAATGTTTGTGCACACAACCTGTTTGGTAAAATGAATATGCATGCAACCTGTTTGATTAAATGACCAGAATGTTTAAATGTGCACAGACGTAATATGAAAGTGCTCCAACCTTCATGATCCAAAGATTTGTGCATGTGCACAGACTCAGGATGCAGCGATAGGCAAGTGCATCGACCTTAATGCTGAGATGAACATATGCATCGACCTTGAACATGTGCAACAGTGTAGGTGCATTGATCTGATTATGTAAAGTCATGAATATGCATTGACCTATCTAGCAGATATGACCTTGGCATCATCAAAACCAGGGTGAACCAAAACTACCCATATGTCATTATGCACATATAGGTCAATGTGTAATACTTTTTACATAACATCAATACGTAACACAAAATAGTCATAGTGTCTGACATCATCCAGGCCACACTAAAGTCACATCAAAGCCACAGCATCAAAGCAACATAAACACATATGACATCATGCACATGAGTCATAGTGTTTAACATCATGAAAATCACAGGATTACAACAATCTCCCCCTTTTTGATGATGTCAACACTATGAGTCACACACAAACACACAAATAAAATGCAGACTCATAACAAATTATTCTCCCCCTTTGACGTCATCAAAAAGAAATCAATAATTTGATTAATGCAGTGATGTCATGTTGCATTCTCCCCCTTTGATTAATGCAGTGATGTCATGTTGCATTCTCCCCCTTTTTAAAATGCAACACTACTCCTTGTGAAAAATGAAGATCAGTGAAAACACAAGAGTAGGAATGGAGAATTTCAGAAAGTAAACATATGTTCTCCCTTTGACAATAAAGGAATGGAAACCACAGCAAAAAAAATTGAATCTCAGTAAAAATTGGAGGGACTACCAAGATAGAATATGGATGTGGAAAATAAACTTATATCAAAAAGATGCTGATGAGATAATGTCCCCCTTGAAAGAACAGAGGGATTAGAATGGAATCAAATTATCAGGCATACAAAAGTAAATATACATGAGTTCAGCAAAAACACAGGAGAGCAGATGGAGTGCACATAGTGATCGATCATATGAAATGGTATCAGATACGAAGCTGAATGTGCAAATATGTTAAAGGCTGAGCACAAGATCAATTTGAAAATATGATACGCAACAGAACTAGAATAGGAACATAAGAAGTCCTACTGAGCGTCCAAAAGTTTTAGAGAAGATTTTCAATGAGTTATCAAGGTCATAATTCCAAAGTTAAAGATATTTTAGATTCTTCCACTATAAAGGCTTATGACATAATCTTTATTGAATATCCTGATTTAAATATGATGTATTCAAAGTTTGTTCATAAATTCTATACTCATATCTGAGAATCAATCTTTTTAATAAAAGTGAACCAAGCCTCCATATTAACATCTAGTTTAAACCTCCCTTCATCTTAATCAATCAATGTCAATGATCCCTCTAGGAGTTACAAACAGTTGCATTAAGGTTAAACAAACATAAATGCATCTGCTTTTGTCTGTCATTTAAAAAAATTTTCTGAAGCAATTATTTTTCAGAGTAGAATTTCTTTTCATACCAATTGTTGGTCACATTTTTCAAGAGCAATCGAGTTTTAGTGCACACCTTGTAACTAGAGGATACACGTTGTTTAGACGCCAGTATCCCTAAGCACTTAGTATGACTAACTATCATGCTTCACACTGAACATAGATAACTAAGGCACTTCATGACATATGTTTACTCTATTTCTTTGATAAAGGACCCAATTTCTCGGTGCAACTTAGCCATTGCTCTGCCTTAATTCTACAGATATTATAATAATTTTCAAGCAGAGTTAACTATGATACATCATGACACAGTCCTTTGTACATGGTTTCTCAGTAACCACAGTCATTGCTCTGACCAACTTTTACCCTTTTGACATTTTCAAATTTTTAGATGTTTAAAGACAATACTTACTACATGTATCTCTACCAGAGTTAGCCATGATCTCAGAATTTTCAAATTCCAGAAGATCTTACATGATATAACCTGAAATACCTGGTTAAAGTTTATTAAAAAGTTTGATTCAGATATTTTCTAGATGTTCAAATCAAAACTCAATAAATACATAAGACTTAAACCAGCTGAGTATATCAGACATTCATAGTTCCATATAATAGAAGATTCCTAGTACAAATATTTTCAGATTTATGATCAAGATATGCCCATTAAAATCTTCATGAATTTCTAATAGAAATGTTCCAGCAACAGTCAATGATTCAGAATTAAGATCATCAAGAAGCATATAAATTGTAAGAAGTTTTTAGAAGGTCTGATAACAGAGATTAGTCATAGAAGAATTACATCAGCCAGAAAGATTTTCAAGGAATGTCAATCAAGTCAAGTACACTTCAAAACATAATTTCTGACAATCAGCTCCCCCTCAGCAAATGCAATGCAGTAGATTCTAGAATGATGGGAAAGATTAGCTCAAAGGAATTCAGAGCAGATAACCAGTTTGGTCGGAGTAATAGTATTTGAAGAGAATCATCATTCAGAGTTTAAAAGTTGAGAATAAAACCAAGTAGCAAAGACATCAGTTAATCAGATGAAAATTTGGATCTTCGGTTGACCAGAATGGAAAATATTGGTTGACTGAACTGGACAGAAATACAACAATATGTTCCCTTGAATTGTGCAATCAATCAATCTTTTTGGAATTTTCTGTATGAAAGATATGCAATGAAGTATGTATGCATTAAGCCATCGTATATGACATGAAAAACATGCATGGACTTAATCTAAACACATATGTATGTGACACAAGAATTATCCTGATTAACTCCCCCTGACTTTATGCAACATATGCAATGAAAGTTAAGCATAGGGTTTTATGATTCATGCTCATGATCATCTAGACTGCCCTATGTGTAAATTGACCCATGGTACTAGGTGGAGTGCTTAGGTCCAAAGGACCACCTCACACATGATATGGGTTTCCAGACAGAAAGAATCTGCCCTTCTCCCAACTTACAATTTAATATACCATTGGGTCATGCATGGCAGTTTAGAGCAAATGCAGTCCTGTATACTTGACATTTTGCTGAGCATGAATATGTGCATATGAATCTTATATGCAGCAAGTCATCAAGCAAACATGAAATTCAGGCAATTTAGATTTAAGAGATGACATTTGTGAATCAATTGTATGCAGACATAAAATTATTCAAGATACTATCATATGAATGCCTGCATGTCAAACAATCTTTTTGAATCTTCAATCATGAATATGAGTTCTTAATATATGCAATAATAATGCAAATATCACATATGGATGTAAACATGTATGCACTGGATCATGAGATGCAGCAGGCTAAAGGAAATTATTTAAAGTTTAGAAGGTCAAGCACAAAGATGGGGTTTTACCATACTTGGGTGCCTTGGCTTATTAAACCCCTTTATTCATCAGCTTCCAAGGCACTCCTGCAAAACAACTTTTATTTTACACAAATAGGTACCCAAGAGGTCTTGGGTCCTGTCATGACAGTGGCACTTCTGAATTATGCTCTCAACATTTTCTGAGCCAACATATCATCAGATTTCATCAAATAATAGTTAGGCATGGAATGCCCAAACTGTCCACAATAATGACAAGAAATAACAGATTTCATGTTCTTCTTATATGCTAGCATGAACATGAAGTTGGTGTAAGTGAACATGATTGTTTCTGTTATTAACATGGAAATTTATCTTTTCATTACCAGCCAGCCAATAGTTAGCAGCTCTGTGGCCTGGCTTCCCACAGTTGAAACATGTAAAAGATTTTTCCTTAATCACAAATTTATTTCTTCCAAAAACATTTTGATTTGCAGAGAATTTAACAAATTCAGAATTAAATCTCTTTCCCTTCTCATGCCAATAGTCCTTGACTATATGGTCATTCTGTCCACAATGGAAGCACACGGTGTGCTTACCTCTAGACTCAACTTCATTTCTTTTGAAAGCCTTTTTATTGACAAGGTGATTAACATGTTTTGAATGAATGCTTCTGCACTGTGCATGCCAACATTGTGCAGCAATATGGCCTAATTTTCCACAACAAAAACATTGAACATTCTTTCTTTGAATAGGATGAAATTTCTTACCATGCTTTCTACCAATGCTCAAATCATCCTTTTCCTTTAATTCACACGCATGCATCAAATGACCAGATTTTCCACAATAAAAGCATGCATTGATCTTTTTCTGAGCATAAGTGAATTTTCTAGTCTGAGAATTCCTAACATGCATTCTATCAACATTCAAGTCATCCTTTTTCAGCACAAAATAATTATCCATGAAATGACCATGTTTTCCACAGTAATGACATGAAAGATGATTTTTGACATTTGAATTTTCAGCATGCATGTTGTTTCTTTTCTTGTTTAATGTTTTCTTTTTCACATTTTTATTCTGTTTTTGAATTTTCTGATTAGCATGTTGTTTTGAGGAAAAAGCAGAGGTGCTAGCTATATTTGAGCTACACACGAAGGTTGTGTACATATTGTTCCTTATAGCCTTCTTAATTTGAGAATTGCAGCCTTTCTCAATTTTAGAAGCTTCATCTCTAGAGGCTTCTTTCAGCTTTTCTTTGTTCTTAGCAAATTCAGACAATGATATATTCAATTCTTGAACTTCATTTTGGAGAGAGGAGATAAGCAATTCTGAATTTGTTACTTTATCATTCAATATAGCATTGATGGTTTTATAGCTGGTAATTTTTTACATCAATGCTCTTACTCTCTCAGATTCATCAGATGAGCACTTTCCCTTTTCCAAGGTCAAAAGCCTTTCAGATATAGCAGTGTTCAACTGCTTCAATTCTTCATTTTCTTTTATTAATTCTTCATTCTGAACTCGTTTATTGATTAACACTTGATCATCACCTAAGGACTTCAGCTTGTCTTCTAGTTCAGAAATCATATCTACGAATTCTTGATTTTCATTTTTTAACAAAGAAATTTATTTCTTGTGCATGTGGACATCAGACAAGCAAATATCACAAGATTCTCTCAATTTCAAACCGTTTTCACAAGGAAAGTCTGAACTATTTTGATCAATTTTCTTTTTCAAATTTTTATTTTAGATTTCATTTTCTTATATCTATCTAGCAATCGGTTGTACAGACTCATCAAATCGTCAAAAGTAAGTTCTTCAGATTCAATGCTTACCTAAGATGATGTCTTCATCTGTTGATCACTGCTGTGATCACTTCTTCTTGCCATGAGACATTCTTGTTCCTTTTCGTTGTGAATGTGAAACAGTCCATCTAATATGTCCTTTGCATTCCTGTAGTATGAGACAAAAGGAAACATATCAGAATCTACTGCTGCTTTCATTAAATCCAGAGCTCTCATATTTTCATCATTTTTCAGGTTATGAACATCAGTCCACTTGGTCTTATCTTTAGGGAGTTCATGTGGACCATGAGAGATAACCTTCCACAACTTACGACCAACAGAGTTAACATGCTTGCGCATGATACATACCCATAATTTAAGACGTAAGCCACAAAATACTGGAGGATGTGCCATTGAAAGCAGTAACAAACAGATTCAAAGTAGTAAACCAAAAGCTATACTTCGCAACAATCAGAAAATGCTCCAAGAGATACCAGGATCCTCTGCAGATCATTGGATCTAATCAATCAGAGACCCACTCTAATACCAATTGTTGGAACGATGTAGTGGTGCAAACAGAGATTTAGAGGGGGGGGTGAATGAATCCCTTTTAAAAATTTAGCCCAATTAAAAACTATAACTAGAAATCATGCGGAAGTCAAAACAATTTGGCTAAGCAAAACAGATGTTCTAATGAGACACACACTTGAACACTTTACCAGTTGTCCTTATGTGAATCTCACTCGAACACTTAACCTGCACACCCAGCAAGCACTCAACAAATCTATTCAACAGTTAGACAGAACAACATAAGACACACGGTGAATTACGAAGAGCTTAGGCTAAATCTATGCAATAGAACCACACCTAAGCATACATCTACCGTGAGTCAGAATTGCAATCTAACCAAATACGCAAGGAGATTTAGATGGTTCAGTCTGCTACCACAGACCTACGTCCATCCCCCACTCAAATCAGAGTGAGGCTTCCCGCTGCCTAACAGCTTGAACTACTGAGCATCACAGCTTGCTTACAGCTGAGCATCACAGCTTGCTTCTGATGATTCACAGCTTCGACCGCTGAGCATCATAGCTTGCTTACAGCTGATTATCACAGCTTGCTGTCCGAGATACACACCTTGCCCACTGAGCACCACAGCTTGCTCTGCTAACACACAACTTGATGTTCAAATAAAAAAACAAAAGACAAAACATAGCACCAAAAAGTTGGAAATAGAAACTGAAAAGATATATCTCTTCGAAAGTGCAAATTGGCTTGGATCTGATCCATAGGCCAATGATGAACAGATCTTCAGGATCTTCTGATTGCTTCTCCAAAAGCTTGATCCCTATTTCTTTCTCATGATCTCACGAGCTCTCTCTTCTTTTCTTTCTTCTCTGCTCTCATGATCTCACGGTCTCACTCTATTTCCTTCTCTTCTTCCTCTTCTCTCACTCACAGACTTCTTCCAATGGAATCTTACTTTCTCTTCTCTCTGTTGCTTTCTTTCACTGCTCTATCTGTAACTGGATCTTCTAATTTTTCTTCTCTATCAGTCTCTGTATCTTGCTCTTCGCAGAAGTCTTCTTAGATAGGAACAGGGGCGCCGGAGGTAGGTTGGCCGAAGATGATGATTCCTCCTGCCTATGATTGCCCCACGTGGCAGGATCCTGTGTTCCCTACATGATTCACCTGAGGGCGCGTGGAGGGAATACTCCCGCCAGAACTTTTTAGGAAAATGATTAGCTGGATTACTTCTGGATTCCACATGTCAGATGTAGATGAGGTACTTTACACGTGGTAGATTCCTTTGTTATGATTCCAACCTGCTTTGGATCACGTGCCCTCTTAAATTGAACCTTAAACCACATGACCAAACTAACTTATTGTCACGCCCCGACGCGGAATATTGGGACTGGCAGTAGAAATAATTAATAATATTATGCTCATTTTCAGACATTCTACACTAAAGCTAAAAGATCAACACAATACCATGAACAGAAAACAACTCCATTAATCTAAATAAACATTTAAATGATCCATAACATCGTTCTTATCAAACCAACTTAAGAAAGACTTCCAACATAACATTCACTTGACACTATTACAACCACTGATTCCATTATACTCTTACCAGACACACATTCTAGATCATAACTAGACACAAAACAACTCTAAATGACTCTTCAAGTTCGTCTAACAGGTTCGCTCCAGGGTCGTCACTCTGGCCCATCCCCATCAGTTTGCGAATCCTCACCTGAGCTACCTGAAAAAGGGGGGTACAACTGGGTGAGTGAACGCTCAGTAGGTAATAACAGGCAAGTTTAAGTGATTAACCAATTATACTTAATATGAATAAAAAGAAAAGGAAAGACGACGTGGCAAAGTAGCATAAAAAGAAAGTGCGAGATCAAGAACATGATGTAACTGGAACTTGGCCAACAATCAAGAAATAACCAAGTCAAGCAAGATTCAAGCAATAGATTGTGTCGTAGACATCGCGCTAGTCATGCACTCGGTGCAATGCCTCACCATGTCATTACAAATTCCCCGGGACACAAGTACTTTCGGGCGCTCCTCCCAGGACCAGACCAGGCCCTTATAATGCGTTGGCATTGATTTAGTGGATCCAAGATCCCAAGTTATGTCTAGACATTAATCAAGTTAAATGGCCAATATATCCAGGTATAACTTACCTCGAAAAACCCAAGGATAAGTTGAAGAGATACTTTACCCAGAAAGTTCAAATTATCAAGAACCAACAGGTCCTTGGATTCAAAATCATGAAACACGGAAAAATCAATTCTGTGTGATACGCGGTCCAAACTGGGCGCTCAGAGGATATACGGTCTCAACTGGGCGGTTCAGGAAAGAACTGGGCCGAAGATCAACCTCACCGAAGTCAAGGATAAACGGACCATTCGGGGCCGCTCTTTAGAGAAGAACGGTCAGCAATGGGCCTTTCAACAAGTATAGACGGTCAAGAATGGGCCGCACATCGCTAGAAGGACTTGAAGCCCAAGAACAGGATAAATGGGCCTAGACAGTCCGCTCAACTGGGCCTGACTAGTAAACTAGAAATACACCCAAAATGGGCTCCGGGCTGCCATGGGTGGGGCAGAATTGAACCAGGGTCCAGCCCACTTTCCACTGGTCAGTCCAGGGCTTGTTGGATTGCTCAAACCATGATTTGGTCAAAGAAAGAACAAGGTTAATCGACCATCATTAAATGGCAATTAGCCAGGGATGCACGGTCTTTAATGGGCCGCCCACTGAGACAAACGGTCTGATTCCGGCCGTTCAAGACTCAGTTGGTCCCAATTGAGCCGTGACTCACAACACAGCAATCCAAGCGGTTCGATCACGTGACAGGTT